>JANAVB010001800.1:36105102-36362807 GCA_029216955.1 Iris pallida
CGTCGACATCCTCGACGGCACCGGCGTCGCCGGCCTCGGCGTGGACCTCCGCAGGTCGATGTTCCTCCCGACGAGCCACCCGCCGTCCCTCTCGATCCTCCGCCGGGTCCGCCTCCCACCACGGCAGCCCCCATCCCGGCTCCTTCCCCCAAACCGGTACGGACTCCTCTCGCCGCCTACCTTCCTGCTGCGGTGGTGGCCCCCTCCCCGGAGGCGGCGGCCTTCATCTCGCTTCAATGGCCGTCTAACGCCGGCGGCTCCAGACCGGACTCCTCATTTCCCCCCCTTCGTTGGTGGTCCCTCCGTCGTGGGCTGTGGTAGCCGTGCAGGAGCCCTCTCCGGTCTGCATCCGACGATCTTCCCGCCTCATGTCGGGCGGTCCCCTCCGATGAGCGGCGCTCCGCGGAGGTCGAGCTCCCAGCTCCCTCCCCCCCCCCCCCCGCCGCCCTCCCTCCCTCCCCGCTCCCCGGCTCCTCTTCCCTCCCCGACGTTTCCCCCTGCCCAGCGCCCTCCCGGCTGGAGCCTCGGCTCGCCTCCCCTCCTTCCCTGCGGCGGCGCAACGCCAGGCCATGCCCCCTTCGGCCTCCCTGGCCCTCTCCCCCCCTCGGCAACCCCTTCGCCGGTGCTTCCCCCTCTCCGTCTCCCTCCCCCGCCCCTCGCCCTTCAATTCCCGGCCTCCCCCGTTCGCCGGCCGATCTCCCTCCGCCCCCTTCTCGCGCGTTCGCCCAGGCTCCCCCTCTCCTCCTTCCCTCCCCTCGGGCTTCCTCCTCCGCCCCCGGAGTCGACCTCCCCCTCCCTCCCTCGGCGGCGGGATCCCTCCCCGCCGGCTCGGTGCTCGAACCCCCCCCTTCTCTCCACCCCCCGGAGGCCGGTCCACCCCCCTCCGCTCCCGGCATCCTCCGCCGGAGGGCCGGGCACTATTCCCCGGGCCGCGCGTCCCATCCCCGGGCTGCGCGCCCATCTCGGGCCGCGCGCCCCTTGGGCCGCGTGCTGCTCTCTCGTGCAGCGCGCCTGGTCGCCTGCCCCATCGGGACCAACGCTCGGGCCACGTGTTGCTGGCCCCCTCGGGCCCAACGCCATGGTCAACGTTTTGGTTTTGTTTTTAAAATTTTGAATTCGGTTTTTTACTTTCTGTTCTCCTTTCTGCCAAAAAAAATGTTACTTCCTGTGATTGGCTAGACAGGACCTTTGTTAGGGCTACCCCCACCTTTTGTAGGAACTTGGGCTATCTTCCGGTTCCCACCTCGGTTATCTTTTCAATGAAGACTTTAGCCAGTGTTTAAAATATATATATATATATATATATATATATATATATATATATATATATATATATATATATAATCTCTAGCCTAGTGGTTAAGAGAGATGCATACGGCCTGAGTGGTCAGGAGATCGATTCCCGGTGGGAGCGTTCGCCACAATTACCTTCTTTATATATATATATATATATATATATATATATATGTGTGTGTGTGTGTATATGCAAATGACCTCTAGTCTAGTGGTTAAGAGAGATACATGCGGCCCAAGTGGTCAGGAGTTCGAGCCCCAGTCGAGGCGAGCTCGCCTCGACTGGGGCTCGAACTCCTGACCACTTGGGCCGCATGCATATATATATATATATATATATATATATATATATATATATATATATATATATATTAGTCCAAGGCTTCCTAGCCTAGTGGTAGGGAGGGGGACCACTGGGTGGTCACGGTCCCGGACTGGCTGGGTGGCGATGCCACGAGCCCGAAAGGGATGGACATAAAAAAGAAAAAAAAAGTATATATATATATATATATATATATATATATATATATATATATATATATATATATATATATATATATTGATGCAAAGGGTACTTGTATTACTATAAAAACTTATACATGTCCATATTACAATAAAACTCACAAACCAAGACTGGTATCCAAATCCTATCCTCCCATGATTTTAGTATATGTATCAATGTTGTTGATAATCCCATGAATAGGTATAGCGACTCTCTCAAATATCCGTCTATTCCTTTCCCGCCATATGTGCCATACTGCGGATAGAAGCTTCATGCGTGCTTTTCTATAAATTTCTGGACTGTGTCTACTCAACGTTCGTAATTCCTCCACAATCTCCAGTAACCCCTTACTCGAGTTTCCATTGATGCCAAGTTCATGTTTGCAGTACGTCCAAACATGGTCCGAGATCGGGCAGGTGAAGAAAATGTGGTCCCTTGTCTCATTTTCCTGATTGCATAGAACACACAACCAGTTGTTTGTTGTAATGCCCATCTTCCGCATTCGATCCTTGGTAAGCACTCTGTTCCATATAGCCTTGTATGCACATAACTTCATCTTTGAAGCCACGTCCTTCGTCCAGATGAGCTCCGCCCATTCCACCCAAGGGAATTGGGTGCGAATGTTCTCATAGCAGACCTTAGTCGAGAATTTACCGTCGCTCGTGCCCTCCCATGCCCATTTGTTTGCCTTCTCCTCCGGATGAAGGGGTACGGCGATGATCTCCTCCGCTTGCCATTGCTTGACTTGTCGTGCTTCCACTTGCCAATGCCCATCTAGTACAAGGACATCTAGCAGCTCATCCCTACCGCATAACTCATACGTCGGCCAGCCCCACTTGTCGAGCACGCTTTTGTGGTTAAGCCAGGGGTCCAACCACAGGTTTGTGGTGCGACCAACATGGATAACTCTGCAGATCCTATCCTTCAATTTATGACGGATACGAAGGATATTTTTGCACGTAACCGAGAAGTTATTGTTAACGTCGAGTGTCCAGAAATTTGAATCACGGCAGTATCGATTATTTGACCATCTTGCCTACAAGGATTCATTCTCTATTAGTCTCCCCGTAAGTTTCATAACGGTGACTTCTCGGAGTGTTCGAAGGGAGCGAAGTCAGATTCCTCCCTTCTCCTTTGTCTGGCATAAGTCTCTCCAAGCAATCATGTGTAATCCGCCCCTCCATACGAAATTTCCACATAAATTCTCGATCTTATTAATCGTGTCGTCGGGTGTGTGGATGGCCTGTAGCCAATAACTCACAATGGCGTAGATAACTGACCTTACAAGTTCGAGTCTCCCTCCGAAAGATAGCAATTGAGCCTGTCACCCCTCTAATTTAGCCTGAACGTACTGTATGAGACCCTAACATTCTGCATCCTTCACATAGTTAATGGACAACGGCAAGCCCAAATATTTGATAGGGAGTTGGCCCATTTCAATTTGGAGGAGATCCGCTCATCTGTCCTTGTCTGGACAGTCATTGTTAAGATAGATGTTGCTTTTTTTTTGTTCAATTTCAAACCCAAGAGTTTAGCAAACTCCTCTAGCAGCTCAGTCATAGTAGTCAGGCGTCTCTCCGAACGCTCGATAAATACGAGTAAATCGTCAGCATATATCAAATGTGAGACAATTGGCTTAACATTTCGATAGATTGGCATGATGCATTTCTGGTGAGTCGCCATGTCCATGATGCAAGTAAAGTATTCCATCACGATGGAAAAAAGATATAGGGAGAGAGGGTCTCCTTGGCGAAGCCCCCTATTACTGCCGAAATATCCACACGATTGACCTTTAAGCAGGATCAAAAATGTGGGAGTAGATATGCATTCTCTGATTCGCTCGACCCACCAGTTCTCGAATCCCATACTGGATAGAATATGGCACACGAATTCTCTTTTGACCATATCGTAAGCTTTTCTGATATCGAGCTTTATACAACTTTTTTGACCACCAGCTTTGTTAAAGTCCGAACTAATTCATGGGCCAACAAGCAATTTTCTGCGATGGATCTTCCTTTGATAAAGGCCGATTGATTTTAAGAAATTAGCTCCTTGAGGATCACTTACATTCTAGAGCACATAACTTGAGTAATAATCTTGTATACCATATTGCAGCATGCGATCGGGCGAAAGTCTCCCAGAGCGGTGGCACCTTCCTTCTTCGGGATTAATGTCAGAAATGTATGATTCATTTCACGAAGAAGACGGCCAGTTGTAAAGAAATCCCGAACTACCTGTAAAACTTGGTTCTTTAAACTTTCCCAGTGGTGCTTGAAGAAAGCGGCGTTGAAGCTATCGGGTCCTGGGGACTTGTTGGGGTTCGCATTCTTTATAATCGCCTCGACCTCCTCCATAGATACCTCCTTCTTCAGAATATTATTTCCCTTGCCAGTAACTATACGTTTACAGGTTGTATTAGGGAAGTTACTCATATAATCATTCTGATTATAGAGTGTTGTGTAGAATTCAATAGCCTCCTTTGCCATGACCCGATCATTAGTAGTCATGTTCCCATTTATGTCCAGCAGTGACGACATTGTATTTCTATGCTTGCGGGCTCGAACATTTGCATAGAAAAACTTGGTGCATCGGTCGCCGTCCTTAAGCCACGAGCATTTTGCCCATTGTTGAAGGTGAATTTCTTCTTGAAACCTCATTTTTCGGACTACTTCTTGAAGTAAGATTTCTTTACCTACTAAAACTGTGTTCATATGATCTTCTTGAACCACTGTTTGTATTTTCCAGAGCTCTTCCTCGGCTCTGTGAAGGTCCGATGGGGGGCGGGATTTGTTCCAGGTCTTTAGAGCTTTCTTCGCGAACTTAAGTCTTTGAAGAAGACAGTATTACAGATTTCCCTCAATGTGAGGAGTAAAAGCAGCTTCAATAGCTCTCTCATAGCCTTCAATTGAAGTCCATGCATTATTAAATCTGAACGGACTTCGGTGCAGGGAGGTTTTAGTTGTAAGTCGTAGGAGTGTGGTCGCTTGTACCGCACTGGAGTCCTTCTGTTCGGACAAATGGGAACATCTCTAACCACTTGTTGTTGTATAGGGCCCGATCTAGCTGGCATACCACCCTGTTGTTGATGGATCTATTGTTCTAGGACCAAATATTATCTATACGCTCCATGCACACCAGGCCAGAACTGAGAAGGCAATCCTGGAAGTCAGCTAGGATTGGGCTAGGCACCTGCCTTCCCTCAAGTTTCTCGCTCTCAGTCAGCATGGAATTGAAATCGCCGCAACATGCTAATGGTAGATTGTCGGCAATTTCTGCCGCCACTCTAACCAGATCCTTCCAAAACTGAAATCTTCTTCTACGGTCGTTATGACCATATACCGCACCTGTGGCTATTTTGAGGCCTCCTTTATTTGTTAGAATCATAATTAGGAGTTGATCAGAGAGGAAATATACCTGACTACTCCATACTCGGGTGTCCCATGCGTGCCACACCCCCTGCATCCAGGTTGTGCACGCTCTCCCAATGTGCTGGCGTCCTCGTATTCAGTCGTTCCACCGTCTTGATCTTGCTTTCAAGAATTGCAACTATCGTACTTTTGTGTTTATGCACCATATTAAGGATCTTCCCCCATCTTCCAATTGAATTAGTGCCTCGCACGTTCCATGTAAGTATCGACATTAATCAACAGAGGTGGTGTTCGTCCTTTTGCATCCCGTGGCTCCCCAGGACGAGTTGGGGGGGCAGCAAGATTCATATGTGCATGAATGTTCTCCGTTAGGGGGATCTTGGATATACCCACCTCCGCCAAGCGGCGGTTCTACGCAGGATTCTTCATTGTTAACTCAAACTGGCCAGTCGAGGAACATCTTTCATCATTTTTTTGATCCACGCCCTCGAAATGATGCCCTTCACGGAGATTAGTAGCCGCTACCTTCTTCTTTGCCCTCTCATCTGGATTTTCTGAATCTGACTGCTACTCATATTCTCGTCTGGTTTGGTCATTGGGTGGTTGCGACGACCATCTATCCCTCTTATCATCCCCGTATGTGACCAACGCTAGGTTGTCGATTGCTGTCAAGTATCTGGCCTCACTTTCCTGACGCTTTCCAAGGATCGAGGGTTGCATAACCCCTTGCCCGTCCATCATCTCCTCTTTATTGGCCATATGTGGTTCCTGTGGATTGACCTCCTGTATAGTAGGAGGAGTTTCTCTACTCTGATCGCCTTCTTGCATCCCGTCAATTCCCCCTGTTTTGCACTTCTCCGACTCCCCTTCCTCTTCTATAGTTGGGGAGTTGCATTGGACTTTAGTGTGTCCAAAACATTTGCAACCTACACAGGAGGGCAGAATCCATTCATAACCAACTTTTTGTTTGATCCATTCTCCGTTTGGTAAAACAATGTCGACCTTCCTAGGAAGGATATCTCTAACTGTGATCTCCACGAAGACTCGAGCGAAGGAGGGTCTATGCCTACGTACTGTAGGTATATCCGTCCGTATGGGGTTGCCGACCAAACTATCAATTTTCATGATCGAGGGGATACTCCAGAGTTGTGGAGATAGCCACGGCAGACGAATCGATATGGGGAATGATGCCAGTCTATCCTTCTCAAAGTTCGACTCTGGCCGCCATCTCTTCAAGACAATCAATCTTCCATCAAAGGTCCACGAACCCCCTTTAAGTATCTGCGGCATGTCCTCCTCCAGAGCGAACTTGATGAAATAGAATCTGTTCTCTATTGAGTATATCTCTATCTCCCCTTTGGGTCTCCACTCCCGTAACACGTACACGCGTAGTTGTCCATAGTACGGTCTGTTCCCTACGACGTGCAGTGTCATGCCCCGATTCCGTAGAATCAATAGTCGTCCCCCGGGCGTGATGCCGTATGAACCTAAGTTGCGATCGCACAAGGCATAGTCATAAGGTTATCCGAAACACAACATCAAGTTAGAGTACGCAGAGAAAATTAAATTTGAAATAGAAGTAAACTTTTCATTGATAATAAAACCATTTTATATGACTCCTTTACAATCAGTGCCTCGCGGGCTTACAAAATGACTCAACTTACAAAACGAACGCTGATGAGGTAGTCGTTCCATACATTAAATCCCTTTTTATAAGCAAAATAATTACACTTTCCACCTGCTATTGAGGGAAGTCGAGTCATCATCTTTTCTTCTTTTATACTGAGTGCAGAGTCTTTAAAAGGATTCAGAAACAAGCCTTCAACACACGGACGAGGCTTCAAAAGTGTTCACGTTGCCTTGAGCTTTAAATGGCATGCCCTTCGTGGTTCGGGATACCTGCGTGAAGAGCGAGGATCAGTACATTATACTTTGTACTGGTGCGTGGCTATTTAAGTTCCAAGCTCTCATTTGGTTGAAGAGTTTATATGACTTAGTTTATGAATGTGACAAGCATAATGTGAAATACGTTACAACTTACCCACGACGGACCGCACCGTGCATTAAGAAACTTACCATGTTCTTCCCTGTCAATTGTTATCTTTTACATACCAAGTGCAATACTATGTGTGATTGGTCACTTGCTCCCAGAGCCATCTTGGACTCCTTTAGCTTTTGTTAGTCGGGGCCCTTTCAGCGCGAGTAGCGAGCCCTGCTGCAGGTCCCCGTCTAACCCGTGCCCAGCACAGCTATATAGTTTCCCTTCTTGGCCGCAACGGTACCGTGGCCCCGGGTTGCCGTGCAGGCAAACGCTCACCTTATCGACAAGTTTTCCATGACCGTGTAAAGACATATTTTTAGTTATTAAGATATAGCCTACATTTTCTTTAAAAATTTGATCATTTTATCGTGTTCGTGCCCTTACATTTATCCTTTCATTCGCAACAAACATTATTGATTGACCTAAGAAGGGGTCGAGAAGAGAAAGGTCAGCTGTAACGCCCCAGAACCAGAATACTGGAGAGCGGGGGCATACATAGCCAGCTACGTATATTGAAATGGAATCCACCTCGCTATACAGTTACGGCTGTCTAGATACATGAGAGTTTAACTACAAGCCATCAGCCTCTTATGGTCATGAACAAGCCTATTGTCTCAATCTCAATTAAGTAAAAGCAGTTACAAGATGTTAGAGCATCAAATATACAATAGTAAGGCGTTCCATACATTACATATTTGGATGATCATGAAGCTAGTCATACAAAATATGAAGACTAACAAGAGTTTTAGTCATACATGATCAACCCTAGGATTCGTCAATCATGTTACAGCCCGTAGGCAGACAGTAAGTAAAGTACGATACGAGCTAACACGTGCTCGCCGGCTAAACGCCTCAAAAGAATATTTTTACAATAAAGTGGAAGAACAAAAAGGAAACCCACTCGTTGCCTTGGTTACGCCTGGTGGTCACCATCTGGCTGGAAGGTAGGTGGATCCTCTGGAGCTGCTCCGGTATCTGGCCATGCAAAACCAGCTGGTCAGATCCCAGAAAGAGCAAGTGCCACAAAGGAGGCTTCACTTAAGAACTAAAACCAGCAATTAGCATGAAACATAATTATATAATAAAAGACTGGAAATATGGAAAATCATGATGACATACGATAAGATAACCATGGGACTGTTCAGATAGCCAAGTTACAACCCTTAAACCAAATAAGGACCGGGGTGGTAACCATTCATCTGAACGGAACTTCGTTTCCCACCATTTATCGATAAAGTAATGCACAAGTAATCATATCATGTTACGATCTTGTACAGGATCAGGACAAGACTAGACTGGGTTAGACCCCATCCAATCAATCACGGTCAAGCAGTGAGTACGGTTTGATACTTTAACTAACTAGGGTTATCACAGGCCTAGTTACTAGCAAGATACAATGAGATATTCCAACAGCCACAAGCCCTGCAGACCATCCAGGTTATCCAGGTCGAATATCCGTTTATGAAGGGTGCAACACATGATAGTGTGCTGAAAATGTGCCCTACTCGTCGGCAGGCTACAAGTCCACTTGCGCGCCCAGATAACGGGATTGCCTGTAGCTGGGAAATCTCTTCATGACTACTAGATTATTCTAGTTATTAGCCTTAGTCAATTTCAGTAGGTACCCCTGACCGTGGTATTCAGGGATCCCCGTCCTAGACATGATGCAAGACAATACTGGTTTATTTGTACAAACACAATCGCCCACGGTGTCCAGGCCATTCATTCTTGTCATGTCATGCTAGATGTCGCAACAGCCTATCGAGGTATATCATGTCAGGTTTACTTATCAAGAGTGTACCACGACGGGCCACTATCATGTCATGTTACTTGTCAATAGTGCACCACTACGGGTCACTATCGTGTTTATGGAACATGTACAGAATTTACATGGTACAAGCATTCTATCAAGGGATCCAGGTTACACAGAGGGTCATGAAACATGAGCATAAAATAACAACCCAACATAAAAAAAGGGTGCAAAGGCTATGGAAAGAGCCATGCGGCAAGGGAGGGGGTCTCATGCGGCTCGAAAAACAAGCTCAGACGGCTCCAGGAACACAGGCTCATGCGGCAAGGTGGATGAGGGTCACGCGGTAATAGATGAGGGTCTCAAACGACAATGGAGGAAATGGGCATATGCGGCAGTGGGGGAATAAGCTCATACGGCATACGGCAATGGGGAAAACGGGTATATACGGCAGTGGGGTAACAAGCTCATGCGACTCGGGGAACCAACGCCATGTGGCTGAGGGGAGTGGAAACGAACTCATGCGGCAAGCACTGCCAAGAGCCATACGGCTCGAGGAGAACAGGGTCATGCGGCAAGGTCAAGCTAAGCCATACGACAATGGGGAAGCAGTGCCATGCGGCAATAGGGAAAGAGCTCATGCGGCCAGGTAGAACGGGCATATGCGGCAAGGGTGAACGGGCTCATGCGGCCAGGGAAAAAAGACTCATGCGGTCAGGGGAAAAAGACTCATGCGGTCAGAGAAAAAAGACTCATGCGGTCAAGGGAAAAAGACTCATGCTGTCAGGGGAAAAAGACTCATGCGGTCGGGAGGGAATGGGCATATGCGGCTCGGGGAACCAAAGTCATGCGGCTAAGGCCAACCGAAGCCAAGCGGCTGAGAAAAACTTGCCGCATGAAAAAGCCATGCGGTCAAGCACTGTTCTTCTTCTCCAACTGTTCCGAGAAGAAGAACCATGGAAGCCATTGCTTCCAAGCACTAATACTCCTTCATCTAAGATCAGAATCCGGACTTCCAAGGTCAAAATAGGGCAGAAAGAATTTCTCTACAACATGGAACCATCAAAACTTGAGAATAACAAGGTTTAATAGATCAAAATCCAAGAAATTCGAAAATACAACAAGCTTAGATCTACATAAAATGAGCCATAGAAATTAAAAATGCTAAGTACTAAAGTATCTTAGAATCTCGTGAGAAAGAAAATGGAACAACAAAAATTGAGTTCCTCCATGAAGCAAGTTGTACTTGCCTAAGCCTCTCTCTCTCTCTCAGTAGGTGGAGAGTAATGGTGAGGAAGAAGATGAGTTATGAGGATTAATGGAAGAGAGAGAGAGTGGTTAGGTGGCTTATAAAGGAGGAGAGTGGGTGGGGGTTGGTCCATATGCAACAAAACTGAACCAAGCAAACCGAACCGAATCAAGCAAAAATGAAATGCCAAAATAAACCATGCAATGAGACATGCAATATGAGTCAAAATACGTACACGTATACCAAAATATGTAATACGAACTACGGGCATTACATCAGCCACTCACCTTGAGTTTGCTTGAGGTGAAGGAACTTGTTGGTCGCTCTAGACGTTGCCTACGCGATTACCTGAAATCGCACAAGCAACCGATTAGAACACTGTATTATTCAAGAAGTTCGATAGAAAATACGAGTTTGAAATGCAAGCCAAGAAAACCATCGAAAACATCCACGATAATGTATTCAGAAAACCAAGGCCAAAACCAACGCAAGCGGCGTAAAAAACAGAGCAATGGTAGGTCTCTCCCGACTCAGCCGCAGATTCAATCCTTGAGGCGCAACCCACTGAATATGGGACTTGGTTCCGAAGAAGCCATTCTATAATGGAGAATGGATCTTAATTCAACCGTTCTCGTTCGACCGATTCGATCGATCCCGACCTATCGGTCCCGACCGAATCGATGGCGACAGTGTTCCTTTCTCGCGTACCCCGTGGACGGAGAACGGGACACGATGTAGGGACGGGGCACTACATGCAGGACGAGCGTGTTCTTCCAGTACTTCTTCGTTTTTTGGATGTCATCGTTTGTTATCTCGATAACTCTTTTTCTGTTTATTGTACTTGGCTCAATGTATTGCAAATCTGTTTCCTCTTGGACCCTAGATGGCTTGCATAAGTCGGCCCAAAAAATTGGAGCAGGTTGCATTCCTCTACTAGGTGCAGGAACCCAACGACGTGGTATCTCCGCTTCTTGTGTTGTCGTCATCCCCCTTCCACGGATCGTCCCAATCATTCTAGTTGGAGCCATGTTCTGGTTTGTGATGGGTGGGGCACTACCTCCCTCTTTCTCCTTGTTTCTAAACTTCCTTCCTCCTTGGTTATTATCTAGCACTCGTTTGCCCATAGAATAGCCTTCCTTTGATGAGGGGACTCCCATGGATGACTTCTGTTCTATACTTGATCTCCTCATGCGCCCTTCGATTGTTATTCCTTCTTCACGCCAGTTCTCTCTCGTGTCCCTTTGGTTTTTAACGCCTATGCCGTTCAACCGTTGTCCATCCACCGGCTGAATCTCTTCTGTTGTCCTCGTCGTGATCTCCTTGATTCCCTACCGTGTCCAAGCCGTCGTCCTCCACTTCGGTGATCGCAAGATCCTGCTGCAACAGAAACCCTAGGTCTGGAGGATCGCCGTTCCCAACGGGCTATGGCCTTTATATATATATATATATATATATATATATATAAAATATATATATATATATATATATATATATATATATATATATATATATATATATATTAGGTCTGGAGGATCGCCGTTCCCAACGGGCTATGTATATATATATATTAGGTCTGGAGGATCGCCGTTCCCAACGGGCTATGTATATATATATTTTTTAGGCTATGTATATATATATATATATATATATATATATATATATATATATATATATATATATATATATATATATATGCAAATGACCTCTAGCCTAGTGGTTAAGAGAGATGCATACGGCCCGAGTGGTCAAGAGATCGATTCCCGGTAGGAGCGTTCGCCACAATTACCTTCTTTCAAAAAAATAAATAATATATATATATATATATATATATATATATATATATATATATATATATATATATGACCTCTAGCCTAATGGTTAAGAGAGATGCATGCGGTCCAAGTGGTCGGAGTTCGAGCCCCAGTGGAGGTGAGTTCGGTACAATTACCCATTGTTTCTATATATATATATATATATATTATATATATATATATATATATATATATATATATATATATATATATATATATATATATATATATATATATATATATATATATATATATATATATATATATATATATAATTTTCTCTTTTTTTTATGTCCATCCCTTTCGGGACCGTGACCACCCAGTGGTCTCCCTACCTACCACTATATATATATATATATATATATATATATATATATATATATATATATATATATATATATATATATATATATATACTTTGTATTATTCAAACTTTTGATTACTTCACACCAACATGTAGCAAAGTGTTGCTTATTTGCTTATATATATCCTATAGAGATTATAATGCTTTAAGAGATGAAAATTATCTATCATATATATATATATATATATATATATATATATATATATATATATATATATACATATCTCTTATAGGGATAGATATAAGCATGTATTTGCTATTGTTGGTGCATCACCAAGCTGTAGATGACTAATTCCATGATAACAATTATAATGCTTTAAGGGATGGAAATCTAATACAAATAATATTGCTTGCATATATTTTGGAGCACCCAAACGGGTGCATGTATGACAAGTGTTGTGTTGCATGTCCGAAAAAAATCAATCGTCCGCGAACTAAATTTGTAAGTCGTAGCGGGTTGTTGATCCTCGAAAGGCCAAAAGTAAATATTATTAACATGAATGTTGGTATTTCATTAATATAGTTGCATATCTTTTAAGGTTGCATCTCTCATATAAATTAGAATATTTAAAATTTTGCGCTATAATTTGTCAATCTCTAGGGTGACTACAAATGTCTAGTTGTCTTACTAACTATCATAAACCTAAAGTTCTATAGAAATTTTAATTAATAGTTCACGATGCTGCTCCACACATCATCCTTAAGAATATGATTATTTTCTCCACAATAATACTAGTTCGAACGTAGTATTCACGATAGATGGTCTTGCCCAAATTAATTAAAGGCTCTGTAGTGCACATTTTATCAAGATATATAATGTCTCATACTCTCGTACTTTCAGAAGAAATTTACTGAATTTTAAAGATATAAGAACAAATGGGTAATATTAGAACTTTGAGCGAGCGAATAAAAAATATTTTATGTAACCTTTATTCTAGATAACTAGAAGTTCTTCTAGAGAACCATAAGTTCGTCTAAAAAAAGTAGTTCATCCTTCAGAGATTATCTAGCCATTCACTAGGGATATACGTTGGGGATGTCAAGTCACATACTACGTTGAGCCAGAAGCTCAATTCTAAGGGTCCATTGTGAGCCATAACTCGAATGATCCCATAATTTTAAAACTATGACGTGATCGTCCAAGACACCCCGGAACAATGATGATGAGAATTATCAAAACTAATTCATGTGATCATCTTTTAGCAAATGCAGCTGAAACTAATGGTCAACTGGATTTCCTTAACCTGCAGAAAATTTATTTCTAAACCGTCAATCCTGATGATTGTATTTGAATAATAAGTAGTCTAAAATTGCATTATTTTTGAAATGATATGGCTTATATTGGTATTATCTGAAACTGTCATCTTGGCATATATGTTTTGTGAATTATAATATTGAATATTTCTATGTTTAACTTCTTATATCATTAAATCTGTTAGAGATGAGACATTTAAGTTAAAATTTGCGATCTATTACTTTGATAAGACAAAATTTTCGACGCTAGAGGAAGATAAATGCCTTGTTCCAAAAGAACATTATGAATTATCGTTCTTGAAGAACGTCATAAATCGTCGTTCCAAAAGAAATCATCGTTCCAAAAGAACATCGTGAATCATTTTGACGTACCTTCACTTTATCCAATCTTGACTAAATTAAAAGAAAGTATCCTTTGTATTTTATTGCAAATAAATTATTAGATGCCTACTTGCTCACTGTAATAATGCTGCATAAATAGCTATATCAACTATGAATATTTCTTCTAGAATACAAGTAAATAAAGGCAGCAAATGAATACGTTCTATATTTAGAACGTGTAAGACCGAAAGGTTCTAAAGATTCAGCTCTCTAGAAGAAGAGACTGGATAATATATCACATTCTAACTGCTATTGAAGAAGCAGCTTCTGCAGAGAAAGGTTCATGATTGTCCGTCCGAAAGATGTGATTAACCAAAGATCCAATTTCTCAAAGTTGCGCTCCGGTCGAGGATATGTTAAAGGTCCTAGAAGAGACTGAGAAAGAGATACTGGTATCCAAAAAATCTATATTTTATACATATTAAAGAGAAATTTTTATAAGTTTTGGGGGAGCATCCTAAAGATGCATGCAAACTTGTAATCCCACTTCCCGATTTTTTATTTATTTTTTATTTAGTTTTATATATTTTCTAGTTATAAAATAATTTTTTTTCTTAATTCTATAAAAGATATTTGTATTGAGAAAGATTTGTCAAACTATTTTTTAATTTGATTTTGTTTTTATAAAAAAGATATACTGTTAAACTTATTAATTTTCTATTATCAATAATGTTTAAGTTTATATTTATAAAAATCTATTTTTAAATATTATTGAATTATTAGATACTATTGGATTTAGATATGGCCAATTCTAAATTATGATTGGATTTGGTCCTAATCTATTGCTATATTATTTTAGATGAGATTTGTATTCATGAAAATATACATTTAGGAATATTTGAATTATTCTTATCAATATTTTTGATATTTGATTTTATGAAATCTATTTTAAAGAATATTTAAAACATTAGATATTATTTTAAAGTAATATTATGGTGAATGAGCAATTAGATATGTTTTGTTGTATTTGAGATTGGCACTGAGACCTAGACAGCATACTACCGTCGATGCTACGGCGTAGGCTGGACTTGGCTACGCACTCGTATCCCGAAAAAAGGGTACGGATCGTGACAATTTTTTTGGATGGCCCATGTAGGTCTGTTTTTACAAAATTGTGTTGTTTGCCATTAAAATCTTTTGATTGCAAATTTCAATACAAACAGAACAGTGTTACAATATAGGACTTAGATGTAGTCCTAGGAGTACACTTTTGTTTATCTGGGTCCCTTGTGCCGATGGAGCGAGTGTTAATGCGTTGACTCCGTTGACGATCTGACGACGGTTATCGGTTCCCTGAAGGTTTGGATTGCTCTGGGTGCTGGAGCTTGCTGAGAGGAGGAAGACGTTGAGTGTCTGTATCTGCCTCTCTGGTGGTGCGAAGTCTCTGTCTGTCGATGTATGTTTGCCTCTGTGTGTGTTCGTGGATGAGAAGGAAATGATCCCTCTATTTATAGCTTTGCAGGCTGGCTGCTCATGTGCGCTTATGTAGGATGCGCCTGGAAGCGGGGACGCCACGTGGTGATTGCTGATGGAGGCGCATGGACGATGCGTCCTGATTGGGGGATTGAATTCTTCATGCTGCTGTTGTGAGCCGGCACGTAGCAGGGAAGAAGATCTTTCTGTTACTGAGATCGAATCAAAGGACACGTGTCATCGGCCCATGGCTCAGAGATCTTGGATTAGATAGGGAATGATCTGGTAGGATGTGCCTGGGATTTGGGCGCATGAGGAGACTTTGGCTCGTAACTTTTGGGAGTCACGAACCGTTCAGGGCGCATGGCTTTTGAGGCACATGCGAGGCTCCCGTAGTGACTTTTACTTCTATCTTTTGGGATCAGAGAGAAGTCTGGGACGCATGGTTTTTGAGGCGCATGCAGAGCTTCAGTAGTGACTTTACTTCTGTCTTTAGGGATCAGAGAGAAAGTCTGAGACGCATGGCTTTTGAGGCGCATACAGAGCTTCGGGTGCATGGCCGCGGAGGCGCATGCAAGTGGTTGGGCGGCCACGTGGCTTGTAACCGCCGGAGGAAAGTAATGATGATGCTGACGTTGGCGACGCTTCGTTTTCTGAAAAAGCTGTCAACTATTCAGTCTTCGGGAAGCGTGCTGCCAAATCTGTCAGACTTTAGCATTTAATGTTTTTGATATTTGAGGGACAGCTGAGTGGGCGCATCGATCGACGTTCCACTAAGCGTATAGAGACGCATGGGGGTGCATCCCTGCGAGGCGCTTGGTGCTGAGGGGCGCGTCTGTGTGATGCGCCTTGATGTTTGAAGGGCGCGTCTGTGTGATGCGCTCTCTGGCCGGCGCATCCGCTTCGTGACACGTCTTTAATGGTGCGACAGTTGAGTGCTTTAAATAGCCATTTTTGACTTGGCTGAATTCGAAGCGTCAGGTTCATCCATTTAATACAAATTCATTGCACAGGATTCGGAGAGCCATCCACTTGGCGTATGGGTTTGATTTGCCCGTCCTATAAATAGTGGCATGGAGAGAGTTTGTTTCTCGTTCTCTCACGTCCTCCCGAAATGAACTTGTTTGTTCGGATGCATTCTGTTGATGAGATGCTCCCGAGGGTGAAGATGCGACGCAATATCTTCATTGATGCACTTGAAGGTGACTGTTACATCCAAAAGTCGAAGTCGAGGGCTTCTGAGGCAGGCAGAAGGTGCATGTTGCATCCAAAGATAGGGATGCACGAGCCTCATCTCCGTCATATGGGAAGAGCCGCAGATCGGAATTGCGGTGCTGCGGCTTTGGGGGCTCTTTCTTCCTTCAAAATGGGTGTCGCCCATTCTGGTTGTGTTGAAAGCTGCTCCTTTAGCCGCGGTTTTGATTACGGTCTTCCTTCGCCTTTGGAGGCTCTTTCGAAGCCTCCCCTGGCCACAGGTCGGCTTACGGTGCTCTTCTCTTCCTCGATTTGGGGAGCTCTTCCTCCAGCTAGAGGGTTGATTGCCATACTCGTTCTGCTCAATAAATGCTTCATTAGTCGAAGCATTTAGATGGCGGTTAGCCTGGCTGGAAGAGCGGCACATAACTGGGATGCTGAAGGGATGCACATAACTGAGCTGCCGAAGGGATGCACATAACTGAGGATGCACATAACTGAGCTGCTGAAAGGATGCGCTCCGCTGAGGGCGCTTGGTGGGATGCGCCCTGCTGAGGGAGCATCGTGGTCGCCGCGCCTGGCTGTAGACTTATGGTCTTTTCTTTTTGTAGAAGTTCTCCTTTGTACAACCTTTCCTAGACATGTAATAGACTTTTATATGTAATAAAAAGTCCTCTTTCAATGTCTATATTTGTCATTTTTGCTGTGTGAAGTACTTTGTCCGAGCTCTCTGGCGCATGTAGTGTTTGGCGCATAGGATTTCTGGTCCTGAAATTCCATGCTTCTACAAGACCCCCTTCAAAGTTTTCAAAACTTTTGGACAAGTTTTGGAATACTTTGAATAAGAAGCATGGCGGTCGAGGCGCATGACTGTTGGGGCGTATGTCTGTTCGAGTGCATCTGCACATCAGTGATGGGGTGCATACTCCTCTCAGTTAATGCAAATGATAAAGCCTCGATAACCAAAAAGATTAATGATGATTTTTTTGGATTTATTTGCGGTTATCTCCTCACAGAACCCGAGGCGACGGCTGAGGTCACACTTCATCGATTCACACGTGCGACCGTGCCTATAAATAGGCGTGAGATGGAGAGAGAGAGAGAGTTCTTCCTCTCCTTGCTTTTGCTTTTAGAGTTCTTCTTCACAAAAACCCTAACTTTCTTCTCTCAAGCAATGGCTCCCAAGACTCCTCGTGGCGGTGGCAAGGAAAAGGAGCCGGCGGAGTTTGCCGAAGAAGATGCTCCTGTCACCATTGTGACTCCGGCTGACGTTCGGCCCGCGGTGACGGGTGGGTGTCATCTTTTCCACTGCTTTTTCGTTCAGACAAGCTTTGGGTTATACGGCGTGCCCTAACTCTTCTGCTGCCGACGCAAATGGACTTCTGTCCTGATGATGCGCCGAGGTTTTATCCCGCTGACGCGCATGGGTTTATGCCCTGATGATGCGCCGAAGCTTCACCGCTGATGCGCATAGGTTTACACCCTGATGATGCGCTGAAGCTTCTGCTGACGCACATGGGTTTTTATCCTGATGATGCGCCGAAGCTGAGGCGCACGGGTTTTCACTCTGATGATGCGCCAGGTTGCTTGACACACTTTGTCTTCTTACAGCTTTTTGTCTGACTTTTGTTTTTGTTGTGTCAGTGTTGATGACAATCCCTTTGCTGAATGAAGTCCTTCTGGATGCTTCTCTTTGTCAAATGGGAGTTGATTTTGACGAGACGGTTATCAACCCTGCGAAGGATGCTATCTTACAGAATCAACCTCCTGAGAGAATGCTGCAGATCCAGAATCAGTTGTCAATTTTCCTCCAGAGTATGATGGAGAGTGGTAAACTGAAATCTGCTGAATCCGAGGATGTGACTTTCTTAAAACCTGCCTTTTTGTTCAGTGACCGACTGATCTCTTCTGAGGCGAAGGTACTGAAGATCAAAGAAGACTGATTTTTCTCTGCAAAAGGCATGGTTCTGTACATGCGACAACTTGACCGCCAGTTGCCGCTGACGGCCTTTTACCGTTTAGCTTCCAAGAGAAGGATGCCCTGGGAACTTACTCCTTCTCAAGGAGGGGCATTGGGAGGTACTCTTTCAATTGATGCTACCTCGAATCAGAGGGATACCTTGGCCGCTTTACGAGCCAGTCCCTCATTTAGTTGCCGAACTTTACGTCCTGGGAGCCTCTATAGTGAGGTCCCTAGTGACACTTTTGCCTTCAGTGCTTCAACCTTTGCAAATCGGATGCTGACATCGTGGGTCATGTATCCGAAAGGTGGCTTTAGGGTTGAAGGTTGGTGTCACCACATGCCGAAGTGGGACGAGTTGACCATTTGGGTGCTCTTGAAGTTCAAGGCTGAGCTTAAGGAGATTGGGCTGACGGCCGCTATCCGTGCCACACAGGCTGGCATGGATCTCAATAAGCCTATGTTCCTTGCACTCTTGGAATTGTTCAATGCCCAGACTAGCACCTTCTTTACTCCGGTGGGGGAGATGGGGTTTGTCACGCCCCAGAACCAGAATACTGGAGAGCGGGGGCAGACATAGCCAGCTACGTATAACGAAATGGAATCCATGCCGCTATACGGCCACGGCTGTCTAGATATGTGAGGGTTTCACTATAATCCATCAGTCTCTTAAGGTCATAAAATAGCCTATTGTCTCAATCTCAACCAACTAATAATAGTTACAAGATGTCAGACCACCAAATACACAATAGTAAGGCGTCCCATACATTACATATTCGCAATGATCATGAAGCCAGTCGTTACAAAATATGAGAACTAGCAAGAGTTCAGTCATACATGATCAACCCCCGGGGCTTGTCAATCATGTTACAGCCCGTAGGCAGACAGTAAGTACAATAGAGCTAACACTTGCTCGTCGGCTAAACGCCTCAAAAGAATAATTTACAATATTACAGTGGGAGAACAAAAAGAAACCCAATCGATGCCCTGGTTACGTCTGGTGACCACCATCGGGCTGGAAAGCAGGGAGATCCTTTGGTGCTGCTCCGGTATCTGGCCATACAAAACCAGCTGGGTCAGACCCCAGAAAGAGCAAGTACCACAAAGGAGACTTCACTTAGGAACTAAAACCAACAAATCATTAGCATTCAACATGTAAGAAAATAATAATAAGTAACACAGATTGAGGTTTGTGCTATACTAATGCACTGGCCCCAATCAGAAAAAACAATTAAGTGAAGCATTATTTACATAAGATAACTGGAGAATCATGTTAAATAAAATATAGCTGGGCAATATATGAAGAGAAGACGAAGGTACTATTCCGGAAGCCAGGTCACAATCCTTAAACCAAACAAGGACCGGGATTGTAACCCTTTACCTGAACAGAACTTAGTCTCTGATCATTTATTGCTAAAGGTGACAATCATTAAAGTGAAAAGGAGAGAGTTCAATGATAAAAGTGACAATAATTATAGTAACAATCTGGAGTGACAATCATTCAATCATTCTGGTACAATCTTGCAATCAATCACTTCTAGACAATACTATACTGGACTAGACTCCATCCAATCAATCACGGCCAATCATTGTCTACGGCTTTCTATATTAACTAACTAGGGTTATCACAATCCTAGTTACTAGCAAGATGCAATGAGATGCTCCAAGTAGTCACAGGCCCTGCAGCTATCCAGGTTATCCAGGCAATTATTATAGTGACAATTTAGAGAGTTCAATCATTAGAGTGACAATAGAGTTCAATAATTAAAGTGATAATAGAGAGTGCCCCACATAACAGTGGGCTGGAAATGTGTCCTACTCGTCGGCAGGCTACAAGTCCAAACATTTGCGGCCGGGATAACGGGATCGCCTGTAACTGGAGAACATCTTTTCATGACTAATGAATTAATCTAGTCATTAACCTTAGTCCATTTCAGTAGGTACTCCTGACCGTGGTACTCAGGAGTCCCCTCCTAGACATGATGCAAGACAGGACTGGATTATTTATACAAGCACAATCGCCCACGGTGTCCAGGTTAATTATACAGGTCATGTCATGTTAAGTAGCCGTCGCAACAGCTTATCAGGATATATCATGTCAGGTATACTTGTCAGGAGTACGCCACGACAGGTCACTATTATGTTATGTCAGGTTACTTGTCAAGAGTGCACCACTACGGGTCACTATCGTATTCATGGTACATGTGCAGGATATCATAGTGCAAGCATACTTGTCAAGGGACCCAGTTACACAGAGAGTCACAAGGCATGAGATAATAATAATAATAATTAAATTATAAAAAAATACAAGTCAGGGAAGAGCCATACGGCTCGGGTATAAGCTAGTCAGGAAGGAAGGCTCATGCGATCAGAAGAAGTGCATGCGGCTCAGGAAGAACAGGTATATGCGGCTCAGGAAGATCGGTCCATGCGGCTGGATCAATGCGGGTCAGAATCGAGCCCATGCGGCTTAGAAAGATTAGGCTCATGCGGCCAAGAGTGAACTCTTATGCGGCCAGAAAATAATTTCTCATACGGTCAGGATAGAGACTAGCTCATGCGGCTGGGGAACAATATGCGGCAGGATCAACTCATGCGGCTGGGTAAGGACTAGTCCCCATGCGGCCAGGCAAAATAGGGCGCATGCGGCTCAGTCTAATACGGCTGGAAATGGACGGGTCTTCATACGGCTAGGATTCAATCAGGGATTCATGCGGCTAAAGAACCAATCAAGTCCATGCGGCCCGAGTTAAGTCACATGTGGCTAAAATAATGGTCCTAAGTCATGCGGCTGGGATTGAAAGTTCATGCGACCGAGGATTAAACCTTCATGCGACTGAGGAGTTAGTCCCTGCGCCATAGGCCATACGACTAAACAGTGCAGCAAGGCTTATGCGACGGGAAGGAAACTTGTCGCATAAAGACTATACGGCTAAGTTCATGCGGCTGTGAACAGTTCTTCTTCTCCATCCTTCCGAAGAGAAGAACTCTTCAAGCCATGGCTCCCAAGCTCCATGAACCTTTCATCCAGAGTCCAAATTTGAACTTCCATAGGTCAAGATGGGGTAGAACGAGATTCTCTATAACATGAAACCATCAAAACTTGATAATAACAAGATTAAATAGATCAAAACCCAAAAAATCCGAAAATAGTATAAACCTAGATCTACAAGAATCTAGCCATAGAAAGTAGAAATGCCAAGTACTAAAGTAAGTTAAAATGCTGTAAGGAAGATAATGAAGCAATAAAATCAGAGTTCCTCTATGAAGCAAGTTGCACTTGCCTAGACCCCTCTCTCCCTCTGGTAGGTAAAGAAGTAAATGAGGAAGAAGAAGATAATTAATGAAGAGAGAGAAAGGAGAAGAGGTTAATAAATGGGAATGGTGGTGGTAGGTAGGGGGTTCATCCCTTGGTCCATGATGAACCAATAGCAATCCCAAACCGAACCAAGCCAACCCGAACCAAGAATAAACCAAGCCTCACTAATCCAAAAATAAACCAATGAACTATTAAAACCAATTGAACTATCAATGCCAATAAAACCAAGCCAATGCAAAATAAACCAAGATAACTAATCATGACTAAATAAAATATGGGTCCCAAAACACGTATATGTACACTGAATACGTATCACGAATTTGGGACATCACAGGGTTGGCTCTCCATGAGATGTACGAAGTGTCCAAGCTTCCTTGGGGCTCGGAACCGTACGAGGAATATTTCCCATCGAATGAAGAGATCCTTGTTCTGGAAAATAAGGACCTAGAGATGATAGCTATTTTCAAAGAGGTGGCGAGCCATCATTATCTGATACAACGGAAGGACAAAGGCAGGACTCAGCCTCATGTGACTGCTTGGAGGGATTACGTCTTCAAGCAGGATCTGGCAGATTTCTCGAAGATCCGATTTACGACTCCGCAAGCGCTGAAACCCGTGGAAGTAACTTCCGAGATGATCCGACTAGATGAGAGGGCCCCTCGTTCAAATGAGAGTGGCGAGAATGCGTATAGCTGCTTCTGGCACTGTGCGCACCGGATGTCGTCTAAAGCGGTGCTAACGGCATACTT
This sequence comes from Iris pallida, assembly GCA_029216955.1. Taxonomy (NCBI): domain Eukaryota; kingdom Viridiplantae; phylum Streptophyta; class Magnoliopsida; order Asparagales; family Iridaceae; genus Iris; species Iris pallida. Next base: position 36,127,751 of record JANAVB010001800.1, read on the forward strand.
GATGATATGGCTCCGGGATTGTGTGTTTGCAGGCGGATCTGGTGCTGTGGAGAGGGTACACCGGAACCTCATTTTGCCCGTCGTGAAATTGGTCTTTGGTCGTCCTTTAGCTTTCCTCTCTGCAATGGTGTGTAACCTGTTGCGGGGTTTGAGGACCTTTGCTGATGATGTGATCCATGGGAGAGGTAGAAACGACAATTTTCCCTGGGCCAAACTACCATTCCATTATCTTATAGGGTGGTTGATTCTGTATCATCCGAACGTGATGAGTCCAGGTCCGAAGGAGGATCATGTTGAAGGTGATGCCTTTATCTGTCGCTTCTACAAGAGGAAGTGGTTACACACTGGCGTCCCCATTTGCAGGAGAGTTTTGTCCTACCTTCAGGGGTGGAAGATTATCAAGGTCGGCCCCATCTTTAAAGATTTCGAGGCTGACCAAGATTTAGACGACTCAGGTGAAGATGTGATTACTCTGCCGAAATGGGGTTTTCGTTGGTTGTAAAGTATTCGGCCTTCTCACTTGGTCTACCGCAACCAAAATAGGTGTTATCTGGAGTCATATCTGCCCAGCCGGTTCGCTCGCCAGTTTGGCTATACCCAGCTAATGTTACGGAATCCCAGTAACAGTCTGGGGTTTATCGGGAGTTTGCTGGATGGAGCCCGAGGCTGGCAATATTACAATGTCGGGTGCACTGGTGTTCATTTTACTACGCCAGTTCGCAACCCTCGGCCACAGATCCTGTATTCGACAGTTAAACTGTATTGTACCATGAATACTGTGTCTCCTGGTTATGATAGGGAGACTAGTTTCATCATTGGAACTCAGCTGGAGGCCACGGCGAATATGTTGATAGCGGCTCGGTCATATCATCCACCAGAATTGGCAGGATATCGGGCTGCTGCTGCAGCATCAGTGAGAGATCCCTATGTTGAGAAGAGACGGGCTGACACAGAAGCCGGTTCATCTGTACCAAAAAGGCAGAGAAAAACGACGACTCCAAAGGCTACGGGAGTGCCGTCTGCAACGCCAGTGGAACCAGTTCCTGCTGAGGTAAAGCGTCCCCCGTAATTTTGGCTCATCTTGTCATTTTGGTGACTTGTACTTTTCTTCTTGTAGGGATCGTCGAGGAAGAAGACCCGAGTTCCGAAACCGGGTGTTAGTAAACCGAAGGAGGTGGCAAGCTCTTCTGACGAGCGCATTCCTCCGATGGTAATGTCTCCAATGGAGGAGAATCCTGAAGATATTGTTCCTGCGGAGGTTTTAATATCTCCAGACTTTGTTGAAAGAGACGCAAAGGTTGCAGCAACTTCTGGGATGGTGCCAGCTGCCGTAGGGGCCTTGGACGTTGAGGGTCCAGCGGATACGGGGCTTCGCGATGATGAAGTGGAGTGGAGTTCGTCGTCTTCAGATGACGTCGCTCCAGAGTTGCAAGAGTCTGTTGCGGGGGCAACAGATGTGGTTGGAACAGAAGAGAGGGTTGATTCCTCTCCTTGTCATGATGAGGGAAGGTCGGCTGTAGCACTGCCGAGCCCTACCCCAGACTCAGCAGCGGAAGCTGAGGTGGCTACCGATCAGGAGGTAGCGACAGATCCTGTCCCTGTAGAGGGATTTGATGAGGAAAGTGAGACTTGGCTGCCGGTCCTGACTTCAGGGGCGAGTCAGGGGACAAGTGTTGATCTCCCCGTTCTGCCAGGGGAGGTACTGGCTGCTGATAGCACGTTGGGGGCTGATGAGGTGGCCACTAACGTCGGTGGTTCTTCCGAGTTTGAGAGGGGTAAGGGTTTGATGGAACCCTCTGTTGCTCCTTCCACTTGGGGTACTATCTCGACGCCTGTCCCGGTTTCTTCTGTTCCTTTAGCTCCTCGGGCTAGTAGTCAAGCCTCTGTTGATGAAGAGCCTGTCGATACCGAGGGTCCAGCCTCGCGAATTGAGGCAGGCAGGCCTTCTTGCGGTCCGTCTGCTAAAGCAGCTCCTCCAACTCCTGCTATGATGCCGCAGGTGCTGGTGGATGCAGATAAATATGTGAAATTCATCATCGAGGCAGTGTATAAAATGCTGCAAAGGGGTGTATCGGCCGTGATGGACGCCAATAGGAGTTTTGCGACGGCAAAAACTCTGGCAATGCCTCATATCAACCTAATCCGTCTTCATCAGGAACATGATCATATGGCCGACATTCTAGAAGCCTCAGTGGTTGAGTTGGACCAGTGGCTTTCCGAATTGCAGCACATCCAGCGAAACGACCTCTCCGTCCTGATAGATGCGAAGAAGGAGAAGCTGATCGCCGAGACTGATTCTTCTTACCAGGCCACCGTGAGTGTCTGGGAACACGAAGTGGCTGAGACTGAAGCTGCAGTAGAGCGGTTGTCTCAGTCTACACGAGAGACGGTGGAGGCGCAAGCTGTGTTGGACACTAGTATCGTGGAGATTGATGCCCAGATTCGCCGCCTTGAGGACCAACGGGCCCGACTTCTATTAGATGTCGAACGTGTCCAGGTTGAACACGTAGCATTCAAGAGGGAGGAGGCAGCTTTCATCCATCGGGCTCTTACTTTGGCTCAGCAGCGACAGCAGTTGGATGAGAAGCATGAGAATGACACTTCTCCTGAGGCCATTGAAGCGATGCGTCAAGAAGCTGAACGTCGAGTCTTAGCGACTGTGGAGACTCGGGCGGCAGAATTGAGGCGTCGGATTGAAGAGCTTTCAGCCAATCCTGGGGATGTTTAGGGATTGTACTCTCTTCTTTTTATGTATTTGCAACTCTTACTTGGGATGGTGTAGTCCTTTACTATCATTTTTTTAGAAATAAAGAAATACACAATTTTCTGTGATGTGTTCATTTTTGCTGTCATGAACTTGATGGTTTGTGTGGACCTATTATCTTTTGCGTACCTTGGTTTGTAGGTACAGATAATAAGTTTGAGAGAATCAATATGTTTGCTCAGAGGTAATGTGGACATGGCAAATATGGGATTCAAAATGATAGAATCTTCCTACTCAGAGGTGTTATGGACGTGGTAGGAGTGACTCTGGAGGATACGCGGAACTACTCAAAGGTAATTTGGACGTGGAAGTTCTGCGATTAATGTACGGCAACGCAGGGTTTGTCTGTATGGGATATTTACTCAGAGGTAATGTGGACGTGATAAACATGATGGGTAGCGTAGCCTTATGGAATGTAAGATTCCGCTTTGTAGGATGTAGGGGGGACAACTCAGAGGTGATGTGGACGTAGTTGTCCTTCTACTGGAGGATGCCACGGAACAACTGGGTTCCAGAAGCGTATGATTTTGTGGAAGGGAATTGTATGTGAGCCCTGATGATTGGGTCCACAGATCCCCTTGTAGAAGTATATGTCTGAAAGATGTCAAGAGTAGTACTTCTTCAGGAACTTGTCGTTGATGGGCATCATGAACAAGTCCCCATTGAGTTTGGCGAGGCGGTAAGCACCGTTTGAGTATACCGTCTCGATGATGAAAGGTCCTTCCCACTTGGGCTCGAACTTTTCTGGTATTTTGTGAGTCAACACCATCGACCTCCTGACTGCCAGAACTAGGTCGCCTACTGGAAAAGTCCTCTGCTTGACCTTTTTGTTGAAAGCCTGTGATATACGGGCTTGGTAGAGTTCGATGCGTTGTTGAGCTAGAAGACGCTTTTCATCAAGTGCCTCCAGTTCCCGCAGACGACGACGTTGATTGTCCTCTTCTGTGAGTTGGTTTGTGATTGCTACGCGGAGTGAGGGTATCTGGATCTCGAGAGGCAGTACCGTTTTGCTCCCGTAGACCAAGGAGAATGGTGTGTTGCCTGTCGGGGTTCGTACCGTTGTGCGGTAAGCCCAAAGGCATTCGCCGAGATTTTCGTCCCAGTCGCGTTTGTTGGATGACATAACCTTTTTGAGTAGCCTGACGATAGTCTTGTTGAACGCCTCGGCCAACCCGTTTGCTTCCGAATTGTAGGCGGTTGATGCCACGTTTTGAATGCGATTCTTGTCACAGAATCTGCTAAAAGCATGGCTTATGAACTGAGGACCATTGTCGTGGATGATCCTCCATGGTACTCCGAAACGGTAGATGACGTGGTGTTTGATGAAGCTGATCACCCTGGAGCTTTTTACTTCTGCCAGTGGAACTGTTTCTGCCCATTTGGAGAAGTAGTCGGTGATTGCTAGGATGAAGCAGTATCCTCTCGATAAAGAAGGGGTTATTGGTACCACAATGTCCATGCCCCAAGCTTCGAAGGGCCAGGAGGCAACTGTAGGATGTAGTGGTTCTGACGGTGTATGGATAAAGTCCGCGTGAAGCTGGCACGCATGGCACTTCTTAGCATAGTCGACAGCGTCAGCGACCATGGTTGGCCAATAGTAGCCCATGCGTCGCAGTCGGTCCTGCAACTTAGGGCCAGGTTGATGGGCCCCGCAGGTTCTATCGTGAGCTTCTTCAAGGGCTTCGACTGCTTCTTCGTTGGACAAACATCGAAGGAGAAGTCCATCGTAGGAGCGTCGGTACAGCATTTTAGTGGCTGTATCGTAGTAGAATCGAAGAGAGCGTCTCCTGACTGAGACGGCTTCTTTCGGGTCTTCTGGGAGAATTTTGTAGACAGCGAAGTCGATGAACGGAAATCTCCAATTTCGGATATTAACACCAGCGCTTGTTGACATAGCCTGGGCTACTCGTGAGCACAGGTTGTTTTTGGGATAGACCAAGTCTCGACCAACTACCGTGACGTAGTGTTGAGTCCCGAGGGGGGCTGCCAAGGAGGCTGCGAGGCCAGCCAGAGCATCAGCCTCCAGATTTTGTAGACGAGGTACGTGTTCGATGAAGAACCCGATGAAGGTTGAAATGATGTTTAATGCAACTTCATGGTAGGGGATCCGATCTTCATGGCGAACCTCGTACTGCCCTCTGACCTGGTTAACGACGAGTTTTGAGTCGTCGTAGGCTTCCAGATGGTCCACCCCCAGCTGTTGCGCCAGCTGGAGTCCCATAATGAGAGCGTTGTACTTGGCGACATTGTTGGAGCACGGCTTCGAAAGGGAGTAAGCGTGCTGGATGACCAGCTGATCGGGAGAGACCAAGACTACCCCCACTCCTACGATAATTTGGCCTTTGGGGCCTGTTCTTGAAGCGCCATCGAAAAATATCCGCCAGACGGAGCCTTCTTCGGTGACGTTTAATTCTTGGACCTCATCCGGGATAGCTTCGTAGAGTTTTGAGGACTCTGGGATGGGGTGTGCAGCTAAAAAGTCGGCCAGAGCTTGACCCTTAACAGCTTTTTGTGGGACAAACACCATGTTGTATGGCGTTAGCAAGATCGCCCATGTGGCAAGCCGGGAGTTTAATGATCCTGGCTTCGTCATGAGGACTCTGAGCGGGTTGACTCAAGAAATGACATGAATTGTCTGCCCCGAGACATAATGGCGAGTCTTTTGAATGGCAAATACCAAAGCCAAGCACTCCTTTTCAACAGGGTTGTACCGGTGTTCAGCCCCGATCAGAGTTCGACTAAGGTAGTAGATTGCTTGCTCATAGCCTGTATCACTGTTCTGAGCTAGCAGAGCGTCGAGGGAATGATCCATGGCACGAACGTAGAGGAGAAATGGTTTGCCGGCGACTGGTGTTACCAGGACTGGCGGGCTCGTCAGATAAGCCTTGATGTCGTCGAAAGCCTTCTGGCATTCCTCTGTCCAGACGTAAGAGACTCCCTTCTTCATGAGTTGGGTGAAGGGTTAACATTTTCCGGAAAGGTTTGCTATGAACCTCCGGATATATGCCAGACGCCCCTGCAGGCCTCGAAGTTCTCGAAGGTTCTTCGGAGGGTCCATGTCGAGGATGGCTTTGGTCTTCTCGGGATCGACATGAATGCCTTTCGTCGTGATAATGAAACCTAGGAACTTTTCGCTAGAAATCCCCAGAAAGGATTTAGCGGGGTTCATCTTGAGTTGATGCGCCCGCATAAGATCGAAGACTGTCTTGAGGTCTTGCAGGTGATCTCCTTTGAGACGGCTTTTGACTGCGATGTCGTCAACATAGCACTCGACTGTCTTGCGAAGATGTTGACGGAAAATGGTGCTCATAGCTCGTTGGTTTGTCGTACCCGCGTTCTTCAAGCCGAAGGGCATCACTGTGTAGCAGAAAACGCCCTTTGGAGTCTTGAATGACGTATTTTTTGCGTCATCGGGGAACATCTTGATCTGGTTGTAGCCGGAATACCCGTCCATGAAAGACATGCGTTCGAAGCCACATGTATTATCGATCATCACGTCGGTGATTGGAAGTGGGAATTTGTCCTTCGGGCAAGCAGAGTTGAGATCCCTGAAGTCGATACAAACTCGTATTTTCCTATTCTTCTTGGTGACAGGGACGACATTGGCTACCCAATCCGGATGTTGTTCTTCACGGATGAAGCCGCCGGTCAAGAGTTTGTCCACCTCCTGATCGATGGCGTTCATGATGTCTGGACGAAAACGTCGCTGTTGTTGTTTGATAGGCTTGGCATCGGGTAAGATGTTGAGCCTATGCATCACGATCTGAGGATCAAGTCCTAGCATGTCTTCATAGCTCCAGGCGAAGATATCAATATATTCTTTAGCTAGTTGGATCAAAGACTCCCGGTCTTCTCCTTTTAGGCTTTTGCTGATGAAGATGGGTTTGGGAGAAGATCCATCCCCAAGGTCGATCTGTCCGACTTCGTCTTCGGTGGGAGGTTCACGTAATTCGAAACGAGACTCCCACTGTTCTCCCAGGCGTTGAGCCCAATGTTCTTCTTCAAAGAATTCTGACATTTGGCCTTCATCTTCTTGAGGTTGTGCTGATGTCATGTTGGCTGACAGTACTTTCTTGAAGACTGATCCGATGCTGATATCGAAATCCCAGGTTGATGCTTCAGACGAGTGAGAATGTTCTACCTCTTCCGCGTCTGAACTCTCAGGAGTTGACGGTGGCGTGACATAGCCTACCCCCCGTCGAGATCTATTGTCGTAGTCCTGCGGCTTTCCTTTAGGTGTTGGAAGCCGGAGAGGACGACGTCGACCCTTGCCGTAGTTCAGGCCTTTGTTGCTTTTTAGGTCGTAACCCATCTTTTGGATGAGGTACTTTGCCTTGTCCGTGTACCGATAGACTTACATTCTGCCGGTATCTGGTTCTGGCTTGAGTGGCGGGAGGTCTTGATGACGCTCAACTTTGCCGAAGATGATGGATTCTTCGTCTCGATTCCGTGGCGGGACTATGTAACAGACCCCTTGGGACGGGACTACTCGATTTACATGATGGACGGTCGTTATTTGTGTTTACAACGACCGTAGAGCGTTATCTAATGTATACATGGCATTCCAATGTGGAAGACTAGAATAATTAAAAGACACTCTATTATTGATGAAATACAAGATTTTATACCGCGGGATTACATTGTCCAGAGAGGGTGCATCTACATCAGCAGAGATATATTCCCTTAGCTCTTCGTTTGTGAGTACTGGAGTAGGATTGGGAGAGTCCACCACAGCGTTGGTCTTGGAGTCCGAAAGGACTATGCAGGCCTTTTCTGGCAGCTTGGATGGCGGCGGCTTGCCTTTAAGACGCACCTTTGGAGGTGCCTCCACTGTACCTTCGGTGATTGGCACCTTCCCCTGTAGTTTTGCCACAAGGGGAGCCGATGTTTGAGGCGGCTTTCCCTTGAGCCGTATCTTCAGGGGAGCTTCAAGAGCAGCTGGTGCTTTCCCAGGCAGTTTAATGCTCATGGGAGGCAACTTCTGAGGCGGTTTGCCTTTGAGTCGGATCTTCAAAGGAGCGTCGGGAGTGACCTCAGGCTCCATGTCCGTCTCTGCTGCCGTTTCTGCCTCATCGTCAGAATCATTGGCTTCCTCCTCGTCAGGTGACTTGTACAGGTCGGAATCGGTGAAGTAGGCTTCAATCCCTTTGAAGGGGTCGATGTCCGCAAACTCCGTCCGGATGACGTTGTTGGTGGACACGTACTTCATACATTAGTGGAGCGTGGATGGCACTTCCATGTACTCATGCAGCCATGGACGACCCAACAGGAGGCTGTAGTTTACGTCGGCATCCACGACATAACAAGTCACCTCAGTTCTGAGGTTACCGATATGGCACTTTAGTCGTATCTTGCCCAGTGGCTCGCTTTTGCTAGCATTGAAGCCACTGATACATTGGGATCCCCAGTGTTGAGAGCAGCGTCTTCGGGATGATGCTGAAGGAAGACCCCGGATCGATCTGAATCCGCTTCACCTTGACTGAACCGATATACCCTATATAATACAGCGGCCTGTTGTGTCGGTTGTGCTTGAGCAGCATGTCCTGTTGGGTGAAGGTTATATTGGGGATAACCTCATCTGCACAGTGGCAGTACGTACATACAGTTGGGAGATCTTCATGCTGCTTGACCTGACTGATGAAGGACTCAGCATCCTTCAGGGCTTCACAGAGAGCTTCGCGAGTGTCTTTGGAAAGACGAAGGAGCTCAAACAGAGAAAGACGGGCAGGAGTACTGGACAGTTGTGCCAGTATGTCGAAGTTGTGGGGCTTGGCTAGTCCCGAAGCATTCTTCTTTCGCAGAGGCCTATCGAAGCGGGATTCTATCTGCTTCTGCTTATTGGCTGTTGGAGGCTTAGACGGGCCCTCCTCCTGGACAGCAGGGATGGTGCAAGGAGGCACCACCTCGATGGCAGCTTCGTCGGATTGGGCGTTCTGTTGTGAACACGTCTGTACAGGAAGTGCCTCTTTCGCTGAGGAAGAGACCATGCGGCAAGACTTGATCTTCCTGCCTTTGGATTTGGAGGTAGGGCGTACCTCCGGTTGAGTCACCTCGGAGACAAGATCAGGGTAAACCCATAGGATCTCTCCCCGTGATGTGGTGAGTGGGATGAGTCCACTCACGTTGTCACGAGTAGGTGGTAAGTTAACCACCTCCATTGTCGCCTTAGGGATGGGGACGACGCCATCTTGTGTTGTAGTTGACGGCAGGGTGCCGAACTGGAGTAAAACCACGTTGGCTGACACCGTCTTCTCCTCATAGTCGACGGAGATTACATCCGTATTGATCATGCGCTGGATGTAATTCTTGAGGACATAGCAGTCCATGGTTGGGTATCCGACAAACCGATGGTAGTGACAGTACCTCGGGTTGTCCACTTTCCTAACCTCGTCGGGACGCTTCGGGTCCGGCAGTTTGATCTTGTCACCATGCTTCAGTATCTCAAAGAGTTGCAGGGTGTCTTCGTCGTTGAACGAATAAATCTCCTTTGGCCTTGGTGCAAGTGGAGGCTTCTGAGTAGGTACTGACGCACCTTTTGAGGCATTGACAGTCAATGCCTGTTTCCCCTTTGTCTCTCGTCCGGGGTTGTTGGCTGCAGGCCGTTTCCCCTTGTCCTCAAAGGCAGGGAAACTGACTCCCAGAAGACGAGCATTGGCCGTCTCCTTTTCCGCGGCTTCTGCTTCAATGATCAAGGAGCTCCAGTCGGGAGGAGGAGTAGAGTTGAGCCAGAGTTTGACTGCAGGCAGCATGTTCATGCTGCAAGAGGAGAGGAGTGCATGTTCTGGCATGCCCGGGGGCAGTCTAAAGCAGGCCTATCGAAAGCGTTCGATGAACACTCGAACCGTTTCCTTCTCCTTCTGGCGTATCTCTATAAGGGACGCCATTGTCATGTCCTTTCCGCCGTCGTAGAAACGGTCGAGAAAAAGGCGCGTCAGGTCGTCGAAGGAGGATATGGAATTGTCGGGGAGGCTGCAGTACCAGTCGTACGCCACTCCCTTCAGTGTCCCGACAAATATGCTGGTGAGTTGCGCGTCCTCCTTCGAAAGATGTCCCGTCTGAGACTGGAAGTACGTCAGAGAGCAACGAGGAGAGTCCTTTCCGTCGTATGGCGTCAGTGTTTGTGGTTTATACTTAGGAGAATAAACCACTTTGTTCCACTCGAGGGGATAAGGCTGGGGAATCCCCATCTTTTGGCGCTCCTCTTGTCTCGTCTTGGACTCAAAGCGCTCGCGTAAGTCCCTGATCATCTCGACCACGTCTTCCGTGGATCTGGGAGTCGGAAAAGGTGGAACCACCTGAAGTTGAGCATTTGAGGGCTCCGATGTCCGAGGTGCTTCTCGGCGATCCGTATCCAAGGATACCCGTTAAAGGGGTACACTTGATTCTCCATTGGCCCCTGGGTCAGGACAGGTAGAAGGTGTCTTGGCCAAAGTTGACCGTATCTCAAACACTGCTTGAGTCAGTGTTTGCATGGAGGCAGAGAGGGTTTTGAGTCCACCCTCTAATGTGTCCATGCGCTGGATGAGGTCTGGTGGTGGTGCATCAGACTCAGAATCACCCCCAGCCATGTATACTGTCATGACACGGCTGGAAGTGGATGGATCGGTTGAGGCTTCACTCTCGGCTTCACTCTCTTGTGGGGGAGTTACCTCTCCTGGAGATTCGTCCTGGCCACCCCCGGCTATGTTCTGGAGTACATTCTCGACGGAAGCATCTGCAAGGGCCTGATTACCTTTGGTTCCGTCTTGAAGGACTTCTTCGTCTCCGAGACTCAGATCCGTGGAGGCTAAACTTCCCCCCGGCTATGTTCTGGGGGACACCCTCGTCTTGAAGGACAGGGGCTAGATGACCCTCAGCCATGTCCGGGAGGCTGACTTCGAGAAGATCGGCCTCAACTGTACTTTGGAAGACAGCTTCGTCTTCGGAAGGAGGCTCGACAAGGGTCTGACTACCCCCAGTTTCCTCCAAGATCTTCTTTCTCCCCTGAGTGCCTTGAAACACTCCGGAGGACGAGACACTTGCCTTGGTTTTCCTCGGCTGGCTCTTAGACGAGGACGAAGAATTGCCAGTCGTCTTTCGGACTGACGAGGAGTTAGAGATCACGTTGCATGAAGCAACCCTTGGCTCTTCTTTTGTTGACACCTTCTTTCCGAGGCGACGTCGGAGGGGTGTCGATGATTGCAGCCGCTGGAACACTGACTGCCTTGGTGGGACTGCCGCCTTGCAACAGCAGTTGATGGTGACCACAGCACAAGTGTGCCCTGTGAGGGGCGCATCGTGCTTGTCAGCCGACTCTCCTGATCGGCGCTTGTGAGTGATCACGTTGTGCAGATCATTGGAGGAGAGTGCCACCTTCGTACCTCCTTCAGGCGCATGGCAAGGCCAAGCGCCGAGGTGGTCAAGTGAATGCTGCGCCCCCTGATCTAACACCAAACAGGCGTCCCGATCAGTAGTGGGGGAACAACATTTAAAGTGACTTAAACGGACCTCAGACGCACAACCAGAGGAGGCGCAGGAGTTCAAGACCACTGGATTTGCCTTACTCGACTTAGTTGTGCATGCAATAGATACGCCCAAGTGAGACAAGGACTTTGAAGGTTGGCTCGTTTCTGTCGCAGAAGCACCTGAGTCGACCTTGTACAGCTTACCATCAGCAGCGCACATGATTGTGAGCGCATGCTTCTGGCTCGCTGTTGGCATAGCACGTTTGGGGCGCATGGCCCGTGCTGCCTTGGATTTTTTTGTACCAGTCCGCTGGGGCGCATAGTACTCAGAATCCAAATTCTCCTTGCCATTACAGCGAGTGAGTCTGTCAAAGACAGAGACCTTCTGTGGCGCATCAGAGGTGATGCGTGGGGCATTGGCTGCACCCCTGCTCCGTCGGCGCATCTTTCTCGTCTGAGAGGGAGATGGCTGGGGAATGTGGTCAGCCGCACATTTTCCAGAGAGATGCGCTGCACCAGTGGGCGCATCTTGGTTGCTGAGGATGTCAGCAGGAAGGGAAGGCTGGATCGGCGTATCCCCTTCAGTGGTGGTGCCCGAGGCGTCGACCTTGCGCACCCAGACTCGACGGGTCTTCTTCGGCTTTGGCAGTCGCTTCGAAGGACTCGTACTTCCTTCAGAGATGAACTCCTCATACGCCTGTTGATTGAGGCGTACGACCAGCGTCTTGTGGGAGGAGCCCACCTTCACATCGTCGGATTGCGACACAGCTTTCTCGGTGGAGGAGAAAGAGGTCCCCAGCAGAGTCGCCAGCTTGTTTGCCATTAAAATCTTTTGATTGCAAATTTTAATACAAACAGAACAGTGTTACAATATAGGACTTAGATGTAGTCCTAGGAGTACACTTTTGTTTATCTGGGTCCCTTGTACCGATGGAGCGAGTGGTAATACGTTGACTCCGTTGACGATCTGACGACGGTTATCGGTTCTCTGAAGGTTTGGATTGCTCTGGGTGCTGGAGCTTGCTGAGAGGAGGAAGACGTTGAGTGTCTGTTTCTGCCTCTCTGGTGGTACGAAGTCTCTGTCTGTCGATGTATGTTTGCCTCTGTGTGTGTTTATGGGTGAGAAGAAAATGATCCCTCTATTTATAGCTTTGCAGGCTGGCTGCTCATGCGCGCATATGTAGGATGCGCCTGGACGCGGGGACGCCACATGGTAATTGCTGATGGAGGTGCATGGACGATGCGCCCTGATTGGGGGGTTGAATTCTTCATGCTGCTGTTGTGTGCCGGCACGTAGCAGGGAAGAAGATCTTTCTGTTACTGAGATCGAGTCAAAGGACATGTGTCATCGGCCTATGGCTCGGAGATCTCGGATTAGATGGGGAATGATCTGGTAGGATGCGCCTGGGATTTGGGCGCATGAGGAGACTTTGGCTCGTAACTTTTGGGAGTCACGAACCGTTCAGGGCGCATGGCTTTTGAGGCGTATGCGAGGCTCCCGTAGTGACTTTTACTTCAATCTTTTGGGATCAGAGAGAAGTCTGGGACGCATGGCTTTTGAGGCGCATGCAGAGCTTCAGTAGTGACTTTACTTCTGTCTTTATGGATCAGAGAGAAAGTCTGAGACGCATGGCTTTTGAGGCGCATGCAAAGCTTCGGACGCATGGCCGCGGAGGCGCATGCAAGTGGTTGGGCGGCCACGTGGCTTGTAACTGCCGGAGGAAAGTAATGATGATGCTGACCTTGGCGACACTTTATTTTCTGAAAAAGCTGTTAACTGTTCAGTCTTGGGGAAGCGTGCTGCCAACTCTGTCAGACTTCAGTATTTAATATTTTTGATATTTGATGGACAGCTGAGTGAGCACATCGATCGGCATTCCACTAGGCGTATGGGGACGCATGGGGGCGCATCCCTGCGAGGCGCTTGGTGCTGAGGGGCGCGTCTGTGTGATGCACCTTGATGTTTGAAGGGCGCGTCTATGTGATGCACTGTCTGGCCGGCGCATCCGCTTCGTGACACGTCTTTAATGATGCGACTGTTGAGTGCTTTAAATAGCCGTTTTTGACTTGGCTGAATTCGAAGCGTCAGGTTCATCCATTTAATGCAAATTTATTACACGGGATTCGAAGAGCCATCCACTTGGCGTATGGGTTTGATTTGCCCAGCCTATAAATAGTGGCATAGAGAGAGTTTGTTTCTCGTTCTCTCACGTCCTCCCGAAATGAACTTGTTTGCTCGGATGCATTCTGTTGATGAGATGCTTCCGAGGGTGAAGATGCGATGCAATGTCTTCATTGATGCACTTGAAGGTGACTGTTACATCCAAAAGTCGGAGTCGAGGGCTTCTGAGGCAGGCAGAAGGTGCCTGTTGCATCCAAAGATGGGGATGCACGAGCCTCGTCTCCGTCATGTGGGAAGAGCCGCAGATCGGAATTGCGGTGCTGCGGCTTTGGGGGCTCTTTCTTCCTTCAAAATGGGTGTCGTCCATTCTGGTTGTGTTGAAAGCTGCTCCTTTAGCCGCGGTTTTGATTACGGTCTTCCTTCGCCTTTGGAGGCTCTTTCGAAGCCTCCCCTGGCCACAGATCGGTTTGCGGTGCTCTTCTCTTCCTCGATTTGGGGAGCTCTTCCTTCAGCTAGAGGGTTGATTGCCACCCTCGTTCTGCTTAATAAATGCTTTATTAGTCGAAGCATTTAGACGGCGGTGAGCCTGGCTGGAAGAGCGGCACATAACTTGGCTGCCGAAGGGATGCACATAACTGAGCTGCCGAAGGGATGCACATAACTGAGGATGCACATAACTGAGCTGCTGAAAGGATGCGCCCCGCTGAGGGCGCATGGTGGGATGCGCCCTGCTGAGGGAGCATGGTGATCGCCGCACCTGGCTGTAGACTTAGGGTCTTTTCTTTTTGTAGAAGTTCTCCTTTGTACAACCTTTCCTAGACATGTAATAGACTTTTATATGTAATAAAAAAGTCCTCTTTCAATGTCTATATTTGTTATTTTTGCTGTATGAAGTACTTTGTCCGAGCTCTCTGGCGCATGTAGTGTTTGGCGCATAGAATTTCTGGTTCTGAAATTCCATGCTTTTACAAGACCCCCTTCAAAGTTTTTAAAACTTTTGGACAAGTTTTGGAATACTTTGAATAAGAAGCATGGCGGTCGAGGCGCATGACTGTTGGGGCGCATGTCTGTTCGAGTGCATCCGCGCATCAGTGATGGGGCGCATACTCCTCTCAGTTAATGCAAATGATAACGCCTCGATAACCAAAAAGATTAATGATGATCTTTTTGGATTTATTTGCGGTTATCTCCTCACAGAACCTGAGGCGACGGCTGAGGTCACACTTCATCGATTCACGCGTACGACCGTGCCTATAAATAGACGTGAGATGGAGAGAGAGAGAGTTCTTCCTCTTCTTGCTTTTTCTTTTAGATTTCTTCTTCACAAAAACCCTAACTTTCTTCTCTCAAGCAATGGCTCCCAAGACTCCTCGTGGCGGTGGCAAGGGAAAGGAGCCGGCGAAGTTTGCCGAAGAAGATGCTCCTGTCACCATTGTGACTCCGGCTAACGTTCGGCCTGCGGTGACGGGTGGGTATCGTCTTTTCTACTTCTTTTTCGTTCAGACGAGCTTTGGGTTGTACGGCGTGCCCTAACTCTTCTGCTGCCGACGCGCATGGACTTCTGTCCTGATGATGCGCCGAGGTTTTATCCCGCTGACGCGCATGGATTTATGCCCTGATGATGCGTCGAAGCCTCACCGCTGATGCGCATGGGTTTACACCCTGATGATGCGCTGAAGCTTCTGCTGACGCGCATGAGTTTTTACCCTGATGATGCGCCGAAGCTTAGGCGTACAGGTTTTCACTCTGATGATGCGCCAGGTTGCTTGACACACTTTGTCTTCTTACAGCTTTTTGCCTGACTTTTGTTTTTGTTGTGTCAGTGTTGATGACAATCCCTTTGCTGAATGAAGTCCTTCTGGATGCTTCTCTTTGTCAAATGGGAGTTGATTTTGACGAGGCGGTTATCAACCCTGCGAAGGATGCTATCTTACAGAATCAACCTCCTGAGAGAATGCTGCAGATCCAGAATCAGTTGTCGATTTTCCTCCAGAGTATGATGGAGAGTGGTAAACTGAAATCTGCTGAATCCGAGGATATGACTTTCTTAAAACCTGCCTTTTTGTTCGGTGACCGACTGATCTCTTCTGAGGCGAAGGTACTGAAGATCAAAGAAGACTGGTTTTTTTTCTGCAAAAGGCATGGTTCTGTACATGCGATAACTTGACCGCCAGTTGCCGCTGACGGCCTTTTACCGTTTAGCTTCCAAGAGAAGGATGCCCTGGGAACTTACTCCTTCTCAAGGAGGGGCATTGGGAGGTACTCTTTCAATTGATGCTACCTCGAATCAGAGGGATACCTTGGCCGCTTCGCGAGCCAGTCCCTCATTTAGTTGCCGAACTTTGCGTCCTGGGAGCCTCTATAGTGAGGTCCCTAGTGACACTTTTGCCTTCAGTGCTTCGACCTTTGCAAATCGGATGCTGACATCGAGGGTCATGTATCTGAAAGGTGGCTTTAGGGTTGAAGGTTGGTGTCACCATATGCCGAAGTGGGACGAATTGACCATTTGGGTGCTCTCGAAGTTCAAGGCTGAGCTTAAGAAGATTGGGCTGACGGCCGCTATCCGTGCCACACAGGCTGGCGTGGATCTCAATAAGCCTATGTTCCTTGCACTCTTGGAATTGTTCAATGCCCAGACTGGCACCTTCTTTACTCCGGTGGGGGAGTTGGGGTTGGCTTTTCATGAGATGTACGAAGTGTCCAAGCTTCCTTGGGGCTCGAAATCGTACGAGGAATATTTTCCATCGAATAAAGATATCCTTGTTCTGGAAAATAAGGACCCAGAGATGATGGTTGTTTTCAAAGAGGTGGTGAGCCATCATTATCTGATACAACGGAAGGACAAAGGCAGGACTCAGCCTCATGTGACTGCTTGGAGGGATTACGTCTTCAAGCAGGATCTGGCGGATTCCTCGAAGATCCGATTTACGACTCCGCAAGGGCTGAAACCCGTGGAAGTAACTTCCGAGATGAGCCGGCTAGATGAGAGGGCCCCTCGTTCAAATAAGAGTGGCGAGAATGCGTATAGCTGCATCTGGCACTGTGCGCACCGGATGTCGTCTAAAGCGGTACTAACTGCATACTTGATGATATGGCTCCGGGATTGTGTATTTGTGGGCGGATCTGGTGCTGTGGAGAGGGTACACCGGAACCTCATTTTGCCCACCGTGAAATTTGTCTTTGGTCGTCCTCTAGCTTTCCTCCCCACGATGGTGTGTAACCTGTTGCGGGATTTGAGGACCTTTGCTGATGATGTGATCCATGGGAGAGGTAGAAACGACAATTTTCCCCGGGCCGAACTACCATTCCATTATCTTATGGGGTGGTTGATTCTGCATCATCCGAACGTGATGAGTCCAGGTCCGGAGGAGGATCATGTTGAAGGTGATGCCTTTATTTGCCGCTTCTACAAGAGGAAGTGGTTACACACTGGCGTCTCCGTTTGCAGGAGAGTTTTGTCCTACCTTCAGGGGTGGGAGATTGTCAAGGTCGGCCCCATCTTTAAAGATTTCGAGGCTGACCAAGATTTAGACGACTCAGGTGAAGATGCGATTACTCTGCCGAAATGGGGTTTTTGTTGGTTGCAAAGTATTCGGCCTTCTCACTTGGTCTACCGCAACCAAAATAGGTGTTATCTGGAGCCATATCTTTCCAGCCGGTTTGCTCGCCAGTTTGGCTATACCCAGCTAATGTTACGGAATCCCAGTAACAGTCTGGGGTTCATCAGGAGTTTGCTGGATGGAGCCCGAGGCTGGCAATATTACAATGCCGGGTGCACTAGTGTTCATTTTACTACGCCAGTTCGCAACCCTCGGCCACAGATCCTGTATTCGACAGTTAAACTGTATTGCACCATGAATACTGTGTCTCCTGGTTATGATAGGGAGACTAGTTTCATCATTGGAACTCAGCTGGAGGCCACGACGAATATGTTGATAGCGGCTCGGTCATATCGTCCACCAGAATTGGCGGGATATCGGGCTGCTGCTGCAGCATCAGTGAGAGATCCCTATGTTGGAAAGAGACGGGCCGACGCAGAAGCCGGTTCGTCTGTACCAAAAAGACAGAGAAAAACGACGACTCCAAAGGCTACGGGAGTGCCGTCTGCAACGCCAGTGGAACCAGTTCCTGCTGAGGTAAAGCGTCCCCCGTAATTTTGGCTCATCTTGTCATTTTGGTAACTTGTGCTTTTCTTCTTGTAGGGATCGTCGAGGAAGAAGACCCGAGTTTCGAAACCGGGTGTTAGTAAACCGAAGGAGGTGGCAAGCTCTTCTGACGAGCGCATTCCTCCGATGGTAATGTCTCCAATGGAGGAGAATCCTGAAGATATTGTTCCTACGGAGGTTTTAGTATCTCCAGACTTTGTTGAAAGAGACGCGGAGGTTGCAGCAACTTTCGGGATGGTGCCAGCTGCCGTGGGGGCCTTGGACGTTGAGGGTCCAGCGGACACGGGGCTTCGCGATGATGAAGTGGAGTGGAGTTCGTCGTCTTCAGATGACGTCGCTCCAGAGTTGCAAGAGTCTGTTACGGGGGCAACAGATGTGGTTGGAACAGAAGAGAGGGTTGATTCCCCTTCTTGTCATGATGAGGGGAGGTTGGCTGCGGCACTGCCGAGCCCTACCCCAGACTCAGCAGCGGAAGCTGAGGTGGCTACCGATCAGGAGGTAGCGACAGATCCTGTCCCCGTAGAGGGATTTAATGAGGAAAGTGAGACTCGGCTGCCGGTCCTGACTTCAGGGGCGAGTCAGGGGACAAGTTTTGATCTTTCCGTTCTGCCAGGGGAGGTACTGGCTGCTGATAGCACGTTGGGGGCTGATGAGGTGGCCACTGACGTTGGTAGTTCTTCCGAGTTTGAGAGGGGTAAGGGTTTGATGGAACCCTCTGTTGCTCCTTCCACTTGCGGTACTATCTCGATGCCTGTCCCGGCTTCTTCTGTTCCTTTGGCTCCTCGGGCTAATAGTCAAGCCCCTGTTGTTGAAGAGCCTGTCGATACCGAGGGTCCAGCCTCGCGGATTGAGGCAGGCGGGCCTTCTTGCGGTCCGTCTGCTAAAGCAGCTCCTCCGACTCCTGCTATGACGCCGCAGGTGCTGGCGGATGCAGATGAATATGTGAAATTCATCATCGAGGTAGTGTATAAAATGCTGCAGAGGGGTGTATCGGCCGTGATGGACGCCAATGGGAGTTTTGCGACGGCAAAAACTCTGGCAATACCTCATATCAACCTGATCCGTCTTCATCAGGGCCATGATCATATGGCCGACATTCTAGAAGCCTCAGTGGTTGAGTTGGACCAGCGGCTTTTCGAATTGCAGCGCATCTAGCAAAACGACCTCTCCGTCTTGATAGATGCGAAGAAGGAGAAGCTGATCGCCGAGACTGAGTCTTCTTACCAGGCCACCGTGAGTGTTTGGGAACGCGAAGTGGCTGAGACTGAAGCTGCAGTGGAGTGGTTGTCTCAGTCTACGCGGGAGACGGTAGAGGCGCGAGCTGTGTTGGACACTAGTATCGCAGAGATTGATGTCCAGATCTGCCGCCTTGAGGACCAACGGGCCCGACTTCTATTAGATGTCGAACGTGTCCAGGATGAACACGTAGCATTCAAGAGGGAGGAGGCAACTTTCACCTACCGGGCTCTTACTTTGGCTCAGCAGCGGCAGCAGTTGGATGAGAAGCATGAGAATGACACTTCTCCTGAGGCCATTGAAGCGATACGTCAAGAAGCTGAACGTCGAGTCTTAGCGACTGTGGAGACTCGGGCGGCAGACTTGAGGCGTCGGATTGAAGAGCTTTCAGCCAATCCTAGGGATGTTTAGGGATTGTAGTCTCTTCTTTTTATGTATTTGCAACTCTTACTGGGGATGGTGTAGTCCTTTACTCTCCTTTTTTAGAAATAAAGAAATACACAATTTTCTGTGATGTGTTTATTTTTGCTGTCATGAACTTGATGGTTTGTGTGGACCTATTATCTTTTGCGCACCTTGGTTTGTAGGTACAGATAATAAGTTTGAGAGAATCAATATGTTTGCTCAGAGGTAATGTGGACATGGCAAATATGGGATTCAAAATGATAGAATCTTCCTACTCAGAGGTGTTATGGACGTGGTAGGAGTGACTCTGGAGGATACGCGGAACTACTCAGAGGTAATGTAGACGTGAAAGTTTTGCGATTAATGTACGGCAACGCAGGGGTTGTCTATACGGGATGTTTACTCAGAGGTAATGTGGACGTGGTAAACATGATAGGTAGCGTAGTCTTATGGAGTGTAAGATTCGGCTTTGTAGGATGTAGGGGGGACAACTCAGAGGTGATGTGGACGTGGTTGTCCTTCTACTGGAGGATGCCACGGAACAGCTGGGTTCCAGAAGCGTATGATTTTGTGGAAGAAAATTGTATGTGAGCCCTGATGATTGGGTCCACAGATCCCCTTGTGGAAGTACATGTCTGAAAGATGTCAAGAGTAGTACTTCTTCAGGAACTTGCCGTTGATGGGCATCATGAACAAGTCCCCATTGGGTTTGGCGAGGCGGTAAGCACCGTTTGAGTATACCATCTCGATGATGAAAGGTCCTTCCCACTTGGGCTCGAACTTTTCTGGTGTTTTGTGAGTCAACACCATCGGCCTCCTGACTGCCAGAACCAGGTCGTCTACTTGAAAAGTCCTCTGCTTGACCTTTTTGTTGAAATCCTGTGATATACGGGCTTAGTAGAGTTCGATGCGTTGTTGAGCTAGGAGACGCTTTTCATCAAGTGCCTCCAGTTTCCGCAGACGACGACGTTGATTGTCCTCTTCTATGAGTTAGTTTGTGATTGCAGGTGATCGCGTATGCGACATCAGCGCAGCCAACTAGTTGCTCACTTGAAGCAAGTCTAAGACGAGTGGCTGACCTCCTTCGCCTTGACCCTCTATTTCAAAATTAATATGAAATTAAATGAATGCTTGACATCATAGTGTAGAATCAAAAAAATCATGGCACGATTCTTCACGAAACACTTGCTATCAAACTGTCGGTATTGAAAATAGAAAACGTGCTTTCTTATGCAATTTCACTTAGCCTATGCAAAACAATGAATGAATCTATTAACGTTTATCGCAACAATATGGCTAAGTGAGTAAATCGACTAAGTTCAAAAGAAAGGCTAAGTTTTGTAACTAAAAGAGAAATGATAAGGTTCTAGAAAAGAGAGAGCATTTTTCAAGACTCTGCAAAACGGTCATTGGACAACTTGTTGACAAGGTGTAGTTTTCTCGAACGGTTTCCTAGGCCAAGGAACCAATTCGGCCCGGGAGGAACGAGTATAGCAAGCGCCAGACTTTCATCGGCATGGGTTATTCGAAAACTTTTGCACAGGACTCGCTACCCGCCGCGAAAGGGTCACCGTCTAACCCAGTTATAGTCCGTGATGGCTTGACATTACCAGTGACCTTCTGTCACGTCCCGGAACCAGAATACTAGAGAGCGGGGGAAAGACACAGACAGCTACGTACATTGAAGTATAATCTACCTCGATATACGGTCACGGCTGTCTAGATGCATGAGGGTTTATCTACAAGCCAACAGTCTCTTATGGTTATGAACAAGCCTAGTGTCTCAATCTCAAGCAAGTAAGTAAATGTTACAAGATGTTAGATCATCAGACATACACAGTAAGGCGTCCCAAACATTATATATTCAGATGATCATGAAGCTAGTCATATAAAATGTGAAGACTAGCAAGAATTTCTGTCATACATGATCAACCCTAGGATTCGTCAATCATGTAACAGCCTGTAGGCAGACAGTAAGTAAAGTTGCAAACGAGCTAACAGTTGCTCGACGGCTAAACGCCTCAAAAGAAGATTTTTACAAGGGAGTGGGGGAGCAAAATAAGAACCCACTCGTTGCCAGGGTTGCGCCTAGTGGTCACCATCTGGCTGGAAGGCAGGGAGACCCTCGGGAGCTACTCCAAAATCTGGCCATACAAAACCAGCTGGGTCAGACCCTAGAAAGAGCAAGTGCCACAAGGGAGGCTTCACTTAAGAACTAAAACCGACATATTAGCACATGATACATAAAGGATAACGAAAGACATGAGTTAGAGAAAACAGGGTGATAAACGATAAGATGACTAACGGACTATTCCGGTAACCAAGTTACAACCCGTAAACCAAACGAGGACCGGGGTTGTAACCCTTCACCTGAACAGAACTTAGCCTCTAACCAATTATCGATAAAGTAAAGCATAAACAAGTATGTCCTGAGATAGCCATGGACTGGATCTAGGCAAGACTAGACAAGATAAGACTCCAACCATCATTCACGGCCAAGCAAAGAGTACGGCTTGATACTTTAACTAACTAGGGTAATCACAAGCTTAGTTACTAACAAGATGCATCGAGATGTTCCAACAGCCACAAGCCCTGCAGTCTTAATCCAGGTTATCCGCTCACAAGTTGAGAGAGTTGGATTAGGTGATTTAGAGGTGCAACACATGATAGTGTGCTGGAAATGTGCCCTACTCGACGGCAAGCTACAAGTCCAATTAAGAGCGCCCAGATAACGGGACTGCCTGTAGCTGGGAAATCTCTTCATGAACTACTTGATCACTCTAGTCATTATCCTAGTCAGATTCAGTATGAATCCCTGACCGTAGAAATCGGGAATTCATATCCTAGACATGATGCAAGACGAGACATGTAGCTTATACAAACACAAATACCCACGGTGTCAAGACAAGAGTTACTTAGCAAGTCAAGATAGCCGTCGCAACAGCTTATCAAGATTATGATGTAGGTTTACTTTATCAAGTCAAGAGTACATCACAACGGACCACCATCAAGAATTATCATGTCAATTTACTTGTTACTTGTCAAGATTACTCATCATGTCGTGTCATATTATCATGCCAATATTGCTTGTCAAGCTCATATCGTGTTCATATCGAGTTCATATCAAAAGGCGTAAGGATATAAAATGGGTACAAAAATCATAAAAAAAATAGAAAAAAATTGGAGACATCATGCGCCTAAGGGGGAGGGACAAGGGGTACCATGGCCAACAAGTGGCAATAGCCAAGTTTTGCCAGGATGATAGGTTGCGCCCAAGGTCGGGTCAAGTTGCGCCAGAACGAGTCGGGGCAAGTCATGTTGCGCCAGGCACTAGACTGCGCGAGGCTAGGTTGCGCCTGGCTCAGGTTGTGCCTGCCTCAGGTTGCGCCTGGCTCAAGTTGCGCCTGCCTCAGGTTGCGCCTGGCTCAGGTTGCACCGTCTCAGGTTGCGCCTGGCTCAGGTTGCGCCTGGCTCAGGTTGTGTCGCGCTAAGGAGCGAGCGCATTGGGTCAGGCTGCGTCGAGCTAAGGAGCGCACGTATTGGGTTAGGCTGTGCCGCCCTAAGGAGCACGCGCAACACCGTGGCGCAAGCTAAAAAGCTGTCGCACACTGCTCACTGTCTTCTCCAAATCAGCAGGAATTTCATGGTTGAACCCATAGCTTCAAAAGTCCATAACTTGGTCAAAACAAGTCCAAATCCAACTTTTCAAAGGTCAAAATTGGATAGAATGAAATTTCTACAACATGGAATAATTAGTTCTCAAAAATACCAAGTTTTCATAGATCAAAACCAAGAAAATCATGATAAAGGGCAAAACCTAGATCTACAAAAATCTATCCATTAAAACCAAAAATGACAAATTCTAAAGAGGCTTAGAACTAGGAGAGGAAGACATAGGAACAATAAAATTCAAGATCCATCATGAAGCAAGTTACACTTGTCAAGAGCTCTTGGGTGTAGGTGGAGAGGAGTAAATGAAGAAGATGGAGAAGTAAATGCAAAATAATAATGGAGGAGAGAGAAGAAGTTGACTTATATAGCAACCCCTCTCATTTCAACCCAAAATAAACCAAACAAAGCCAAGCCAAGTCATGTTGAACCAAGTTGAACCAAATCAAGTCAAGATTTAAACCAAGGCTAAGCTAAGCTAAGCAAGATAAGTAAAAAAAAATATATGGGTCACCTGACAATTGTCAGAAATCCGTATACGTATCCTAAAAATACATATAACGGGAAACGGGAGTGACACCTTCACACCCTTTCACTGCTTAACTAACGCACGTGACACGGGAAGAATATGATAGCTGCTTAATGTTTACAATTTTATATGCTTGCCTCGAAACATGTTAACATGCAAATTGATCAGGATGGTTAGAAAGATCACAGAAATAGCTAGCTAACATGTTTATAAAACTGCTTGAATCAAATGCAGAGCTTGGATTTTAATTAGCCATTCGCCAATACATGTGATCGTACTGATCCTCGCCCTTTGCAGGTCCCGTGAACTAGGAAGGACGTGCCAACTAGCTCGACGACGTTCGTGATTTTGAAGCTTCGGCCGCACGTCGAAGACTTTTCCTGCAACTCCACTTTTGAAGACTCTCAACTGTCCAAGAAAGATGGCTCAGCGTCCCTCCATTCCAGGTCACTGGAATACTCTATTGTATATTAAGGGATATGTGCAATGTATGGAACGACTATCTCATCGGCACTCTTTTATAATTATTCATGTTGTAGCCCACGCGACAAGAGTCCTATACTGGAGTTTGTAAATGATGTCCATTATCAATAAAAATCAATGTTCTCTTTACCTTATGTGTGATTAAATTTGTCTGCTTACTTTCTTAGATCTCGTGTTTTGGATTACCTTATGACTATGCCTTGTGCGATCGCAAATTAGGTTCGAATGGCATCACGTCCAGGGGACGACTATCGATTCGACGGAATCGAGACGTGACAGCATGCGACTAGAAAGTGCTCATTCACAATTAGAATTAATTTGATCTTTAGGAGAATGGCTAGGACTAGGTACCATAGGGAAGCCCTTATTCAATTTGACTGTTGGGTAGTTAAGATTGCTACGTAGGCCATATGATTTAGGTAGAAATTTATTGAATTCTAAATCCTATTAGATATTTGAGGAATTCTCCTAGGAGGATATGTTATTTTATTTTGACGTAGGATCAAAGGTGGGTAGACTGTTCGTCTGGTAAATTAGGAATTCTTAGGATTAAATTTTTAATCTTGTTCATTTATGCAATTTTATTTTTTTTCTGCCCTCTCTAAACATCATTATATCGTACGGTCCGTATTACTTATTTATTTTACATTGACCATAAGTTATTTTTTTCTAAGAGTCAATATTCTATTTCCATCTATTGAATTTGGAGCCTAACCTGATCAATTATCCATAAATTAATTCCAAGTCGTCTTCGTTCATTTTACGATCATATTATTTTCAAAATTGATACTTTAGCTGCAAGGACAAATATTTATACTTTTTCTATCATGATCGACTTGTTCAAAATTCTAGAAGCTCCTTTAAAATTCTTATGGATATTGTTGGAATAATTTTCGATGACTTACACTGGCAAGGCAGATACGTATTGTTCCCATTTATTTGAATTATAGAGACTGCGGGTTCACTGCAGCCAGCAGCGCACTGGCAAGGCATGATCCATAAGTTGAAATAATTTCAAGTAAGTGTAGGTTATCGAATATTATTAAAACTATGTCCTAATTTTCTTATTTTGATCCTTTGAGTTGTTATTTCGTATTGGATAGAGTTGATAGAGTGTCAATATCGTATCCTTATTTGAGTCATGAAACTAAGAGTTTACTGCAGCCAGATGTACACTGGCGAGGCATAAATTTTCGGTAAAATAATTTTGAATATGTTTACGGTTTTTGGATACCATGGAGGCTATATCTTTTATTGGCATATGAATAGTGTTTTTCATGATCCGTAAATCTTGTACTTGATATCATATTTCTTATTATCATATTCTCAATAAACTAGTAGTTCTTCCTTTCTTACCTTTCCTATTCGAAAATCATCATTTAGTTCCTTCCTTCTAAATCATTTAGAACTGATTTCTATATTTTTGATTCTATTCCACTAGATTCATATCATACCTATATTTTGATTCTATTATCGTAATTGACTGTGCCAAAACGCTTTCGATTTTTTCTCAACGTTCAAAATCGATTATAATCGTGACTTAATCATTTAGTTGTATTTTGATCGTGCCAAAATTGCATCTTTCATTAGGTTTTGATTATATTCGTGATTACGCCTATCTAGTTTTGGTCATATCGTTTCTCGATTATAATCTTAGTCATGCCTAATCGTATCCTTTAAAATTTCGAGGACAAAATTTTTTCCAAGGTGGATAGATTTGTAAGCCCATTTTTCGAATTTTTATTTTTTTAGTTTTATATATTTTCTAGTTAGAAAATAAAATTTATTTTTTTCTTAATTAGATAAAAGATATTTGTATTGACGAAGGGATTTGTCAAAAGTATGTTTTTAAAATTTGATTTTGTTTTTGTTAAAAGATATACTTTTAAACTTATTAATTTTCTATTATCAATTATGTTTAAGTTTATATTTATAAAATTCTATTTTTAAATATTATTGAATTATTAGATATTATTGGATTTAGATGTGGTCAATTCTAAATTATGATTGGATTTAGTCTTAATTTATTGCTATATTATTTTAGGTTATATTTATGAAAATATATATTTAGGAATATTTGAATTATTCTTATCAATTTTTTGATATTTGATTTTATGAAATCTATTTTAAAGATTATTTAATACATTAGATATTATTTTAAAGTAATATTATTGTGAATGAGCAATTGATTTGTTTTGTTGTATTTGAGAACGGCATTGAGACCTAGACAGCATATTACCATCGATGCTGTGGCGTAGGCTGGATATGGCTACGTACTCGTATCCCAAAAAGCAGATGCAGGTTGTGACAACACTGAAGATGCTAAAGGAGACATTTCGAAGTATGTCTTTGCGCATTGTACTTTTTTTTGTTGAGTTTTTTCTACTCGATTTTTTCTTCGAAAGTTTTTAACAAGGCAGTGTAAGTCGCACCCACTTAGGTTCCTGAATAATCATATTCATTAAGAATATTATTGTACTCTCTTTTTTACTATGGATATTTTCCTTTGAAAGATTTTTAGTGAGATTATAATTAAGGTGGGCATCCAAGGGGGAGTGTTATGATCTATGGATAAGACCAAATATTGATGCCCTCATCCATATCCATAACAACCTCTATCACATTTCTCTTATATATGTTATTAATGAGAAAAAATTACGTCAGATTTTTGGCTACAATATTCTCTCTTTCTGTCTCAATTTTATAACAATTATATATATATATATATATATATATATATATATATATATATATATATATATATATATATATAGCAAATGATCCCTAGCCTAGTGGTTAAGAGAGATGCATGCGGCCCAAGTGGTCGGGAGTTCGAGCCCCAGTGAAGGCGAGTTCACCTCAATTACCCATTGCTTCAATATATATATATATATATATATATATATATATATATATATATATATATATATATATATATATATATATATATATAATTTATTTAGAAAAGTTAGTTTTCACTTACACCTTTTATATAAAAGGAATATGATCAAGGCCTGTTATTTTTATTTTTTAAAAAAGTTTTCAGTTTTTTATATCTACTTTTTCAAGAGGGACACCATTTTGGTTTTTGTTCTAGACATCCATAAATTTTGGACCAACCCTGCTAACTGGGCCTATTTCTGACAAATTAAGCTTTGGCCAGCCTACTCTTACAATATCTCTGTTTAAAATTTTTACTTTTTTGAAATAAATGTGTTTAAAGACTTTTTATCAATAAAATTTTAGAAACATTTTAAACATGCTATTATATTTTTTTAGAAAAATAATCTCTCAAAAGTTTGCCTTTTTTATACTTTTTATCTTACTTTTATGGTAATACTTGGAAAAAAAAAGTCAGTTACTTATAGAAGATACGTTTTGTAACAAACATGTCGGTCAATGATAGATCCATATTTGTTTTCTGAAGCCATTTATTTGAATTGTTTGTTTATCCTAAAACTCTAGGTTGCTTCGCTAACATCAGTGATTCTTGCATCCTCTAGGATGTATTTTTGAGCTGTAGATCATAATATAGTGTACGTGGGGAGAGAGAGAAGAGAAAATACACATTAAACGTGAGAATGTTGGATCATTATAAGCTTCTTATATATGCAGTTTGTTGGGATATATATTCAATGCGAGAATGTTGGATCCGGATCCTTGTACTTCTTGTACAGATTGTTGGAATCCAAAGATATTGTAGTGCTCCGCTTCCAATAGGCGACAGACTCCGTAATATGTTTGTGCCGAGTCAGATCGATCGGAAACTTAGATGGCCATTTGACTCGATCACTGAGCTTGGTAAACGATAACACATTGCGACATCGATCAAATCGATTTGGACGAATGTTACGAGAATTGATCCAATTAATGGAACGACTTCTGTTGGAATAAGTCCTACATGCAGTAGGCTGCGTCTCGGCGAGTGAGCTCTATATAAGAGTCTCTTCAACGGGACCGGACTACTGTATGGTTTTTTTGGAACTTTCGCCGCTTGGTTTTGATGAATGTGTTTTCGTGTCTTTTTCTGAATGCATTCTATGAATTTCGAAACGAAGGATTAAATAAGAAATTTTGACTAAGTATTGGTGCCATTGCAGGAGCTCGCGTAACTGAAGCTTGAACGTTGCGAAGCGCTCCGACTATCGGCACGATCGAATACTTGGTGGGTGGTTTATCCCCTTCTTTTCTACTCTGTCCCACAAATAAATTTTTTTTGTCTCAAACTTATTCAAATCGACGATACCAAGTTAAATGCATGCCAGTCCACTAAGATCAAGAACTCGGTAAAAATGTACCGATTTAGAGTAATTTACTCTAAAAATATAAGTTTCACATCGAAAAAAGAAAAGGTAAGGTTCTAGAAAAGAGAGATTATTTCATGATCTGCAAAAATATAATGAAACATTGGTTGCGAAATATGGTGCCTCGAGAAATTTGGTGCCTACGGGACGCTAAATCAGAACGTATGTCTTTGAGAAAAGGAACTCTCGCATGAGTTAAAATGATAATGCTACTAAATACTGTCCGCGCTATCCAATCGGTTTCATATATTAAGCTAGTCATTCATTGGCATGGTCGTGGACAACTTATGCACAAGTTTGGCTTTCCTCGAAAAGGTATTCCGGGGCCCTGGAACCGAATCGACCTAGGGAGAAATATGAGTCATACTTTGGCGCGAGGCATTGCAAGACTTCAAACGGACTTGTAACCTGGATTAAAGGTGTGTCGTAATGCCATTGATAACTGTCCCTTGTGGTGGCGAACACCATTGACCACATATAAGATAGTAGCATGCTCACCTATTGTCTTATGCAGGTATTAAATATTATCTCTGTTTTATGCAGGGACGAGCACGGCCGTGTTAAGAATTGGGATAAAATACTATGTTTTGCTCTATGTTGTTTACTGTTTCAAATGGAATGCTATCAATATGAACTGAATTTATTTAGTTCTAAATAGAAAGAAAACTCCAATGCATGCCTACCTTAACAATCAGAGTCGGTTTAGACGAGTGGGTTCGTCCCGCTCACTAGTGCATTTCCATGTGTACTAATCCCCAATCCCACAGGTGACGAGGACTCTGGGGGTGCACGTCACTAAGCCAAAGCTGAAGTTTGGAGAGGCATTTTAAAGCTCTTCCTATTCTGAAGTATTTTGAAGCCAATTCATCGAAGGCTTTCAATGTATAAAAGGGTGAATGTATGGAACGACAAGTGTTAGTACTTTAGGCATCTTGTCGAGTATATTTCTTTTGTTTCAATCAATGTAGTCGCAATGGCATATCCAATGTAATATGACTTGCACTTCGTTGCATGTTATCAATGAAAAGCATATTTCTATCTTCCTAAATTGCGTATTCAATTCTGATGTGATTTGTGAAATTTTAACTTGGTGTTTCAATAAAATGATCAAATGTAACATTTTTGTCCTGTACGGGTGCAACTCCAGACTCGTACGACATCACGCCTTAGCGAGGACGATCGATTCGACATAATGGAAACGGAGACGAACGATTTATCGAATCGGGACGTGACAGATACGCACAATGGATATTATAGACGTCAACTATTGAAATTGTACAAAGATAAGGAACCAAGAACCTGTTACGTGAGAGCCAAGCACATATCAATAAGCACTATGTGTGATGACTTTAACCACCCAAACAAATCCTAATCCTTTCTATAATGAAATAATTGAATACAAGCATATGTCAGCTCCTTTGTTGCACAAGCCGACCACATACAATTTCTCAAGAAATGAGAAAATACAAAGGTATTACAATAAGATCACAAACCCTAACTTTAACTACAATTCTCACCTTGCAGCAGTTGTCTACCGAATAGACAAAGGTAATGATCTCCTTGACAGAGTATATGAGACTCCAATCAGAATCCTCCTCTCTCTAGGTGCAAAATCTACGAGCACGGATATGGTAGATGTGGTAGTGGATTCTTCCTTAAATCTCCTTAAGAGCACACCAAAGTAGAACCCCCTTATTTAATATGGTTAATAAAACCTAACTTAATCCCTAAGCTAAGCCATAGATATGGACCATAGATTTCCATCAAAATCTCGCCCAGTAGCTACTCCTATATTTGAACCCCCCATAAACAGGTTCTCAATACACATTGATTGGGAAAATAATGAATATGTGAATCTTGCAGAACGACATACTGTATGGTGGCAACTAGGGCTGCAAATGAGCCAAGCCGTTTGCGAGCTGCTCGAAGCTCGGCTCGATAAAAGCTCGTTTGAGCTCGGTTCGTTTAGTAAAAAAGCCAAGCTCAAGCTTTATTTTTTAGCTCGTTTAATAAACGAGCTAAGCTCAAGCTTAGAAGTACTCTGCTCGATTGAGCTCGAGAGCTGGTTCGTTTATGAGCTTGCGAGCTGGCTCGTTTAGAAGCTCGTTGAATTCTAATTCTAATTATATATATATATATATATATATATATATATATATATATATATATATATATGAAAAAAAAAATATAACAATATGATTGTGTGTATTATATATTTATGTCCTTAATGAATGATATTAAGAAACTTTTTTTAATTAAAATTTTGTAAATAAATTGTTAATATTTCAGATACTTGAATTCAAACCTAACTAGCTTGAAATCAAGCTCGTTAAGCTTGAAATCAAGCTTAATGAGCTTGAAATAAAGTTGAGCGACAAGATTGATTTCAAGCTTATCGAGCTTGTTTATCAAGCTTGAATCAAGCTTCCTTATCAAGCCAATCTCAAGCTTAATATAAACAAGTTCGAGCCAAGCACGAGCTTCAAAATAAAAAACTTATCTAGCTCAAGCTCAAGCTCGAGCTTGAATAATTCTAGTCAAGCCAAGCTCAAGCTTACAAAAGCTCGGCTCGGCTCGGCTCGTTTGCATCCCTAGTGGCAACATACCGGTTGGACCGCTCTTGGCTGAAATCAGCCTCGATCAACCTCTAGTCGTTCCACAATCGTTGTATGACCTCCGCTCTAGACTTCACAAGCTCCTCGTATCGAAGCTACAAACCTAACAAACTCTTACTCCAATTCTCTAAGAGGGGTGTTGGCTCCATAGCTTCTCAATCAGACTTACTTCATGCATGTTGTCCCATGATAGAGTTTCTACTCCCCTTTGTATTCAACCTCGTATCCCTCGGGTTGGTCCACATCCCCTGTCATCTCTAACCACTCGCAACTATATCATAGCTCATTACCATGCATAACATATCTCCAATCAGTGGGATCTCTCCGAGATCAATTATTCGAGCAAAGACCAAAGTCTTTGACCACCAGCCTCATCATGAATCTTGGTTGTAAATTTCAGACTTTTGTCTTCTATCGAAATGTGCTCATGTTTCAAAAAGCTTTCTCACCCTTGGCTGTGCAGCCCTAGTGAATAAGGTGGTTCATGCAAGATTCGACCTCCTGGATTTGTCCACCCTCATGTCTAATATGAAGGCTCCCTCGTACATCAAGAGTTAGTCTCTGATGGTTTCTAGCATTCGCTTCCCTATAAACCATAATTGATAATTAGGGTTTTTTTTAAAAAATTTTAACAAAAAACTCTAATGAAACCATTAATGACTTAAAAAATTGATTACAAGATGTATTGAATTGGGTTATCGGGGGATGTTCTAAGCCTTATAACTGACCAACTGGTGTACTATAGTCTAGAATGGAAGACCCCCAAATAGAATATAATAATCATAACTAACATATTACAATTTGTGAAAATGTTTCTAAAGTCATTTGGTATTTTCTAGGACATAAAATCTAGTTTTGAATTAAACAAATATTTTAAAATTTTATTTTTAATTATTATCACCCATATTCCTATTTCTTCTTGGATAAATGGTCCTAATCCTAATTATTAATATATGACATAAGTATAGAAATTTTAAGTATCATTTATATATAATAAACATTTCCTTGTATGCGAAATATTATATATATAGTCGA
This sequence comes from Iris pallida, assembly GCA_029216955.1. Classification (NCBI taxonomy): domain Eukaryota; kingdom Viridiplantae; phylum Streptophyta; class Magnoliopsida; order Asparagales; family Iridaceae; genus Iris; species Iris pallida. The sequence goes on from JANAVB010001800.1 coordinate 36,159,523, forward strand.
GAATCTTATATTTTCGAAAATCAAACTTTTGGTAATTAAATTTTTAGAAAATTATATTCCCATCTTTGTTGACTATATAAACATTCCTAAAATAAAATAAAAAAGAATAAAAAATGAAATAAAATGAAAAGGTATTAAAAAAAATGAGAAAAACCAAAAAAAAAAATCTTAAACAATGAAAATAACATTCTTAAAAAAACTGGAGTATGATTAAAACCTGGAAAAAAAAAGTTCTTAAAAATAAAAAAAACAAAAAACAAAAACATTTCTTAAAAAGAAGAAAAAATAATCGAAAAAACCAAGAAAATCTAAAAAAAAAGAAAAAGGTTAAAAAAAAGAAAATAATGAAAAAGGATAGGAAAAAATAGAAAATAAAAATTGTTCGGGCGAAAAAATACCCACATATCCTTAAGAGAGATGATTTCCATATTTTGTGGGTAACTTGTTTACCTGAGTATTCGCAAATCCCCAAAATAATTTATTTTATAATATAAACCAAATATGAAAAATAAGTTTTCCACCCTAAATTTTTATGGAAAAGAAAATTCCATGTCCTAAACGCCCCTTTTATGAGTATTTGACACAGGACAATATGGACAATAAATGGGAATATGTTTTATTCAATCAATATTGTCTCCTTAGGCTCAATATATTTTTTTTTTTTGAAATATTGTATTATCTTTGGCATCGTATTTCCCCAATAAGAAAATTATTATTTCCATAGAGGGAGAGAAAAAATGTGTTGTACTCCAGTAAATGATAATTCCAAACTATCTCATTCAGCAACCAAATTCCACTGATCCAATCTAGACCCGACCTAACCAAAACCAAATTTAGTCCCAAACTCAGATTCAAATCCAACAAAAATCATGATTGACCAGACATAGCTGACTTGACCAGAACTTGACCTGAACTTAGCTTGAAGTTGAGCCCTAATTTGCCCCGACTTGACAAGAAGTTGACATGGATTTGGCCAGAACTCAATGTTGACCCAACCCGAACCGACTATATCCAAATTAGTCCCAAGCTCAAAACTCGAACCTGATGCGGACCTGAATCCGATCAGACCCAAACTCGAACACAAAGCCCAATTGAAACTCTATCCTAAAGCTGTAGTCGACTTTAATAGACCCAAACCTCACTTGACTAATCTAGACTCGAACTCAAATCCGAACCTGGCATGAACTTAACCATGATGAGACCTGAACCCTACCAAAAGTTGACTTGCAACTACATGTGATGTTAGGTCACCAAATATGTACCATGAGAATGAAAATTGCTAGGATTATAAAATATTTGGAATATGAAATCCACATATCAAATGCTCCTAGTAGTTATAAATCAGTAATAACAATCTAACTTAGTATGTAATTATAATGATTTTGAACATTTGACAACAGCGGGGATAGCTCAGTTGGGAGAGCGTCAGACTGAAGATCTGAAGGTCGCGTGTTCGATCCACGCTCACCGCATTTTTATTATTGCAACAAAGGAAGAACTCCTTCTTCGGGGAAAAAAAAAGAGGAAAGAAAAAAAAAAGGAAAGCAGAAGAAGAAGAATATTGCAAACATTTGGGTATTTAATTTACATGAATATTCCAACAAAATAATTTACATGAATATTGCAAACATTTGGGTTTCTGCATCTCCTACAGAAACCCAAATTTTCCGATCAAAATTGAGCTTCTGGTTGACTGTACATAAAACTGCTACATCATTTTAGTTACTGCATTACATCCTTTTCAGACTGCAAATGAATGTAAATGTTGTAACTAAAATAATTCCAACACTGTTTGAAGGAAGACAAGATATTGTAGAATAGTATTTTTATTCCCTTCACTTCATCATATGACAAGGGCCATATATATAGGGCTAATGGGCAACCCAAGGGTCATGAGTTACATAACCCAAGGGTCATGAGTTACATGACTCCAAGGGTCATGTGTAACTCATGACATAATGGTGAATAAAATGGGTTTCACAACACTCCCCCTTATTCATCCATTTCCTTGGATCCACTTATGAAATACTTCAGGATTCAATAAGCTAATGGGGTGGATACTGCTGGATCCAGAGTAAACTTGGTTTGCCTCGTTAAAACCTTGGCTGTGGAAAACCTAGTGGGAAAAACCATCAGTTCTAAGGAAAAAGAGTACAATCCTATAGTTTTACTCCCCCTGATCTATACAAGCTTCAGGCTTGCAGGTCTTTTAGTCGCCTCATCCCTATTCCTCTTACAAGCTTTACAAAAGTACATCGTGGCAGTGTTTTGGTAAATAAATCTGCTAAGTTATTACAAGATTGAATTTGTTATACTTTGACTTGTCCCTTCTCTTGAAGGTCGTGCGTCCAGAAGAATTTGGGGGATATGTGCTTCGTCTTGTCACTCTTCATGTATCCTTTCTGAAGTTGAGCTACGCATGCTGCATTATCTTCAAAAATGGTAGTAGGCTCAAGTTCACCAGTCTTCAGGCCAGTAGATGCCAAAATATGCTGAATGACGGAACGAAGCCAAACACACTCCTTGCTTGTTTCATGGATTGCCAGGAGTTCAGAATGGTTGGATGAGATAGCCACACTGGTCTGTTTGACGGACCTCCAGGAGATAGCCGTACCACCGAAAGTAAACACAAATTCAGTTTGTGATTTCTCTGTGTGGGGATCTGATCTATAACCTGCATCTGAATAACCAAGTAAAGTGGAAGACCCACTATTCGGGTAATATAGTCCTAGGTCTATAGACCCTTGGAGGTAGCGCAGAAGATGCTTCACTCCATTCCAGTGGCGCTTTGTGGGCGCTGCACTGTATCTGGCTAATAAGTTAACTGAAAACGCTATATTAGGACGCGTACAGTTAGCCAGATAGAGTAGTGTCCCAATGGCACTTAGGTAAGGTACTTCAAGACCTAATGATTCCTCCCCCTCTTCCAGTGGACGGAAAGGGTCCTTTTTTACGTCCAATGATCGAACGACCATTGGTGTACTAAGGGGATGGCATTTATCCATGTGGAATTGTTTAAGTAATCTTCGTGTATATGTAGATTGGTGTAACAGGATACCACCCTTTAGGTGTTTGATCTGTAAGCCAAGACAATACTTTGTTTTGCCTAGGTCTTTCATTTCAAAAGTTGTCTTAAGGCTTTCAGATATCTCAGTGATCTCTGCAGGAGATCCAATGAGATTTAAGTCGTCGACATAAACGGCGACTATAACAAATCCTGTTCCCGATCTTTTTATAAAGATACACGGGCAGACTTTATCATTAGTAAATCCTTGCGTAGCAAGAAACTCACTTAGTCTATTATACCACATTTTTCCTGATTGTTTAAGACCGTACAATGATCTTTGTAACCTTACAGAATAGGTGTCCCGAGGTCTATCTGTTTTCTCTGGTGAAATTTTATATCCTTCAGGGAGTTTCATATAGATATCTTTATCTATATTGCCATAAAGATATGCAGTCACAACGTCCATGAGCTGCATTTCTAGGCTTTTCAGAGAAGAGAGGCTGATCAGGAATTTGAAGGTATTCCCATCCATGACCGGAGAATATGTTTCTTCATAATCTATTCCTGGTTTCTGGGAGAAACCTTGCGCTACAAGGCGTGCTTTGTAGCGCACAACTATGTTGTGTTCATTTCTTTTTCTTGTGAAGATCCATTTATATCCCACAGGTTTTACACCTTCAGGTGTTTGGACTACTGGTCCAAAGACTTCGCGTTTTAAGAGTGAGTCCAGCTCTACTCCTATTGCCTCGTTCCACTTTGGCCAATCGCCTCTGCGTTTACATTCCACTAGAGACCGTGGATCGATGTCATCGTCATTTTCAGTGACGTGAACGGCAATATTGAACGAAAAATCGTCGTCGACGACTGTGCTTTTTCTGTTCAGTACCTCTCCAGTACGTACATAATTTAATGATATTTCTCCTGTTTGTTCCTCTTCAGGGGAAACTAGGAGGGGAGAGGTAGCTGATCTGAGCTCAGCATCCTGTGTTGGGATCTTCTTAATTTCTCCAGGGTTTTTTCTTTTACGAGGGACTTTGTCTCTCGAACCTGGTGGGCGTCCTCTTTTTAATTGAGGTACTGCTATTTCTGCTGCCGGCGGATTGCATCCATCTTTAGGGATGTCAATCCTAGCTGGCGTGTTGGCAGCAGGGACGTGTGATTTGACAATCTTCTGGTTGTCAGTAAATGTATCCGAAAGTAGATGTACAGTGTTCTGAAGATGTAATATCTTCAGGATCTCATCTTCACATTGACTTGTACGCGGATCAAAATGAGACAAAGTTTTTGTGTCCCAAGAAATTGTCTTAGAAGCTTCTGGCTTCTTAGACTGTGTGCCCAGTTTAAGAAATAATCCTTCATCAAACTCACAGTCATCAAGACGTGCCTTAAATACGTCACCCGTCAGGGGTTCTAGGTATCTAATTATAGAGGGTGAGTCAAACCCAACATAGATACCTAATCGACGTTGTGGACCCATTTTGGTCCTCTGTGGGGGAGCTATGGAGACGTAAACAGCACAACCAAAAACTCTCAAATGTGAGATATTTGGAGGTGAACCATAAGCGAGCTGCATCGGAGATAGAATATGACCTCCAGAAGGCCGTATTCTAATAAGTGATGCGGCATGCAATATAGCATGACCCCAAGCTTCCACAGTCAACTGTGACTGCATCAACAATGGACGAGCAATCCATTGTAATCTCTTAATAAGAGATTCTGCTAACCCGTTCTGGGTGTGAACATGAGCTACAGGATGTTCAACTTCGATGCCAGTTGCTTGGCAATAGTCTTGAAAAACCTGTGAAGTAAATTCACCCGCATTATCAAGTCTTAACTTTTTGATATGGTTATCGGGGAAATGAGCCCGCAACTTAATTATTTGTGCCAATAGCTTAGAAAAAGCTAAGTTGCGGGTGGACAAAAGGCACACATAAGACCATTTAGTAGATGCATCTATAAGTACCATAAAGTACCTAAATGGACCACTTGCGGGGTGAATAGGTCCGCAAATGTCTCCATGAATTCTCTCTAAGAAGCTAGGAGACTCTAGTCCCACTTTCAAAAGGGATGGTCTTGTTATAAGTTTTCCTTGAAAACAAGGTAGACACGAGTAATCATACTTCTGAAGAATCTTCAGGTTCTGCAGGTTGTGTCCACTGGATTGGCTCATGATTCGTTTCATCATAGCTGATCCTGGGTGACCCAGTCTATTATGCCAAAGTTTAAATTTTGGCGATGAATGACACTTCTGGTGCACAATCATGTTAGCTTCTGTTGATTGAATATGAGTATGATAGAGACCCGACGGGAGTCCCTTGAATCGTTCTAAGATAGTTTTTGAACCATCTTTTAGACGAGTAACATACAAATATTCTGTCTCATTTATTTCATTTGTTTCTAAGTGATATCCGTTTAAACGAATGTCCTTGAAACTTATGAGGTTCCTATTTGATTTAGGAGAGAATAGTGCATCTTTTATTATTAGTCTTGTTTTATTTGGGAGCAATATAATTGCTTCACCAGATCCTTCTATTATGTTTGATAGTCCTGATATCGTAATAACAGGACCGTCATAATCATATAAGCTATAAAAATAGCTTTTTTCTCGAAGGATTGTGTGCGTCGAGGCGCTGTCCACAAGGCATTCACACTTCATCTATAGATCTATAAAAAAAAAATAACAACAAACAATTGTAATTAAAACAACAGTTTTGAAAAAAAAAATTCTCTTATATCGATCGACGGACCGATATAGAGAGGTCAATAAGTTGCTTGCAAAAATGCATAATTTATAAATACAATTTGAGCAAAAAAAAAATAATATTCGGTCATCCCCTTTCGGTAGCTCTACGTGAATATGACCAGGCGGGAAAATGAGGGAGGAGGGTCACCGGGGACCTCTTAAGAACCAAGCCCCAAGTTCTTTCTGACATCATACCCAAATAGGTGAGCCTATTCGGAGAGACTTCGTAAAATTTTCTTTGTCAAATGTAAGAATAAATATCATTTTTCAAGAAATTTAAAAGAGAAGCATAATATGAAAATGCGGCAACAATTTTTTTTTTTTTTTTAAAAACAGGAAATAAGATAATGGCTCTAGTCGAGTAGGTCGTCGTTCTCGAAGTCTTCCGCCGAGAACTGAGTAGACGGCTGCTTTTCTACCAGATTTGTTTCAATTTGAGACTTCTGGCTCGCTTGATACAGATCTTGTAGATGTCGTGGGGTGCGACAGTTTCTGGACCAGTGTCCAGTCATGCCACATTTGTGGCATTTGTCCTCCCAATTTTTCTTGGGAATGGACATCAGTTCTGTGGTCTTCTTCCACTTCTTCTTTGCCCCACTTTTGCTGCTCTGGGGATAAAAGTTGTTCTTGGGTGGACTTCTGGCCGGCCTCTTCTGGGCATTCCCCATGTTAGATATGTCCTTATTTTTCTTCTGCTTCTTGGAAGAAAAATGAGCTTCTGGGAGAGGAGCTGAGCCTGCAGGGCGTAGGTTATGAGTGGCCAAGAGAAGTTCTCTGTTTTGCTCTGCCATCATCAGGGTGGAGTGCAATTCAGAGTACTTTGTGAACTTTCGTTCATGGTACTGTTGCATGAGGATTGCGTCCTTCTCGTGGAAGGATGTATATGTTTTTTCCAACATGCGATACTCCGAGACTTCTTCACCACACAACTTCAGGCGTGAGGTGATATTATGGAGAGCTGAGTTGTACTCAGCTACGGACTTAAAGTCCTGAAGTCGAAGGTTTTCCCACTCATACCTTGCACGTGGGAGGATTACATCTTTTTGATGTTTATAGCGGTCCTCCAGTGCAGTCCACAATTCCTTTGGGTCTTCTACAGTGAGGTATTCGGCCTTCAGGGTCCGATCAATGTGTCTCCTGATGTAGATAATGGCTTTCGCCTTATCTATATCAGAGACGTTCACTGTAGAAACAACCACAGCAGTGTCTGCTGTATTTTTCGTACCAGTGGCCGGAGCCGATGGAAGAGGAGTTGAAATTGTGGCTAATAAGCCCTGGGCACGTAAGTGGAACTTCAGGTCCACGTGCCAGCTCAAATAATTTTTCCCAGCAGCATCTAGTACTTCGAAATCGACACTCGCTATTTTGGCCATTTTATCTATCATGTGAAAAACATGCATAAATTAAAATTAAATATTTATGCGAGAGTCTCGAAGACAATTGAACAAGAACAACCAAATTTAATATTCTAACAACAATGATATTAATATCTAATTTGCTTCTGTTAATGAAATATTACCACATTTCAAGTAATAAATTAATAAAATATTATTCTGTTAATGAAATAATAAATTAACCAAATTTAATATTCCATCTATTTAGAAGATCAAATGCTTGAAATGCTTGAAAGCAAATAGATATTAACAGAAGCTAATGGAATGCTTGGAATGCTTGAAAGTAAATTAGATATTAACAGAAGCTAAGGTGCTGATTCTGTTGCTAAGCTAATGGAATGCTTGAAAGCAAATTAGATATTAACAGAAGCAACTATTTTGTTTGTAAGAAGTAAATTCGTTAACAAAACAACTATTTGTTTTGAACGTTAGCAATATAAAGAATATCACTCTTAGATTGTTAGATATATATATTGCTAATTTTCATTCAAACAATAATTTGTAAAAAAAATTTAAGAAGTGTTACCAGTCGGATCGACTAGGGAAAAAGGGAGGATGACGTCGAGATCTGGACGTCGATTCACCTTGCTTCAGCACTCGTGCTGATAACGTGTTTGAAGGAAGACAAGATATTGTAGAATAGTATTTTTATTCCCTTCACTTCATCATATGGCAAGGGCCATATATATAGGGCTAATGGGCAACCCAAGGGTCATGAGTTACATAACCCAAGGGTCATGAGTTACATGACTCCAAGGGTCATGTGTAACTCATGACATAATGGTGAATAAAATGGGTTTCACAACAAACACAACTTAACCAATGTTTTTAAAATTAGAAAAATTTTGAGTGGCACCCCACTTATATTACCCATATTCGTAGTGCATCCCACATTGTTCCACATATACATAAGTCACTCCACTTCTAACAGAAAACGTCAAATAATAACGTTGGTGGCCTTTAAAATACTTTCAATGACCGTAATACCCCTCCCTCCTAGAAATCCCCCTCCATTTCTCCGCCCATTTCTTCTATGTTCCCCCGAGCCCTAATCCCTCGGCGGTGCACCACCTGTAGCTTCCTCCTCCTCCGGGCTACCATAGCCTCCTCTACCACACCATTTAGGCCATCTAGAGGGCGCTGGTTGCTGCATCGTCGCCAAGGGTGTACGCTCGGTCGGATCCCCTCCGTCGTTCTCGCCCGTTCCGACCCCGATTCGAGAAGATCGACCCTTCCTTCTTCTATGCTACCCCTCCGTCCTCCTGCGGTTCAAAGATGATGATCTTATTGATTGGTTGTTCTTTTTGGTTCATTTTGTTGGGTTTTTGTTTTGGTTAGGTGGTGGATTTCCCTGGTTTAAAGGAGGATGCAATTTTTTTATCACTTCTACCATTATTTTATTCTTCTAAGTAGTCATTTTGTCGAACAGTTTGTGGGCTTCACCAATTTGGTTATTGTCGAACAGTTTGTGGCCCACGACGGCGTTGTCTGGTGGTGAGGCTGAGGTCGGTTGTGTTGGTCGGAGGGTCCGTTGGGAGAGCTAGGTCGATGGCTGGGGCTGCCGGGAATGGCCGGAAATGGTAGGTTGGTAGGCAAGGAAAGGGGAGAGGGGTATTACGGTTATTGAAAGTGTTTTAAAGGCCACCAAAGTTATTATTTGACGTTTTCTGTTAGAAGTGGGGTGACTTATGTATATGTGGAACAATGTGGGGTGCACTACGAATATGGGTAATATAAGTGGGGTGCCACTCAAAATTTTTCTTAAAATTATACACCAATTCCACCGGTTGACCTATGAACTGGTACTTTTTTCGGATTGGATCATTATTGACTCACTGTTTCATCCAGTTGTATTTTGTAAATATCAGGGTCTAGAAGATAATGAACTTGAAAATTTTAGGTTAAGTCAGTTGTTGAACTAACTGGTTGACCCGGTTTGAACCAACCCACTGTTTTGTCCAAGTTGATCTTCGGCCCGGATTTTAAAACACAGCTTACAATAGTCTCTGTTGTATGAAAATTTACGAAACCACCGAATCTCTTATTCGGTTTTACGGTCCAAAATCGAATAATACTCACCCCTATTAATAACAACCAATTTTAGTTTCTTTTTGAATTGATTTTAATTATTCTGACATCAGCAGGGATAACTTAGTTGGAAAATGTTAGACTGAAGATCTAGAGGAAGCGTGTTCGATACATTCTCACCACAAGTTATAAATTAGTAATAACCTCCATTTCAACTGGAACAATCCTTGAGAAAGCACAACTTAACTCCATCCACCATGCTGCATTTTGTTTTTGTTTTTTTAAACTTGACTTCTATGTAGGAATTAATTAGCAATTACAATCATAAACTCGAAATGATTTCAAGTTTTTCCAATACCAGACAACTAAAAACCACAAAATTTTAACAAATTTGAGAATACAGTAGAAACTCTATAAATTAATACTCGATTATTTAATAAACTCTCTAAGATAATATTTTTGGCCGGTCCCGACTCGGAGATAGGGTGCTAAATTAATAATTCGCTAAAATTATAAGATAATACATTTTTGATAATTTCTTCAGACCCCATATAAAATATAAATTAATAATTCCTTATATATAGCATATTACATGAATGATTTATGAAGATTTCTTGAAAAATGACTCAATTGTCTTTTGTTTTTTGTTGAAATCAATTTTCCCTTGAATCTCGTCTCTAATTTTCCTTAGCATGGTAAGAACTTCTGGTGTTGTTTTCTCATAGCTCAACAAGAAATTGTTCAATGTAAACTACTATTAAGTGGAAGCTTGAAAGGTGTTTGTAAACTACTAAGTGGAAGCTTGAAAGGTGTTTGTAAACTACTATATAGAAAATATTTTTAATGTCCATAAAGTGATACACTGAACACAAGAAGCATAATAAGGTGGGAGATTGAAGGTTTCTTTCAAATTGGGCCCTTCATTTGATATACACATGCATTGTATACAATAATTAAGTGGAAGCTTGAAAGGTGTTTGTAAACTACGTAAGTATTTTACTATAAATTAATAAAATATTAATTAATATATAAATTAATAATTATTAATTTATCGATTAATTAATAACTCTTTTAATTAATAAATTTTGGTGGTCCCAAGTGTATTATTTTATAGAGTTTCTACTGTAACTTTCGATGGTTCTCATTGTAAGGAGAGGGAAAAAGAGAGAGAGAGAGAGAGAGAACAAGAACACAGAATGTGCGCAAACATTAGATAAAAGAGAGAGAATGTTACATAATTTTATATTAATTTATAAATTTAAGTTGAAGGATGTGCAAATGTTCTTATTATCCATAAATACTAGTCTACATGTACGTACATTGTACGTATTTTAATTAGAATATTATAAAGTCAGTTGTAATCTTTTCGTCTTTTTCAGGTGACTATTTATATGTCAAGAGATTCGAATTACAATTTTTTTTTTAATTTTTATTTTCTATTGAGAAATGAGAATAATAACCTTTAGAAAACGGTAATGACATAAAAATTTATTACCATTGGAACATAATGTTATATGGAAAAAGAAAACTTGCATGTAAACTTTATTTCTTTGACTCTTAAACATAAATGACAAGTAAGTTGACATAATAACATCATGTTTATAAATACTCAAGGGTGTTTTAGGAATTCAAAAGTTTCACCACCTACTTATATAATAGAATAGAATATATATTTTAGCTAAGCAAGTATATCACCAAAAACATTGATCATGAATAGTATAAATTATATTGAGAGTCATATTGTCTATGAATTTATGAGGGCGGAAAGTTCCGCTTAGAAATGTCATACTCCCCCAAGTTATTCTTATTTATGATACTAAACAGATATATTCAGGGATTTCATGTTTTACAGCAAATATAGTATAAATTAAATACCTAAAGATGTACTACATGAGAATACAAATTTACATGAATATTGCAAACATGGGTACCAATGGTCTTAGCATACTAAGAATAGCAACAAATAGTTTGCAGTCCAATTAAATTAAGATTATCCGTTTGACATTAGCGGGGATAGCTCAGTTGGGAGAGCGTCAGACTGAAGATCTGAAAAGAAGAAGAAAAGAAAAATAGCCTCTTCTCCTGGACTTTTTAGTTCCATTAGCTCTGCATCTATTCTCTCCTACAGAAGCCCAAAATTTCCGATCAAAATTGAATTTAGCTTTTGGCTGACTGTAAATAAAACTGCTACATCATTTTAGTTACAGCATTACATCCTTTTCAGACTGCAAATGAATGTAAATGTTATAACTAAAATAATTCCAACACAACTTAACCAATGTCACCAATTCCACCGGTTGACCTATGAACTGGTAAATTTTTTGGACTGGATCAGTATTGCCTCACTGTTTCATCCAGTTGTATTTTGTAAATATCAAGTGTCCAGAAGATAATGAACTAGAAAATTTTAGGTTAAGTCAGTGGTTGAACTGACTGGTTGATCCGGTTTGAACCAACCCACAGTCTTGTCCAAGTTGATCTTCGGTCCGGATTTTAAAACACTGCTTACAAGTTACAACAGCTTTTGTTGTATGAAAATTAACCAAACAGTCCCTTAAAATAGAAACAAAATATTTTTCATTAGCGGGTATAACTCAGTTGGGAGAGCGTTAGACTTTAGATCTGAAGGTTGCGTTTTCGATCCATGCTCACTGCTTTTTTATTTCTATGCATGTTTGTTTCTCAATATTAAGCTTTTTTTAGTTTCTTGTCTTCTTTAATTCCTAGAAAATGGTAGTATAATATATAAGTCAATTTTAATTGTTGGAAATCCGTTCTGATTGGAAGAGCATTCTGTAGCTCGCAAAAAGTTGACCATCAGAATACCTCAAAAGTTCAAAAAATTTGTTGTCAACCTTGTCAGATGAATAATGCTATTCGTGCCTCTAAAATGTTCTTCCAAATTATTTCTTTCTATACGACAGCTGATGAGACGGTTAATCTGACAGATAACACGACAAATTTTAAAATTAACCTTTAAATTTAAATTTAAAATTATATTAATATTAACATAAATATTAAAATTAATATTAACATTAATATTAAAATTAAAATTAGTGACAACATTAGCATTGGCATTACTATTAACATTAATAATAAAAACAACATTAAAAATTAGTGACAGCAATAGCTACCATATTAAATGTCACATAATACTATTTAACATGTCACATCAGCTGTCACATAAAAAAAATGGTTTGGAGGTACGAATAGTATTATACTTTTGTCATATTTTTGGTCGGTCAAGGAGTTTTTTCCCACAACTTTGGGATTGGAAATTCGTCAAATATTACGACAAAAATTTGGATATGGGTGGAAGTCGAATGATATGTTCCAATTAATTTTTGGACGGTCAAATGAATTTTGGGCTAACTTGTCGGTATCCTAATTTATAATTTGCTTAGGAGAATACTCAAGAGAGATGGTAGAGGATTTCAAATCTAAGAGTTATGTGGCTGTTAGGATTTCAAATCTTCGTTTTGATATATCATGTCCCACTTAAACTCGTTCTCTTGTGCTTTTTTTGTATCGCGCAACTTCGGGTCAACTTAGACCAATTAATCGTTGAATAATTATTCCCACTTTTATCTTTGATTATCGTTTGCACGTTGTCGTGACTTTTAATTTAGGAGTACAAGACCATCCGTTTTCTCGGAACCAACTTCTCATGAATGATCTACTCGAGACGCTCTACACCCATGACCTTCGTGTCCCCCTCAGACACTCCATTTTGTGCTTCATTTGCTTCGCACAACTTTCAGGTCAATTAAGGCCAATTAATTATCTACCGTAAAAACCTGATTTAACTTCCAATTTAATTTCGGGACCCGACATCGATCCAACCTAGTCGACCCAAAGTATGGACATGGCCCACATGAAGCCTACTACCCACATGACGCTTGTGTTCCATTTATTTGAGTTCCCGCATGTTACTTATTTACCCGTTATCATAAATACATATTTAAATTCAATTATTGTACCACGACCGATTTTGACCTGACCCGGCTCGACCGAACCCGAACCCAAGCTCCATATTGCCCCCTCATGACTACCCAAATATCCCACACAATATTTTTCTTTTTCCTATTTAAAAATATCTCTTCCTCTCTCTACTTTACAAATATCCCATATATATACACCTATATATAAATATCACACACACTCTCTCTCTCCTATTACTCACACACACCACCTCACCCACCCCATCACCAGCACAACAAATCTCCCCCCTAACCGACCTATCTCTCTCCCTCTTCCATAATATCAAACTCTCTCTCTCTCTATTCCTACACTCTCTCTCTTCCTATATATATTATACACTCACACACACTCAAATAACTCTCTCTCCCTCTCTCCTTACACATACACTCACCACACCCTCTCCACCTAGCCGACAGCCCCCTACAGCCGACAGCTACCACCACCGTGAACAACTCCCCCATCTTTAACCACCACACACCACCACCACCCTCACATTCTCCTCCTCCTCCTCCTCCTCCTCCTCCTCCTTAGCCAATAACCATAAACACCAACACCATCATAAACATCATCATCAAGCTCACCACCATTATCATCACCACCGCCATCTCCACACACCACCACTACCGCACAGCCATCACCACCACCGCACGCCGTCGCCTCCACGGCCACCGCCGCCTGGCCCGTCGTGCCCCGGCCTAGCCCGCCCCCGTACCAGCAGCGTGCAGCAGCAGCTGCAAATGCAGTGCTGCAGCAGCAGCCGCGTGCGCCGCCGCGGCCAGCAGCCTCCGTCGGCGAGTCCCTCAGCCGCACACGAATCCCGACGAACCCCCTGCCTCCGGCGACCTCCGTCGCACCTTCCCATGGCGGCCACCGTCCTCCGGGACGCGCCGTCTAGGCGATTCGTGCGTTTTGCACGGAATCTCGTCGTGACGCGCGAGTTTTGAACTCGAAAATGGTATTTCGTCGCAGCGATTTTGTACGTATTTTTTGAGAGATCCGACCGTTGGATCGGCGATCTCTTTGCTCCGTCATAATCTCAGTATATATCTCTTCACTCCCCTCAAGTTTCGTCCGTTAATTTTGTCGTTTGATACATCAAAACTGCCCACCAAGTTGACATTTTAAATTGTATTATTTTTGGACAGTTTTGTGGAGCCGACTTCGTCAGATCGTAACTCCGCCGTCGCAGCTCCGATTGGTGCGCTACCATTTCCTGTGCGTAGCTTGTATAACCCTCTTCCTATCACTTAAGTTTCGTTTCATTGTGAGCACGTTTGGTTGGTCGAATTCGACGCCAAAGTTGGCCGTCCGAATTCTTAATTTTGTACTTGTAAAATTTCATTTTTGAACCCGGGACTTCGGATTCAATTTCTGATACCACCAGGAGACTCGTGACATCGTTTTGGCACATTTTCATATAAAGTTTGCTTGATTTGGAGGACGTGAGCCCTGGCACGTATTTCGGTACAAAGCGGGTCCCACAGTCCGAGTCAACGGGTCACTTTGAGATCGGCTCATCGAAATCCAATTTTGGATACACCGTTGAGTTCGTATCGTCATTCTGGAATCGTTGACATATAATTTGCTGAGTTCTGAAGACATTTGCTCCGGCACGCATTTCGGTACAAACCGGATTCTAAATGTCCGTGTCAACGAGTCATTTTGAGATCGGCTCATTGAAATTCAATTCCGAATATACCATTGAGTTCGTGTTATCATTCTGGACTCGTTGATATGTACTTTGTTAGATTTAGTAGACTTTGGCTTCGATACGTATTTCCGTGTAAATCGGATACCAATATCCAGGTCAACGGACCATTTTGTGATCGGGTCATCGGAATTCCATTTCGGACATACCGTTGGGTTCGTATCATCATTCTGGAGTCGTAGACATATAATTTTCTAGGTTTTGTAGACTTTTATCCTGATACGTTTTTCGGTGCAAAGTGTGTCCAACGGAGGACATCATTTTTACCCAAAATTATCGTTTTACCCCTGTGTCTAAATTAGACTTATGGGTAGGCTATCCTAGCTAATTTGACCATTCTGGACGCGTTGGTGATATTTATTTTATCATCCGACGACATCTATAGATTTTGCTCATGTATCATTCTTAATTTGTAATTAATTATTATTATTAATGTATATATTTACATGTTTGGATTTTGTAAAACTCTAAAATGATCATTGTGTTTCTAAGGACCCTAAATGTTGGTTTAGATATAGTGTCACCCCACATTGGACTTTTTATGCTAGGTCACCACTTAGTTAGTGTCCAGTTAGGAGTCGTGTCACACCACTAGTGTAAAAATCTTAATCATAACTTAGAGGCTGAGTTTGTATATCATTATTGACAGGACACTGGACATCTATATCTTTATATTCTTATCCTTGCTTTGCTCGAGGCGAGTACCCCTACAAACTTTATTTTACTGCATATGATAATGAATTGCGTATGAACCATGTTAATACATTGATTTAAACTGGAAAACCGTATCTTATAGGTTTCTATATATCTAGCGTATGCTTCACATGCTTTAATTAAATTGCTCCCAGTACCTGCCATGCTTATACTGCTCCCAGTATCTTTCACATGTTTTATACCGTTCTCGTATCTCTCACATGTTTTTACTGTTCTCGTATCTCTCACATGTTTTTACTGTTCTCGTATCTCTCATATATTGTTACTGTTCTAGTATCTCTTAAATGTTTTTACTGTTCTCGTATCTCTCACATATTAGAATCTGGGTTATGGAGAAACTGATAGTTGAGTACGTGATCATGCCCCCTTCTCAGTATGTATTTACCAAGCAAAGTTTTATTTTATATGTTACTGCGTCGTAGGGCTTTATCTCAAAGCAGATTTATACATATGTACATCTATCGCCGTATCATTAGTACAAAAGTATATTTCATTATGTGCCCCTGCACATTATACACCTATTGACGATCACGTACCCGCTCCAGTTTTAAACATTACATATACATCTGTCTCTATGACATATGTATCCTTGCCATGATAGATTATGATCTGACATGATAGATCTGTGATATGACATGATTGTGATACGACATGAGACATGCCATGATTCTTATTTACTATATCTCTTTTCATTCCATGCTCAGTGTCAAATCCCTATTTTTGAAAATAGTATTTGACTGTATTTGTGTATTTGGAGGATTTTTGAAATTTGGGTATTGTTAAAATTTTATTGATATTTTCTTGAGGGTGAATTTTATTCACATTATTATTCTTGCCACTATTGTTACTATCATTTTATTATTATTATTATTTTATATTCCTATACCTAACACTAACCCTAACCCATACTCTCCCTCACTCCACTCTCTTAGCCGCCCCATTCCATCTCTCTCTCTTCCTCTCCCGAGAACAGCACACCCCCCCCAAATTTCCTCTCTCTCTCTTCACTCTTTCACTCAGCCCTGTAGGAGCGTAAAAAAATGCTTCATAGACCAAGTCAAAGAAATAGAGCTTTACGCAAGTCAAAAAGAGTCAACAAACTACTCTACGCAGGCTACTCTACGCGAGCTGTTTTACGCACACTACTTTACGAGGGGACAGGCTATCAGATCATGCATTTAATACAAGTGATAATAAATCTGACATAATGATTTGCTGACAGCGTATAACCCAGAATTCGAAGAGATTTGATTTACACAGAAACCAACATTGTCGTTTAGTGTGTGATTGGGTTACTTTACGCTCAAAAGATGGCTTCTTTTACGCATGACTACTATATGAGCTTCTTACGCTCAAAGTTGACGTGTACGTAAAGTTTATTTGGGCTACTTTTTACGCCCAAGGCTGTTTTATCAGCCACTTTACGCGAGGTCTATTTTTGGGCTATTTTACGCCTAGTCTACTACTTTACACTGGAAGTGTATTTTGGGTCATTTTTACGCCCGATTGTTTCTGACCACTTAAGAACAGTTTGCCCACGTGGCTTTCATACCACACTTCTTGAAGAACGTGTGTACGTGCTCTTCCCATTTTATTGAGATAGTGGGACACGTGTCACCATGCGTAGAGATCACAACTCTACACGGGACACGTGTCCACGTGCGTAGAGGGTGATTTACGTCGTGGGTGACAGTTGCTAGCGTAAAAACCCGATTGTGTTGCTTTTTACGCACAAAGGGTTAAGTCTATAAATAGACTTATTTTTTACATAGACATGATCAGAAGAGACAAGAGAGAATACATAGAGATCAGAGCCCAGAAACTTTAATTTTCCAGAGCATTCTTCTTCAACTTTTTTCCAGAACAGAGTGAAGCAAAGCAAGAAAGCATTCGACTGTGCCATCAGTGCCGTTGCTCGATACCTTTTCGGTGACTTAGTTCTTCCAATTGTTTGTCTTCTTCAAGAAGTTTTCTTCATAATCATCATATGGTCCAAGGAATAAAGTGATCGTATTCAGATCAGACTTCCATAGCAATACTTTCCAGAACAATTTGTACTTTTTGTACTTTTCTAGTTTTCTATCAAAAGCCAATTTTTAGGCATTTTGTTAAGTGAAACAAAATGGCGACTCTGCTGGGGACGACCTTCTCCTCTGACGAGAAGCCAATTGCTCAATATGATGATGCGTTGGTCGGATCGACCAAGAAGACTCTGGTTGTGCACTTCGACCAGACTGCCTACGAAAAAATGCTCAGGACTGGGGGTAGTACTCACTGCTCCAATGTTCAGAAATCGCGAAAGGCGCAAAAAGTTTAGATTCCTAAGTCCAAACCAACCTCGGATCTCCCTGTTATCTCTAAAGGCAAAGGCATCCTTCCTACTCCTGTTGTGGAGACTCCCATCGGTGATGAGGCAGTCCGTCGTGGGCGTAAAAACCGGTCTCCCGTCTGTGACGTGGCAGACTACCAAATGTTACGCTCTGAGCATAAAAATTAGGTTTTGCACTCTGGGCGTAAAAATCAGGTTTTGCGCTATGGGCGTAAAAATCAGGTTTTACGCCATCAGTCTCCCGTCTGTGACGTGGTAGACAATCAAATTTTATGCCCCACGCGTAAAAATCAGTCTTTCTTCTGTGACGTGGTAGACAATCATGTTTTACGCCCCATGCGTAAAAATCAGTCTCCCGTCTGTGACGTGGTAGACACACAAACTTTACGCTCCACGCGTAAAGGAAAATCTTCCGTCTATGATGAGGCAGATACTCATGTTTTACGCTCTACGCGTAAAGGTAAGTCTCCTGTCATTGACAGAGAAGATAAAATTCATAATGATGCCTCGGCATCTAAAATGAATTTACCGACTCGCATACAGCATAAAAACATGACTTCCATTGTTGATAAAACTTCGGTTGTCCACCAACAACCTTCCTACACTGCTTTTTGCAATGTACCAAATCTGTAAATTACGCGTAACGCTGATGGAGTCCTCTATGCACAAAAATCTCAGGATTTACGTACACAACTCCAGGCGCATAAAAATGCCCAGTTTGGTTCTGCTAATGCAGCGAGTAATCTTCTTTATACACAAGGGACTAAACGACTTTCTGTCCCAAATATAATAAAGAAGACTGCTTCCTCTACTCCCTCCGATTTACGCGAGTTGCTTGTACAAAAGCGTAAAGACAGAAAATCTTCTGTGACACTCCCCAAAGAAGATCACCATTGTGAGTGTCACCAGATTATAATTAAGTGTTGTTGTTCAACGTCTAAACGGTCAGTTTTTGATCTGTTAGGCTACAATGTTCAGCAATCAGTTGATGATCAAGAACATGAGTTGTCATATGCCTCAGTTAATATGGCATCTCATACCAACAGAGGACGACGTCCAAGACGCAACTCGTCACAGACTCCTGGTCAACAACAGTTTAATCGACTTCTTGATAATTTCGAAGGAGTATATCAGAATACTCGATTAAGAAGTCAGAGACAGTTGCAGACTTCTGACTCAGAAGCTGGGGGTACCCAGTCTTTAGAGTCCGAAACTGATAGCATTGATTCATACTTCTATACCAATCCCTCTGTATCTTCAAGGGAGGTTGAATCTTATGCTATTGGAGACGAACCGGAGACGTCATCTGCTAATACAGAACAACGTCTCTCTGTAGTTGAGCAGTCGCTGAAGGATATGCTTGCTATGATGCAAAGTATGTATCAAATAATAATGACTCAGCAAGTTGCTCAATCGGCAGTGGTAACTCCGGTGCAGGTAGCAGCACAAACTCAAGATAGTCAAGGGGTTGATATACCCTTGAATAATCATAGTCAGGAGCCTGCTACCAATCAAAATTCAGCATCTCCAGATCCTATCATTCCAGAAGATGTACCACCTCCGGTGGGGGTTACGGTACATCCGATAATAATTCAATCAAATGTGCTTCCTCAAACCATTGAAGCTATTCAAGCAGTGCGAGAGCTAAAAGCACAGTTTGAAGTTCTGAAGCACAAGGATCAGCTCTAGAGGTTAGGGATTAAGCAACCTTATCCTCCTCACTGGAATGATGTACCCTTTCCTCCAAAGTTTAAACCATAATCCATGGTATTATTTGATGGAAAGGCATCTTCCAGTCAATATATCAATTATTTTAATATTATGACTGTACATTTGCAGAAGAATGATGCTCTTCTTACCCGAGTTTTCATCGGGTGTTTAACAGGTTCAGCCTACGATTGGTATCGCAGTCTGCCTGACAATTATATTTCGTCTTTTGACGAATTCAAAGCAATGTTTCTCTCCCGCTTCTATGAAGGAGGCATGGACATGAACATGTCTTCCTTAATAGAAATCAAACAAAAGGAGAAGGAAGATACTCGGACGTTCATCGAACATTTCCGACAGGCAACTATGAAAATGCCTCCAGGCATGCCAGATTCAGCACTAATTGATACGTGCAAGATGAATCTGCGACCATCTATTGCTGTCTTTACGGGTTCCCAATTCACAGATTGGGCCTCGTTTATCATAGCAGCAGTTTCAGCTGAGACCAATTGTAGGTTGGCTCGGGAGCACGGGATGATCTTCGCTTCAGAAGACAAAGGGAAGAAAAACTCTTCAAATAATAATTCCGACAATCGTAATGGGAAAGGGAAGGAAACCTTATTGGATAACCTTTCCAAACCTAAAACGACACCGAATAATCAAGAGTCTTCCAAGCCAAAAGAAGAATACTCTTTCGATGACAGTAATATCCCAGGGATATTTCAATGTCTGGTAAAGAGTGGCAAACTTCAAATTCCATAGCCGAAAAGGCCTAATGAGGTGAATCTGACCGACAATCCCAAATATTGTATCTATCACAGATACATCAATCATCCAACCAAGGCTTATTATATTCTGAAGAAGAAAATCCAGGAGCTGATATATGTCAATACCATTGCCTTAACTAACGATGAGCATACGGTCACAACTAATATGGTTTCTATTCAATTTGGAGGTTTTTCTCCACAACAAGTACCAGATGGGATTGTCCCAATTCCAAAGGCGACAATGAAAATTGTAAATATCTCGCCTGCCAGAGAGCAAAATGAAGGGCTTTTGACTCTTATACTTAAAAATGGTGAAATCATGTGGGTGCACCCTGATTTATTGCCAGAAATGGATAATGAAGGTAAAACTTTAAAATCCAAGAAAGGTAAAAAAGTCAGAACCTGCAACATGATTTCTCATATTTTTACCCCAGACCATGATGATTTGGATCATTTATGGGGCGGCATTCCTTTAGAGGATAGACTGAGGGGTTTGAACATATGCCCTCCAAGTTTGGCTCCACCTACCAAACTCAAGCTTATACATCGACAATGGTTAGCGATGAATAGTGTCCCTTTATACAGGGCACAACAAGTCTTCGCTGCTTATGAGAAAGCTCCTACAGGGATCTTTCCTTCTATCCCGAGTATTCCTCCTTTTTCTGTGGCTACAGAGATTTCTATTCTTCCTTCTACGGAATTCTCTATGCCTTCTTCTTTTCCTGTGGTTACAGAGATCTCCGCCTCCTCTTAGTCTGTCAAACCACCCATTGAAAGTCCGCTACCTACTCATTTGTATAGTCAGCAATCAGTCCATCTCATAAAAAAGATGGGCTATGACTTTCAAAAGACGGAAGGCTTGAATTATGATAAAGGAATGCGACTTCCTTTACAACTTCAAAGTCAGAAATCCACTCTCGGATTGGGTTTTGAAGATCCTCATAAAAATCTTCGCAAGAAAAAGACTAAGGGAAAGAAGACTAAAATCTGCAATATGGTACTTCATTCTCCTGAGTCAGAAGAAGAGACTTTTGCTGGTACGAGATCTGGGAAAGAGTACCACAAAGATAATGAAGGATCTTCCAAAGAAGCGAAAGATGTTGTTGAAACAGTTCCAGCTCAATCATCTCCTGTTTCTGCTAAACCATTTGTGGTTGAGAAGGGGAAACAAAAAGCAGTACGCTTTGACGTCCCATTAAAATTTGCTTCAAATCAAGGGGTGGTGATAAAACCTTACAAATTCGATATTCTAGCCCAGTTAGCTAATACTCCGGTTAGACTTTCGATATTTGAGCTGCTTCGCCTTTCAAAAGAAAGCCGCAAAACTCTGAGTGAAGCTTTGCTACAGGCGGATTCTTGCTTAGCTCAACTCAAGAGTCCTGACAATATACCAGTGTCATGCCCACAGTGTCATAGTATGATGGAGGCAATTCCTAATATTACCTTCACACAAGAAGATATGTTGTTGAAGCATAATAAGCATGACAAACCTCTGTGCTATGCAGGGTATATTGAATCCACAGAAATTGACAGGATTTACATCGATCCTGGGTCTTCAATTAGCATAATTCTTCAAAGTATGCTACGACCCTTGAGGATCCCTACTAGTGAATTGATTTACACTAGTACCACAATAGTTGGTTTCAACTCTGGAAAGAGTAAACCACTGGGGAAGATTCGGCTGAAGATTCAAATTGGTGATCTTCGAACTATGGCAACATTTTATGTTATTAACTCAGATGTATCTTACAATATCCTCCTTGGAAGACCGTGGATAGATGAGCATCTACATTGTGCCTTCAACTCTCCACCAAAGCTTTAAGTATGTGGATCCTCAAGGGATCGTGAAGACTAAATTTGCGGATATCAATCCCTTTAAGGGCGTTGAAGCATATTTCTCTGACTCAATGCTCTATAAACAGGAGCATGTGAAGGAGATATCAGATATAGCCGAAGATTGATCATCTGCTGAGGATCAATCTATCAATGAAGATCCTCCGGAAGAGCAACCTTTGAAGATTATAGTCAAAGGCCGAATCCAACCTCAACCTGTCAATGATCAACCTTTGATGATCAAGGTTAAAGGAAGAACTCGGGCTTCATCTGAGGAAGCTGTGAAGATTTCAATCAAGAGCCAAGCTCAACCCCTTATGATCAAGGTTAAGGGATGCACTTCTCGTACAAATGATCCAGAACCCCCACTGATCATCAACCTTGGCAAGTCTACGTAGAAGACGGACGACGGTCCGTTAATTATCAATCCGAAGCGTGGTAGTCAATTTGTAAATGATATAAATATTGATCATTCTATACTTTCTAATATTAATGAAGATTTCCTTTTGGAGTATATGGCTATCAAATTTATTGAAAGAATGACTTTATCTGCTGATGATCAAAGTCATCATAAAAATGACATAAATACAGAGGAAACCTTATATATTGACCATAAGGAAAATTTCTTTCCTTCTCATGTCGATGTTGGACCTTATGCTCAAAGATTCCTAATATCTTCTCCTTATTTTCTTCATGTAGCCGCTTTATCACAAGCTTGTGTGACTTATAAACATCACGAAGAATCTTATTTCGTGATTCCATCTGATAAAAAAACAAGCACCAAATTGTGTTTGGTCTGGCTAGAAATATCCCTGTTATTCAGACAGATGATCTTCGAGATAAAGATAAAGGAAGAATCCGAGTTGACAAATATAGTCAATGATCTCTTAAGATTATCCAGAATATGGGATATGATTTGAAGACCATGCAAGGTCTCAATCAAGGTAAGGGTAGACGGTTACCGTTATGTGGTGACCCGTTTTACCAGAAAACTCGTCATGGGTTGGGATATGATCCATCCCACATGTTTAATGAGGATATACAAGAAGACTTTTCTTCTAGTTCTTCACAATCTTCAGATACAGAAGAAATCCAATTCATCGAATCAGATATACCCCACATGTGCAAAAAAGACATGAAAGAAGAATCTTATTCCAGTCTTCTACAATCCTCATATTTCGAGGAAGATTATTATGATGAATCTGAGGGTATATTCTCAGTTAATATGGTTCAAACTGATGGTGAATCAGAACCATTTGAGAATGACCCTTGGGCACAACAAATGGACACTCAATGGGAACTTCGTTTTGAACAACGACAGCCACCTACAGAGGATAAAATTGTCCAGATTGATGTCGGAGACGGAACTACATCCAAACCGATATTTATCATTAAAAATCTTTCCGAAGATGAAAAGGAAGAGTTGATACAACTGATTAAAGAATATATCGATATCTTTGTATGGAGTTATGAAGATATGCCGAGTCTAGATCCCAAAGTAGCTACTCATAAACTCAATATTCTTCCTAATGCTAAGCCTGTGAAACAACAGCAATGACGTTTTAGACCAGATATGATGGACGCAATTGAAGCTGTCACGACCCGCACCCTAGCGTTAGGGCACAAGACGCGGGTACGTCCAGCCTACGCCGCAGTGTCGGCGGTAGAACGCTGTTCTAGGTCATAGTCACATCTAAAATAATATGCTATACTCTCCAGACGGAGGACAACACATAAGGATACTATCTCAATCACAACTCTAAAGATGGATAACAGCACGATGAAACAGATAAGATAATCTACAAGAGAGAATCAGGAGTGATAGTAAAACAGTTTTTATTAAACAAACACAAGATTTCAATTACAACTCTTAAGACAGACAATAAAGAAAAATGAACAAACTCTAGGTAAATACTCCAAGCTCTACCAGTGTCCTCTAGGCTAACTGTGAACTCCAAGTACCTGTAAAATTTTAACAACAGATCCAATCAGGACAGGAACGAGCACATATCTCTCACAACAGTTCATATCAGGAATGGACATATAAAGCAAGCTATAGAAAATTATACATGAAACGCTGTAAAGAGAAATCAACATGAGAGAAGATATAACTGAAATATGATAAATAAAGAATATAACCTTCTACGTGAAACAGAGCATGAATTGGTTATGTAAACAGCTTGGGTCGCACATGGATACAACTACGGAAAGAACATGGATAACAACTACTGGGGATAATGATCACATAACCAACTACACTCTCCCTGCCCCCAACCAATACACAAGGATCGAAGCATGTTATGTTATTGCACATGGATAACAACTAATGTATACATGGAGCTCATATGGTCATGAGTGTACATGAATAACATATGAGTGCACATGGATAAAAGTGAATACATGGAGTACATGATGAACATGATAAAGTACATGAAACTATGACATACTCGATGTATCCGAGGGGATAACATCGCATGAAAAGATCCATAGGGTACCGATCCGTGTGAACGTCGTGTCAGCATCAAGTACACTAGTCTATAACAAGAGTACATGTCCAAAGAAGCATGAAAAGATCAGAGAATGTACTCGCCTGGTAATCCAAGCCGCTGATAAATGTAGATGTCCAACTGGAGTCACAGTGTCCTATTTAGAGCAATCACAAGTCACAAAGAGTCTAACATGAAATAAAAGTAATCTACAGTGCATTCTAGATAGTTTTAGGTCCTTCTAGGTCAAAGTCTAATCAACAAGTCCACTAGGTCAACTAAAGTCAAATTAGAGTCAACTAAAGTAAACTAGTCAAGTTCTAATACAATCCGGGTCAAACTAAGCCAATGGTTGACCTATAGTTAATTTTTGGCTAATATGGTTAACCTGGTCAAAGGGGAATCAACTCTAGTCTCTAAGTATTAAACTATGAGGTTGTACCAATTCCGAATTACGGAAAAATAGGAATTGACTAACTAATGGTGACACCTAGAGAAAATAACTACAAACATTGTCGGATGATAAAACAAATATCACCAACGTGTCCAGAAGTATCAAATCAGCTAGGATTGTCTGTCCTTAAGTCCAATTCTGGACACAGGGGCAAAACGGTAATTTCGGGCGAAAACGATATCCGCCGTTGGGCCCGCTTTGCACCGAAAAGCGTGCCAGAGCCAACGGTCTCTAAAGTCATCAAACTACATGTCTACGGATCCAGTTTTCTGATACGAACCCAACCGTATGTCCAAAGTTGGATTCCGGCGGGCCGTGCACAAAATCGCCCGTCAAGTGGGACCGCGGGGCTCGCAAAACGACGTACGATTCGACTGTCTCAGATTTGGACCAAACTTGGCATGCAGGACCAGAAAAACGATACGGTTCTGCTGGCGCAAGTTTCGTCTCGATCCGACGAACATGCACAAAGTAATTGGAGAATTTACAGCGTGCACGATACGGGGAATTTTGACGGATACGCATCAAATTCATCGCGCACACGCGACCAATTCGAATTCCATCAAAGCCCACACGACCACGAAACCGTTACGCAGCTTTTGATGATTTCGGTTCACGACCACGTCGTCCCGATTGGCGTGACGCACGTCGTGTGGAACAATTTCAAGGTTTTAAAAACAGATTTTTGGAAAACTTTGGAATTCGATTTCTCGACGTCCAGTCGATGATTTCGAATTCCGCAAGAAGGGTTATGAAGCCCTACATGTTGACTAAAAGTCTCTTCAAAAAGTTTTCTAAAATTCCTGACTGGTTGATCAGAATCCAACTCGAAACATGGGGATGTCGACTGTTTTAATACCCTATTTTCGGTGGGTTTTTCGACGACTTTGTGTCGATCCCATGGACTGGTCGTCGGGCTATATCTCGATCCAATTGTGGGGATCTCGAGAGGGTTATATTGGCTCTATGTAGGAATTTGCAGTTCGTAAAATGATGAAGCGACGGCGGAGAAAACGTACCTCGAAGTGGGGTCGTTGGCTGCCCTGTGCTGCCACTGTTTCTATTCGCACACGCACGCGCGCGGCTCGTTCTCGGCCTGTGGCCGGCCGACGGCCACCGCGGCGGCGCGGAGGGTGCGTGCGGGGGTCGTCCAGGGTGGCGCGTGGTCGAGCCTCATCTAGGGTTTCTTCTCGTGCTCTCTCTTCCTCTCGCTGGGTTTATAGTATCGGGGGCTCGGCTCTCGCGTTCTTTCTTATATACACCTGGGTTCACGGGTTCGGTTTGTATAGAGGGTTTGGGCTCTCATTGCTATGGGGGAAATTGATTAGGAATAGGTTTAGCTGGATGTGAATAAGGCCTGTGAGCTGGGCTCGGCCAATGGGCTCAGGGCTCGGCTGAGGGAAATCCTGTGGTATAAGTATTTGGGGAGCTCGGGTTTAGCTCTCTTCCTAGCTGGGCTCGGGATGGGAAACAAGGTGTTGGGCCGACTTGGGTGGCACTGCTCGGCTGGGTATTGCTACTGTTTCTCTTATATATATATATATATATATATATATATATATATATATATATATATATATATATATATATATATATATATATATATATATATTTATATATATTTATATATACACATATACATAAATATATATAATATATATTTATGTATAAATACATGAATATATAATATATATTTATATATATAAATACATGAATACACAAAATACTTATATATATATATAAAAGCTTATTCACATAAATACATATGTATATATATATACACATTTATATATTATATTCATATATATATACACGTATTCACCATACTATATATATATTTCTATATATATACGTCTACATACACAGACACGCATACATATACACGTATTCATTATTTAATATATATATATATATATATATATATATATATATATATATATATATATATATATATATATATATATATATATATATATATATATATATATTATATATATATACACTACACATTATACATATATATATTTTATATATAAATGCTCATTTACATAAATACATATATATACGTATTCACCATATTTATCAATATAAATATTTCTATATATATACAATACACATTCACACACATATATATAATACGTAATATATATACACATGTAAAATATATATATATATATATATATATTTGTATATAAATATACGTACACACATTACTATAGGTATATATATTCACACAAATACATATTTATATATATACACTTATACACATATAATATATATATATTCTCTATATATCTATTCTCTATATAAATTCTCTCTCTCTCTATATATATATCCATCTATATATATGCATACATATATAACACATATACATTATATTTATTAGACAATAAATAATATAACCAATACAATAATAATATTAGATAAAAATCTCAATAAATAATAATAATAATAATAAAAACCATTTTGTATAAATAACCAGATATTTAGGAAATATCATCAAGTCTACCCAAAAAGCTAGAAAATATTTGTACATACCTAAAAGTAGGTCTACATAGGCTTGGGCTTGGTTTGGGTCCAATTTGCACTAGTTTGGTACAACCGGGTTCTCTGAAACTAGATATTATAATTAAATAACTAAATAAACTTCGACAAGGGTTACGTCGCAACTTGGCCTGATTTTCCTAGTTAGGGCATCACTATGGCTCGGCCTTCTCTACCAGGGCTAATACACTAGTCAAAGCATGCCACTGCACTACCCGTGCCATAATTCCTAGTCACCTTGTACTCCAAATCTCAACCATGGCTAAAATCATCCTACCGTAATAATTAACAAAATAATTATTTATAAAAATCTAAAAATCACCATTTAAATTAAAATAAATAAAAATTTTCAAAATTCCGGGAAGGGATGCTACAGAAGCAGAAGTCAAAAAGCTGATCACATGTAGCTTTGTTCGTGAAGAACAACACCCAGATTGGGTTGCCAATATTTTTCCTGTTATGAAGAAGAATGAAAAAGTCAGAGTTTGTATAGATTTTTGAGATCTTAATGAAGCTTGTCCAAAGGACGAATTTCTACTTCCGATTATCGATGTCATGATAGACAATACATGTGGTTTTGAACGCATGTCTTTCATGGACGGATTTTCAGGATACAATCAGATTAAGATGCATCCAGGAAATAAAAATCATACTGCTTTTCGTACACCTCTTGGAGTCTACTGCTATACGGTTATGCCGTTTGGACTGAAAAATGCCGGTGCTACGTATCAATAGGCCATGAGCAACATTTTTCAAGAACATCTACGAAAAATAGTTGAATGTTATGTAGATGATATTGCTGTCAAGAGTCGATCTAAAGATGATCACATTCAAGATTTGAAGACAGTGTTTGAGTTGATGCGCCAACATCAACTGAAGATGAATCCTACTAAGTCTTTCTTAGGGGTTTTCAGTGACAAGTTTTTGGGATTTATCATCACTTCTCAGGGTATCCATGTTGATCCTGATAAAATCAAAGCTATTCTTGAAATGCGTCCTCCACGCAATTTAAAAGAACTCTGCGGCTTCCAGGGTCGCATTGCTTATATCAGAAGATTTATATCCAATCTCTCTGGAAGATGTCAACCTTTCTCTCGTCTATTAAAGAAAGGTGTATCATTTGTTTGGGATGAAGCATGTCAAAAAGCTTTCAATGACATCAAGCAATACCTTACAAATCCACCAGTTTTGGTACCCCCAGTGGTAGGGAGACCTTTTTTGCTATATGTTCGAGCCTTGGATCATTCACTTGGTGCTCTTCTTGCACATAAAAAGTGATATGGGTCATGAACAAGCAATTTATTATCTTAGCCGAATGATGGTCGGAGCTGAACACAGGTATACTCCTGTAGAAAAGGAATGTCTAGCCTTGGTTTTTGCTGTTCAAAAAATGCAACATTATGTGTCAGGACAAACTATACATGTCATCTCCAGAATAAATCATATTCGGGTATTGATGAGAAAACCAAGCATTCTTAATTCCAGGTTAGCCACCTGGGCGATGTTGCTCACTCCCTATGATATGGTCTATGTACCTCAAAAATCAGTGAAGGGTCAAGCTTTAGCTGATTTCTTAGCAGCTCACCCTATACCTGAAACATCGAAGCTATATGAGGACATTCCAGATGAAGTCGTGGATTGCAACATGACTTTAAAGGATGACATTTGGCAATTATACTTTGACGGAGCATCACGAGTTGGACCTAAAGGCAATATTGTCTCAGGAGTAGGAATCGTTTTGGTTTCTCCTGACAAAATGGTCATATACCGTGCTTATTCTCTCAATGAGCCATGCTCCAATAATGTCGCAGAATATAATGCTCTGCTGATTGGTCTTCAAGTAGCGAAACAATTGGATATTGAGTTCCTAGAAGCTTATGGAGATTCTCAATTGATTGTTAATCAGGTTAGAGGGACGTATGAAGTCAGAAATCCTGACCTCATCCCTTATCATCAAGTGGTAATCGAATTGGTCCTTTTATTCAAAGGCTTCTTCATCGAATTTGTACCACATTCTGAGAATTTGGAAGCTGATGCTCTTGCTAGTTTAGCGGCAGATTTAGCTGTTCCAATTCGAAGACAAAACACCATTACTTTGTTGGATCGAGACTTATTCTGTGTCAAGAATAATCTGTATATTGAACAGAGTTATACTACATAATCAAGTTTCCAACAGAGGGATTGGAGAAGTCCATTCATTGATTATGCGGTTCATGGGATTTTACCGGAAGATCCAAAAGAAGCTGCATCAATCAAAAGACGATCATTTCGATTCTATTATGATTCTTCTTTACATATGTTATATCGTCGTTCTTATGACGGACTTCTGCTGCGTTGTCTCTCTGAGAATGAAGCTAAGCAAACGCTTCGTAAAGCTCATGATGGTGTCTGTGGTGCCCATCAACCGGGTCCAAAATTACAGGATCGCATTCGAAGAATGGGGTATTATTGGCCATCTATGATAGCAGATACTGTGGATTATGCCAAACGGTATAAGGCATGTCAGATTTATGCTGATTTTATTCATCAACCGTCGGAATTCCTACATCCTACAGCAGCTTCTTGGCCCTTTGAAGCTTGGGGCATAGATATTATTGGTCCGATTAATCCCCCTTCTGTCAAGCGACATCGGTTTATACTGGCTGTAACCGATTACTTTTCTAAATAGGCGAAAGCAGTTCCCTTGTTGAAGTAAAGACATTCAATGTGGTTAGTTTCATCAAATACCATGTCATTTATCGCTTCGAAATTCTCCGACGGATAATTTATGACAATGGACCACAATTTGCCAGTCTGGCATTTTATCGGTTCTGTGATAAGAATCGAATTCAAAATCTGGCTTCTACGGCTTATAATCCAGCTGCTAATGGTTTAGCCGAAGCTTTTAACAAGACGATCATCAAACTTTCCAAAAAGTTTGTCGCTTCTAATAAATGTGATTGGAATGAGAAACTTGAAGAATGTTTATGGGCTTACCGAACGATAGTCCGAACTCCTACTGGCTTTACACCATTTTTACTGGTTTATGGATGTGAGGCGGTTCTTCCACTGGAAATCTAAATTTTATCTCTTCGAATAGCCATTGCTAATGAGTTAACTACAGAAAATAATGATCGCTTACGACTTCAAGAACTTGAAGAATTGGACGAGAAGCGTCTTCAAGCACAACAGCACATTGAGCTATATCAAGCCCGCGTATCTCGAACTTTCAATCGTAAAGTTAAAGAGAGAATATTCAAAGTCGGTGAGCTAGTTCTAGCTGTTCGAAGACCGATGGTGATGACTCATAAGAGCAAAGGAAAATTCCAGGCAAAATGGAAAGGCCCTTATGTTATCGAGACAGTTTTCTCCAACGGTGCCTATAGGTTGTCTAAACCTAATGGAGATTTGCTCATGATGCCGATCAATGGTAAATTTCTGAAGAAATATTACGTTTGAATTTCTTCCTTATTCCCCAGCTACCAATGTTTGGTTAAGCTTGGAGAGAAATTTTAATCTTTTATCTTACCAGTTGATTAAAATGTTGGATTTATTATTTATCATGTTCTCATGACCTCTGCATAAATATTAAGTCTGCTTATTTTTCCTATCTATTATGTCCATTTGGCCTCTGCATAGATATTAATATATTTTCTTTGAGTTGTTACGATCTGTCACATCCATATTACCTCTGATAGTATCGTATATTCTAAACAGAAAACGAGATTTCATTATCTATCATGTCCATATTACCTCTGGATAGATACAATTTATTGAGTTTTAGAAGACTTGTCATGTTCATATTACCTCTGATAAGTGTTTTCTATTTCATACCTATTATTTTAAATGATAGGATCATAAAACAAATATTTTATTCATTTCTTGTGAACATTACAGAATAAATAAGATAAAAGATTACAAGAGCTCTTTTCCTACGGTGGAGCAGGGATATCTTGAAGTAATTTCTGCAGCTCTGCTAGACGCTTGTCACGAGAGCTCAAAACATTCCTGGTAGCTTCGGCACGTCGAGCTTCGGGAGTACAAATATGAGAAAGTCCAGCAAAGCTGATTATCAGATTATCCTTGGCTTCATCAAGGGTTCTGATAGTAGATTCAGCTACGTAGGCCTGTTCTTCCAAAATTGAACTCTGAGTTAAGTGCTAGTCCCTTGCCATGATCAGCTGCTCCCTCTCTGCTTTCAAGCGAGCCAATTCAGCCTCAACTTCTCGAATTTTATCATTTTGTTGATGAATTTTCATATTCGAAGTGTCATAGGCTGCTCTATGGCTATCCAGCTCAGGCTTTATTCCAGCCAAAAAAGCTTTCTCTTTGGCAACCTTTATACTATATTCATGGAGGGCTTCATTATATCTCGTCTCCCGAGCGAGGTAATCAGCCGATAAGACGTCATACTCTTCTTGGATGAGACTTTCAACAGTTTCACTTGACAGCTTAAGATACTCTCTGATGGGCTGTTCAAGTCCCTCCACGATTTTCTCTAATGCTGTTGCTCTGGCCGCGTCATTGAACATAGCAACATTTCTGATGGTAAGAGCCATCGCCGCCTTCAAACTCTCATAATTGAGGCTCCTATTCAGGACCATCTTGATTAAAGCCGCCAGAGTCTTATAAAAAGTTTCAGTATGAATCTCAACTAAGAGATTCATTTTTATACTTGAACTTGGCGTTGCAGCGATATCTACCAAGTCTCTTCTTTGAAGGCTAGGAGCAAATGCTGATACCTTGGTAGTGGGCTGGGGTGTAGTTGTTGTTGTTACTGCTACCAAAGCTAACTAACTCTCGGGAGTCTCAGAAATAGGGTCCTCAACATTTGTTGTTCCAGCCGTATCTGGAACTGAAACTATGGGAGTTTTGGTGACGGTGATAGTTGCGGGTGAAATGCTATTTGTGGTAACTGACTCAGGTTCTGGCAATATTTCTTCAGAAACTTGTACTGGATCAGTAGTCATAGCAGAGGATGCCATTATATCTTACCCAGCTTCAGTTGGTGACTTGAGTATGCCTTCATCACCTCCCTCAGCTATTGACTCTGCAAGTTCTTTGAGTATTTCAGTTGTAGTGAATTCTTCTACAACTGAGTCTTCATTAAAATTAAGCTCTTCCTCAGCAGCTGTTTCATCATCTACAGTAATTTTTACTGTATTTTCTTCTTTATCTTTGTCCTCAGCAGGAGGAAGATCTTCTGGATGAACTTGTACTTCTGGATCTTGTTGTACCTCCATAGAAGGAGGACATTCGTCTTGAGTCTCCTCTTCGGGCTCTCGTAGCACTTCTTCTTAAGCATCTTCTTCTTTTGAAGAAGAAGCCTCCTCCTCAGATTCCTCGTTTTCTTCATAAATATCTTCTTAAGGAGGAGGAGGAGCCACGAGCTTTGGAGTAATATTAACACCTACAAAAATTGAACAAAATAAGTTAATATACAAAAGTCATAGTTTTATATGGATTTTCTATAAATTATATTTACTTGGAGTTTTTTGCCATTAAAATCTTTTGATTGTAAATTTCAATTACAAACAGAACAGTGTTACAATGTAGGACTTAGACGTAGTCCTACTAAGTCCTAGGAGTACACTTTTGTTTATCTGGGTCCCTTGTGCCGATGGAGCGAGTGGTAATGCGTTGACTCCATTGACGATCTGACGATGGTTCTCGGTTCTCTGAACGTCTGAGTTGCTCTGGGTGCTGGAGCTTGCGGAGAGGAAGAAGACGTTGAGTGTCTGTATCTGCTTCTCTCTATATGTATTTCGGTGGTTGTGCGATGTGTGTCTAAGAAGGAAGTGATCCCTCTATTTATAGCTTTGCAGGCTGGCTGCTCATGCTCGCATGTAGGATACGCCTGTACGCGGGGACGCCATATGGTGGTTGCTGATGGAGGCGCATGGGCGATGCGCTCTGATTGAGGAGTTGAACCCTTCTTGTTGCTGTCGTGGGCTGCGGCAGAGCTGACACGTAGCAATGGAGAGGATCTTTCAGTTACTGAGATCTTGGGTGATTAGCACCCCTTCATAGGCTGAATCGAGTCAAAGGATGCGTGTCGTAGGTCCATGGCTCGAAGGGAGTGATCTGATAGGATGAGCCTGGAATTGGGCGCATGAGGAGGCTTTGGTTCGTAACCTTTAGGAGTCACGAACCAGTCGGGGCGCATGGCTTTTGAGGCGCATGCGGGGCTTCAGTAGTGACTTGACTTCTGTCTTTAGGGATCAGAGAAAAGTCTGAGGTGCATGGTTTTTGAGACGCATGCAGAGATTTGGGTACATGGCTGCGGAGGCGTATACGAGATAGTTGGGCGGCCACGTGGCTTGTAACCGTCGGAGGAAAGCAATGATGTGCTGACGTCGACGATGCTTCGTCTTCTGAAAAAGCTGTCAAGTGTTCAGTCCTCGGGGGACGTGCTGCTAACTCTGTCAGGCTTCAGCATTTAATGTTCTTGACAGGTGATGGGCTGTTGAATAGGCGTGTCGATCCGCGTTCCACTAGGCGCATGGAGACGCATGGGGGCACATCCTTATGAGGCGCTTGGTGTTGATGGGCGCATCAGTATGATGCGCGGTCTGGCTGGCGCATCCGTTTTGTATGACACGTCTTTTTGGGCTCGACTGTTACGTTCTTCGAGTGCTTTAAATAGCCATTTTTGACTTGGCTGAATTCGAAGCGTCAGGTTCATCACCATTTAATACAAATTCATTGTACGGGATTCGGAGAGCCAGCCACTTGGCGCATGGGTTTGATTTGCCCGGCCTATAAATAGTGGCATAGAGAGGGTTTGCTTCTCGTTCTCTCACGTCCTTCCGAAATGAACTTGTTTGCCCGAGCACATTCTGTTGACGAGATGCTCCCTAGGGTGAAGATGCGACGCATTGTCTTCATTGATGCACTTGAAGGTGACTGTTACATCCAAAAGTCGGAGTCGAGGGCTTCTGAGGCAGACGAAAGGTGCCTGTTGCATCCAAAGATCAGGATGCTCGAGCCTCGTCTCCGTTATGCCGGAAGAGCCGCAGATCGGAATTGCGGTACCCCGATCATCTTTTTTGGGCTTTGGAAGAGCTCCTCCTCCTGCTAGAGTGGGTGTTGCCCATTCTGGTTGGGTTGAAAGCTGCTCCTTTAGCCGCAGGTTGATTTGCGGTGCTCTTCTCTTCCTTGGTTTGGAGAGCTCTTCCTCCAGCTAGAGGGTTGATTGCCACCCTCGTTCTGCTCAATAAATGCTTCACTAGTCGAAGCATTTGATGGCGCATATGCTGACACATGATGCGCCTGACTGGGATGCTGAAGGACGGCACATAACTGAGCTGCTGAAGGGATGCACATAACTGAGGATGCACATGACTGAGCTGCTGAAGGGATGCGCCTGGCTGAGAGCACATGGCGAGATGCGCCTGTTTGAGAGCGCATGGTGGTTGTTGTGCCTAGCTGTACACTTAGGATCTTTTCTTTGTAGAAATTCTCCTTTGTACAGCTCATTTTTTTAAGACATGTAATAGACTTTTATATGAAATAAAAATCCTCTTTTAATGTCTATACTTTTGCTTTGCTGTGCCAAGTACTTCCTCTGAGCTCCCTGGCGCATGTAATGTTTGGCGCATAGGATTTCTGGTCCTGAAATTCCATGCTTCTACAGGAGTATGTGTAGGACGTGCCAAGTACTCGTCATAATCTCCAGTCCAATCCTTATCATCAAAAGCGATAGCCGGTTCATCGGATGGGATAAGCACTGAATCCCCAGTTTGTACTGGGGTGACGTCTTCAGCAACTTGTGTCTTTTGTGGTAGAGTTAAATGAAGTGCCGAGCTAAGACGTCCTGGAGATAAGACTACTGCAGGTGTTGCTGGTTGAGGTGCTGAAGATCCTTCTCCAGGGTGAACTGAAGAAGATCCTACATGTTGTAGCTCATCCGCCTGAGTA
Source organism: Iris pallida (assembly GCA_029216955.1). Classification (NCBI taxonomy): domain Eukaryota; kingdom Viridiplantae; phylum Streptophyta; class Magnoliopsida; order Asparagales; family Iridaceae; genus Iris; species Iris pallida. The sequence goes on from JANAVB010001800.1 coordinate 36,195,117, forward strand.
TCGCTCTCTGGAGTAGAGGCTCTTGATCTAGAAGGTCTTTTTGTGGTAGCCTTCTTCTTCTTCTTCTCCGGGGTTTTCTCTGGAAGTGTGACGGCTGCACTTTGCTTCCTTTTACGGGACTTGCCGATAACAATAGGTTCTGCGGCCTTCTCCCCAACTCCTGTAGCGATAACTTCTAGATATGGATCTGGAATGGCAGCATCATCAGGGATATCTGATGGAACCCTGATTGGCTCCTCAACATTCCCTTCCTTAGGCCACCTCAGACTACCTCTCATGTTGTAGCCATGGGCGAAGGAACGGATGGAAGCATAAAAATGAGTATACGAATGGAGTATACGTAGTTCGGTGGTGCTAGTAGCGGTTGATACTCTGAATTTTGCACCAGTACGAGCAGTACTAAAATACCTCCATCCTCTTACACCGTCAAGCAGTTTTCCATAGTGACGAAAATTGGTAGAGGGATTACCAACATAAAGTTGGTCATACCCAAATTGGCGAGCAAACCTACTGGGTAGATATGGTTCGAACGCACAATTAACTTCATTTCTGTACATCAGGTGAGAGGGCCTGATGCACTGTAACCATCTGAAGACCGATGGTGACAACAAAGTTCTCCCGTCAACTTCATCTTCGAATTGAACACCGAAGCAGTCAGCTGGAACTTGTGGTCGGGTACAGAAGAAATTCCAACTATAAGAATAATTTAGGACTGTTCGGGTATCTGCCACTGTCGTGGCAGTCCAAGTAGCTTTGTTGAATTTTTGGAGGAAGACCTCGTATCATCTTTCGGGCCTGGTGGTAATAGATTGCAGTTGTGATGTAACAACCAGACCATCAAGTAAGTATAGGGCATTTCTACCCTGGGAAATACATTCTGATGAGGAGCGTTATTAATTAACTCCTCACCAAAAGTCCTCAGACCTACATTTATTCGACATACCATTGCCGAGAGCAGGTTGATTTTGGTTTTAAACACCAAATGCACCGCTGGCCAAAGCACGTTCCGGTGGATTCTATCAACTGTACCAGTCCCTGGTACAACCTATCTTCTCAACCACAAAGAAAGGAAGCCTGCCAGCAAGGCTCTCCTAGAAATCTTCTGACTACCATATCTGAGAAAGCTCAAAGCTTCAGTTCCAGCAGGGAACTCCCCAGTTTTGGTGGACAAATATTTATTCGGGAATTTATAGACAGTCATCATATCCCGAATTTTATCAACAGGAATTGTTGAACCAGGGTTGATAGCTGGAGCTTTGTTTTCCTGGAATCTTTTTTTATCATCCTTGGATATTTTATCCTTATGGAAGAAAAGATACGTTGTCCACTTGTTAATGTTAGGGGTGAGCATTATTAGGTTTCAGACCGAAAACCGAACCGAACCGAACCGAATAAGGAATTCGGTTCGGTCTAAAAAAATTTCGGGTCGGGTTCGGTTTTAGAATGCCCAAATTTCGGTTTTCGGTTTCGGGTCCGGTTATTGGATTCGGGTTCGGTTTGAAACCGAAAACCGAATAAGGACAATTACTTAAATACCCTCACCAAATAACCCTAACTATAAATTCACTCTTTCTTTCTCTCTCCTCTCATTCTCACTACTTTTCTTTCTCAAAAAATCCCAACGGCTGCTCTCCTCTCCCACTAAAAAAAACCTAGTTCCTTTCCTCTTTCTCTCTTCTTCTTCCCACTTCGAAACAACCATGGGGCTGTCGTGCTCATTCCGGTCACGTTCCGCGGGGTCATGAAGAAAGGGTATCGGGTCCCCACCCCCATCCACAGGAATTGGGGCCACTCATCCTTGCCGGCGCTAGCGTCGACGTCGTCGCCAGGGCGCGGACGAGATCCGAGAAGATCGTCGCATTCCTCCCCATGAACCGGCTGCGACAGCACATCCCCGGAGGCCAGAGGTGGGTCGAGGGCGTTGATCCTGTCGATGACGACTTGACGAGGGACCTGGCAGACGCTCAAGGAGCTCGTGAGGTTCACAGGATTGGGTTTTTCTTCTTCATTTCTTGTTCGGCTTATTGTTGGGCTTAACTTTCTTGTTTTGTTTGGAAAAGAATTGATTTTTGTGCTATTTGACTTACCAAAGGAACAATGTTTCATACTTATTGTTCTGATCAAATCGAGATTGGGCTGTTATTGTGTGCTATGGAAATAATTATGTGTTGTTAAATGTGCTAAAGTAAGAAAATTTTACACTGGGTGTTCGGTTTCTATTTTAGATTTCATAGACCGAATAAACCGAAAACCGAACCGATTATTTCGGTTCGGTTTAATTTCGGTTCTTGTTTGATTCGGTTCGGTTTCGGTTTCTGTTTTTGAAAATTCGGTTTATTCGGTTTTTGAAAATTCGGTTCGGTTTGAACCGAATAAACCGAATGCTCACCCCTAGTTAATGTATGCTAGATGAGATCCACTCTCATGCATAGTAGTGCAGATCATGTAGTGGCACATCAATTCTTCGTATACCTCAACCAACTGAGGGTTTTTCTCTCTGATTTCAGCAAGTTCCCGGTTGGAGGGAACGTATTCTTCGTATGGGGCTTCTCCCATTGGCAGCTTCGAGATGAATTGCATCTCATGAAGTGCGAGACCCATTTCACCATTTGGGGCCGCAAAAGTTCCAGTTGAACTTATGTATATCTCCATCAGGGCCATGAACAAGTTACCGTTCGATGGTATGCCCTGACTGGTGGAAGCCACTGCTTCATACAGGTCGATTTCTTTCAACTCCGTCTGGAAGTTCTTCATCATCCAAACGCTAATCTGGATCCAGTTCTGGTTAAACGGAGTTAACCATCCAGGTAGCCTAGGGTTTGTTTGGGGATATAATACAACAGCTCTCATGAACTTATTGACGAACATCTGGGTTTGCACTGGTTGGATTAAGGCCGAATCTTCACTCGGAGTAAAGCCTGGTAAGAGACCAGAGAATGGAACGACGCCGCCATTGGGAACACTGGCATAAAACCCCATGTCATTGGTAGTTTCCCTCTTGAAAATAATTCTACCCGGCCTTCCATAACTACTAGGAGTCAGATGCCACAGCATCTGTCGAGGATAGGTTGCATGGATGAATGCGGACAAAGGGTAATCTCTATCCATATCAGGGAGATACATCACTCTATTTCCAGACTTAAATACCCAGGACTCCTTCTTGGGGTGTGTTTGCGACTTGTAGTCTATTGCATCCCCAAACAAGAAAGCTGGTTTTACAAATTGCTGGCCATCCAGTAAAGTCAACAATTCTCTATTAATCATAGATAGCAGCATTCTATCCCCTTGGGCAGCTATCAACTGAGTTTTCTCTATGGGGTACTCCAGATTCGCTTGGGGAAACTCTACATGAGACAAGTTCTCCAAGTAATTCGAGCCCACCATACCCACTGATGAGCCAAAGACTTCTGCGAGTGGGTGAGCTTGCAAGTCCACTGTCAAAAGAAAATTAAAAAAAAATCAAGTTAGTGAAAATCTAATTTAAAATTTTTACACAGATATATTGGTCTAAGTTTTTACACATAAAGGGGTAAAAACTTTGACTATGTAAATTTTACGCTTATTAAAAATTATAAAAGTTTTAAAGTCTTTGTTTTACACAAAGTCTTTCACTTGTGAAATTTTACGCTAGCACATGTTGATGTGAGCGTATTGTTAGATTTTACGCTGGCATGTGTTGACATGAGCGTACTATGAATTTTACGCTAGCATGTGTAGACATGAGCGTATTTTAGATTTTATGCTGGCATGTGAAGACATGAGCGTAATTTATACTTTTTACGCTGACACGTATAGACGTGGGCGTATTTTCCTAATTTTACGCTGACACGTATAAACGTGGGCGTATTTTGTTATCTTAATTTCTACGCTGACACGTATAACGTGGGCGTGAAATTAGAGATTTAGGTCCTCTTCTCCGACGAGTTCTCGGCCAAAGGGCAGTATTTTACCCCTCATTGGAGGAGCCACGTCGGGGTTGCGTTGCTGAGATGCGGCTGATGACCGGACAGGATTTTGTGCGTGGTCAACCGACGAAGAATCGATGGCGGGCTTCTTGCCTTTGCTTTCGGCGGCGGACGACTTCTTGGGAGCCATCGAATCAAAGCAAGAGTCGAAGAAGGAAGAAGAGAGAGGAAAGATTGAGATTTCGAAAGACAAAGTAAAGTCTTATATCTCTTCGAAAACCCCTATTTATAGAATTTCGAAATCAGTTCAAATTCCCAGATTTTATGCCTACTGTTGGATATCTCAACTTTTACGCGTATGACCGTTGGATATCCCGAATTCTACGCTGACTGGTGAAATCCGGAATTTTATGCTTCTGTTCAAAGTATTTCAAATTTTGAAAATATTTGAAAACTTTGAAGGGGGTCTTGTAGGAGCGTAAAAAAATGCTTCATAGAACAAGTCAAAGAAATAGAGCTTTACGCAAGTCAAAAAGAGTCAACAAACTACTCTACGCAGGCTACTCTATGCAGGCTACTATACGCAGGCTACTCTACGCGAGCTGTTTTACGCACACTACTTTACGCAGGGGACAGGATGTTAGATCATGCATTTAATACAAGTGATAATGAATCTGACATAATGATTTGCTGACAGCGTATAACACAGAATTCGAAGAGATTTGATTTACATAGAAACCAACATTGTCATTTAGTGTGTGATTGGGTTACTTTACGCTCAAAAGATGGCTTCTTTTATGCATGACTACTATATGAGCTTCTTACGCTCAAAGTTGACGTGTACGTAAAGTTTATTTGGGCTACTTTTTACGCCCAAGGCTGTTTTATCAGCCACTTTACGCGAGAAGTCTATTTTTGGGCTATTTTATGCCTAGTCTACTACTTTACGCTGGAAGTGTATTTTGGGTTATTTTTATGCCCGATTGTTTCTGACCACTTAAGAACAGTTTGCCCACGTGGCTTTCATACCACACTTCTCGAAGAACGTGTATACGTGCTCTCTCCATTTTATTGAGATAGTGGGACACGTGTTACCATGCATAGAGATCATAACTCTACACGGGACACGTGTCCACGTGCGTAGAGGGTGATTTACGTCGTGGGTGACAGTTGCTAGCATAAAAACTCGATTGTGTTGCTTTTTACGCACAAAGGGTTAAGTCTATAAATAGACTTATTTTTCACATAGACATGATCAGAAGAGACAGGCGAGAATACATAGAGATCAGAGCCCCGAAACTTTGATTTTCCAGAGCATTCTTCTTCAACTTTTCTTCCAGAATAGAGTGAAGCAAAGCAAGAAAGCATTCGACTGTGCCATCAGTGCCGTTGCTCGATACCTTTCCGGTGACTTGGTTCTTCCAATTGTTCGTCTTCTTCAACCAGTTTTCTTCATCATCATCATATGATCCAAGGAACAAAGTGATCGTATTCAGATCAGACTTCCATAGCAATACTTCCCAGAACAATTTGTACTTTCTGTACTTTTCTAGTTTTCTATCAAAAGCCAATTTTTAGGCATTTTGTTAAGTGAAACAAGCCCTCAAATTTCCTCACTCTTCTCCTCTCTCTCGTTCTCCTCACTCTCTCCCTCTTTCGCTGTTCCCGACGCCCGCCACCACCGCGGCCAGCCTCTTCGGCCACCACCGCGGCCAGCCTCTCCGGCCACCACCGTCATCAGTCACCACCACCACTGCCTCCTTTCCCTTCCGGCCCCCTGAGCGTCGCCGTCGCCTCCCTTGCCACCATCGTCTCCATCTCCGGCGCTACCCCGTGGCCGCCCCCTTCAGCCACCGCGTCCACCATCATCGTCGCTATCTCCTCTGCCTTCCCCCGCTGCCGCCAGCACCACCTTCGCCACCACCATCATCGTTGCCGTCGCCGTCTCCCGCATGGCCGGTCACCACCACTACTTCGTCACCACCCCCGTGGCCGTCGCCCTCACCTTGGCCGCCACCACTTCCAGCTTCCCCTTCCCTTCTCTGTCGTCCAGTTCGGCTCTCGACCACTGCCATCGTCGCCGTCTCCAACTTCCTTCTCTCCCTATCTTCTCTCGCGGCCGTGCGGTCTGCCGCCACAGCCTTCGCTGCCGGGAGCCGCAGCCCCTTCTGCTGCCATCCTCCCTCCTCCGCCGGTAAGTCAGCCCCGCCTGGCCGAGCTTTCCCGGTGAGCTCCGCCACCCTCCTCTCTCCCCTCCTCGGGCTGTGAGCTCCTCGGGAAGCGAGCTCCTCGATCGGTGCGCCTCATGCAGCATGCTGCCTCGAGCAGTACGCTGCCTCGTGCAGGTGACACCCTCGGTTGGTGCGCTTCTTCGTTCCTCGTATTTTTGTGACGCGTGCACCTCGGTGTACGTATCAGTCTCATTTTTCGTACACCTCGGTCTACGTGCTGCCATGGGCAGCGGGATGCCTCGAGCCCCGTGCTGCCTCGGGCACCGTGCCATCTCGATTTGTGTACCGCCTCGATTTTTGTGTCTCGGCCTTTATGCCTACCTCGTGACCCGTGCCGCCTCGATACGTGCATGTACCGATTTGTGTGCCATATCGATTTGTGTCATATTGTATCTTGTGTTACCTCGGTTTACGTGCACGCACCGATTTGCATGCCATATTGGTCTTTGTGCCGTCTCGATTCGCGTGTACGTCTCGATTTGTGTATCGCATTGATTTGCATGCTATCTTGATATTCGTGATTTCTTTGATCTACGTACACATCTCGATTTACGTGCACGTTGTCTCCTGTTCATCTCGATTCTCGTGCGCGTCTCGATATACGTGGACGTCTCGGGTTGCATACCCGTATCGGTCCATGTGCCTCGGTTTTCGTGCCAGATCCCTACACTACTTGTGGGACCCACACGGTATAGCCTCATGTTATCCCACATGATTTCTCCTATTATTTTATTAGTTGATGCTAATGATTGTTCATTGTGTGTTCTGAGGATCTCGATGGACGTACTAGCCTGGATCCTGATCGCCGAAGACTTGCTTACCTAGCCGAGCCCTCTAGGCAAGTATCCCTTGCTCATCGACGGCTCTTGCCCTCTCTCCTAGATTTTATTGTATTTAATTAATTATAAATGTATAACCATGATTAGTGTAGCTTAGCAGTAGAACTGCCATGATAACCTAGAATAGCTTGGTTCGATACTGGGATTGACCGTATCGGACAACTCGGATGGGTCATCAACACCTCCGAGGACACGAGCACGACTCGCATGTATGGATTGTCCCTGTATGCCCCGTGTCCGACTCGCGGTCGGGTAACGGCTTGGCAAATTATTCTTGTGGCTATGATTATGCTTGGGTTAGAATTATGAACATGTGCTGTGATGCGCCCTGCGAGACGGTTATATATTTATATTATGCATGTTGTCTTGGCGCCCAGTACGCATCGTAGTGCTGCTGGAGGCCGGGACTTAGTGTTCTCGGCTGTCGATTTGTTCCCAGTACGTATGGTAGTGCTGCTGGTAGCTGAGACTTAGTGTTCCCAGCCTGCGATTCTGCGATTCTACGGCGGGTTGTGCCGAGTGGTTTTAGCCCCAATTCGTAGGGTGCTTCCGTCCAGATTACAAAGGAGACTCTGCCGAATTTTTTCAGAATTCCCAGTTGGAAATTTGGTTCGAAGGATTAAGAAGAACCATTCCTTTGGTTTGCTGGACTTGATTCATGCATGTTCATCTTGGTATAGTATACCTGATCCTATTGCCTGCTAGGTAGACTCCATACTAGATTAGTCGCCTAGCTCCTGACCTGTCTTGTCCGTTGGATAGCGTAAGGAGAGCGGTTCCACTCGGAAGACGATCTGTAACCCTGGTCCTTGTTTGGTTTAAGGGTTTTGGATTTGCTCCAGAGCGGTCCATGTAATCCTTGCCACTTTTGACGACATTTATTACCGGACTCTTGTCCCCTAACCCTTCATCCTAGGAGTTGCCCTAGTCTAGCCAGATAGAGCTGACAGTTGTCCTATGTATTGGGAATTGTGACTTTTGGATATGTCTGAGGATTGAGTATTATGGAGAGTACGATCTCGAGGATATTGACTTGGTGGATCTATGTGGATTCTTGGATTTTGGTGATTTCGAGTGTTTCGCGGAACGAGAAGAACACAGAGGGTATCCTTATATGATTTTTACTCGACTTCCTAAACGTCCAAAACCTGGTACCTTTGTGTATTCCGGTAGTTGGAGAACCTGGTTTGATTGCTATGTCTTGGTAGTTGAGGGGCTCGTTTTCTAGTGACTTGTGATCATTGAATTGGAGGATTCTTGTGAGCCAGAGGGCCTAGCATTGCTTATAGTGATTAGCTTGGTATTTGGTTATTGACCTTCCTGACATGATATTGATTCCATCGTAGAGGGGTGACTCTTGATAGATTGATCTGGTGGATAGACCGACTGGATGATTGGAGCTCTAGGCTCCCATATATGCTTAAGATGTTATTATAGCAGAGGTCATGATCTTGTAACAGACTTGATATCCATGCCACGATGTGGGTAGATGACCCCCTGTGACTGATAGAATTGTCCCTGTTCTGATACTACTTATATCCGTTCCCTGATTCCAGTTTACCCTTTGAGGTACTGGCCCTGACCTTGCACTTGAGCTCTTTGTCTACTGGCACTTTGAGGTTCTACCTGATTTTATGGTACTATAGTGCCATCATGATATTCCAGCCATATTGCACGATAACCTGGACCTATCATGATTCTTGATAGTGGCCCGTCGAGGTGCACTCCTGACTAGCACTCTGGACATGAGTAAACCTGACATGTATATCTTGATTCCTGATAGTGGCCCGTCGAGGCGCACTCCTAACTAGTACTCTTGACATGACATGTTTACTCTTGATCGCTGTTGCGACAGCCCGTCCTGACTTGCTAGGTATAACCTTGTCTTGACACCGTGGTTGACTTTCCTGATTGTGCTTGTACAAACTACCTGTCTCGTCTTATATCATGTCTAGGACATGGATTCCTGGTTACCACAGTCAGGAATCCATAATAAATCTGACTAGGCTAACAACTAGATTGATCAAGTAGCTCATATAGATAGGGGTATTTCGGCTACAGGCAATCCCGTTATCTGGGCGCTCATGTGGACTTGTAGCATGCTGTTGAGTAGGGCACATTTCCAGCCCATTGTCTTGTGGGGCACCCCTCCAGCTAGCTATTAGGGCATATTTATCTCCTGGGCGATGTACCCACTATATATATTCGTCCTGGATAACCTGGATAGTCTGTAGGGCTTGTGGCCGTAGAAATACCCCAATTATATCTTGCTAGTAATTAGGTCTGTGATAACCCTAGTCAGCTAATAATAGCAAGACGTAGGCATTGTATGGCCGCTTATTCTTCTGCATTGTAAGGCGTGTGCAGGTATTTGTGGATGTTAGGATGACTGTGATGATTGTTGGTTACTTACATTAGTTGTGGATTTGTTCTCGTGCGTTGCTACCGCACGACCCCTACACTCATTTACTGTTCTTATATGCTATTCCTGTTATATTTTATCCTGATGGCTTTTCTTCGCCCGTCCTTGAGCCTTCATTTCTGGTACTTGCTACGGTTGGCCTGACCAACCCTGGATTGTTTCCAGATTGCCTGTGACCGACCCTGTGGATCTTCCAGACTCGACTTGGAGGATGTGCTTCAGTTTTCGACCTTGCTAGGAACTGTGGGAAGGTATACCCATCTACATTACTATCTTGTACTGTAGATTTTTCGATTATCATATGTGTATTTCCTGCTTTCCATATGATTCTCTGTCTTGCTTAGTATTTCATTGTTATTGCCTGTGGATATGAGATCGAATTTAGGCCATAGATACTTGCATGATAGGATACCCAGCAAGACTTGACAACCGTCATCGCCGTATAACGTATTCGTACCTTATACGGTGTAGCTGGCCGACGTCCGTCCCCGTATTCCGGTACTGGGGCGTGACACTCAGTATGTTTAGTTTGTAGAATTAGTACTTGCTCCCGTCCTGACAGGATAACGTTGTAGGAACACTTTCGGAGGAAGATTTGCTCTGCGATCTTGTCTATGGACCCACTAAAGATGACCAGGCTTTTGCTCCCGAGGAAGTCCCCGCAGGGAACCTCGCTTGGTAGTCTCGCTTAGATTATTTTTGGCTTAGTTATTGAACTATTTAGACTCACTACTAAAATACAACGACATAGCGACGGCCATATCCGTCGAATATCCGTCGGTAAATCATTTTACCGACGGATTTCCGACGGATACGGGCTAAAAAAATCCGTCGGGAATATCCTCGTCACTAAAACTAGCTCGTCGCTAGTCCGCCGCTTCGCGACTAATTAGCGACGGATTTTCGTTGGCAAAATAAAAACTTTTAGCGACGGCTAACCGACGGCTTCTCGTCAACTTCGATAGTTTAAATTTTTAATATATCTACAAAATTAGCGACGGAAAATTTGTCGCTAAATCGTCGCTAACCGTGTATCCGAGGGTTTCTGATACGCAATATCCGTCGCTTAAAGCGTCGCTAACCTCGACGGATTAGCGACGGAAGAGCGACGGATAATATGTCGCCACCCTTCTGGAAATCTTCCATATATTCCAGAATATGAGCGACGGAACGTCCGTCGCCCTTCCGTCGCGTAATTTTTCCAGAAAAAGGCCGACGGACAATCCGTCAGGAAATCGTCGCTAGCTGCAAAAGTCAGTCGGTAACCCGTCGGTAATCCGTCGATACCTGCAACAGTCCGTCGGCAACCCGTCGGTAATCCGTCACTAACTGAAATATTTTTGAAAAAAAATTACAGGAAAGAGACTATTCCCTATAATATAACATATTCAGCATCCACCATACACAAATATAACATATCCGACATCCAATATATCCAACAACTATCCATATTGCCAACACAATATCTCCAAACATCCAATATATCACAACATACACAAAAAATATCCAACACAATGACCAACAAAATATCCAACACAATATCCAACACACTATCCCAACATACATAGCAAAATATCCAAACATAAACAACCTAATACAAATACGAAGGCTCAATCTGGTTGCGTTGAGGCATGTACCATTCCATCAGCCACTTTGCAAAATATCCAAACATAAACAATCCAACACAATGCCTCATAAAAGACCGCAAGTCAGACGATAAATCCTCACAGCCAGGGATCATAGTTGCGTTGAGGCATGTACCATTCTATCAGCTATTTTGCATACGAAGGCTCAATCTAGTTGAGATCTTCTATAGGGACAGGAGGGTCGGTCCTGATGCTACTACTCTCTGACGGTGGCTCCTCCTTAACTTCAACCTTGGGAGCAATCTCTTCCCTGATGGTCATCGGTTCTTCCTTGACCTCGACCTTTGGTAACACCTCCTCCTTAACAGTCACCGGCTCTTGTTTGACGACGGGGACTTCCTCCGTGTCGACCTCCAAGGGTTTCTTGTCTCGGCCTCTTCCTCGACTAGCAGTACCACCTCAGGGAGTCTTGGGAGCCATCTCTCTGACAACAGAAATTTTCATATAGGGTAAAGAAATTTACTCAAATTATAAAAAAATAAGAAGTTTATCGAAATTTTCAGCCACATATGATATCCACCTCGGGGAGTCTTGGGAGCCTTCTCCTCTCCTCCACCTTGGCTCTGGGCCCATCTGCTCCTCCCTACTTTCTTTCTTCTTATTTGACTCTCTCAGCCACATATGATATCCAGCTCAAGTGTAGAGTCGGAGGAGAAGAAGTGGGCAGAAAGAGGAGGGGGAACCAGCACAACCGGCGGCATGACCTGGAGGAAGTACAGAGGTTTTGCTGGAGGTGCTGGCAATTTTTCCAGGATGGTGTTGAGGAGCAACTTTATCTACGGCTACATAGTTTCTGTCTCGCCAGTCGAATGGCTGCAGGGACTATGTCCTGATCACCATGTCGTACCATAGATTAATACAAATGGAGCTGGAGCTGGAGCCAAAATACAGAATCCAAAATACAAAATACAGAATCCAATCCCTGGGTTCGCCGAAAATACAACAACAAAGATTGACACACAGTTCTAATTCATATGTGTTTTAAGTGTGAGAACGGATGGCTCAGAACACAACCCAAAATTCATTCTAGCATACATTAGTGTGAATCATCCATGTTCTGTACATATGGTGTAGTATACGTTCTTATCGAACTGTGAAGAATGAGAAAGGAGAGGAGGGTCTTTGATTTTTGCGTTCATCATCATTAGAGGGAGCAGCACTGGAAAAGTTGTGACGTTGGTAGCATGAGAGAGTAAAAATCTGTATCACAAGACTAACAGAATTACTATGTAATCATGTACTCACCAATAACCAGATGTAACTGGAAATCTTTCATAATTCATTCTAGCATACATTAGTGTGAATCATCTATGTTATGTACATATGGTGTAGTATATGTTTTTATCGAATCTAGTATCAGAAGGATATAACAGAATCAAGATGAACTCACATAATGTAATACTAAAACATCATCTACTACTATATAAGATATAGTGATAGGTTGTCGTATCATTCTTGTAAAGGTGATCTCTCAGAGTATACGTCCTACTCAGATGGATCTCTCAGAGTATCCTCTCCGGTTGGTTGTCGTATCATCATTGCCGAGGGATGAGGGTCGGAGGACAGTCAACTTCATCTACGGCTACATAGTTTTTGTCTCGCCAGTCGAATGGCTCCAGGGACTATGTCCTGATCACCATGTCGTAGTCCAATACAATTCAGAGATTGGCACAGTACTAATTCATATATGTAGTCCAATACAAATAGTCTAATACAAAAATAACCCAATACAAATAGTCTAATACAAATAAGTTCAGTAATAGCTAATGAGAACCACGCAGCTCACGCAAACACTCAGTGATACGATCACGCAACCACCTTGAATAAGTGGGATCGACGGCGTTAGGAGAGATATAGTCCCTTGCAAGTGCTGCATGAATAGAACTCCCGGTCTCACTAGCTACCGGTACTGGATGAATAGAACTCCCGGTCTTACTAGCTACCGGTGCCACTTTCTCCTTAACAGTAGGAGGAGCCACCTCAGCATTCAGTGTTTTCCTCAAACGACGTGCCGCTCCTCGGGTCATGGGTGCCATCTGGTAAGACCGATATTCACAAATAATATAATTGTAACATAAGCAAGCTAACTAAAGGAATCATCATATCGTTTGAGTACATTTTCGAAAGTAGATAAAAGACAGAATATTTGATTTTTTGCCAAGTGCGAGAACGGATGGCTCAGAACACAACCCAAAATTCATTATAGCATACATTAGAGTGAATCATCTATGTTCTGTACATATGGTGTAGTATATGTTCTTATCGTATCAAGTATCTGAAGAATGTAACAGAATCAAGATGAACTCACATAATGTAATACTAAGACATCATCTACTACTATATAAGATATAGTGATAGGTTGTCATATCATCATTGCCGAGAGATGATGGTCGGAGGACAGTCAACTTTATCTACGGCTACATAGTTTCTGTCTCGCCAGTCGAATGGCTGCAGGGACTATGTCGGAGGACAGTCAACTTTATTAATAGTTATTTGTTTTTCGATACCAAAAAATCCGATACTCCGATCCGAAACCATCGATATTACCGATACCCCTGATGCCGATACTCATAGGGATGGTCCGATACCGATACCGGGACATGCCAAACTGTATCAGTATCGGACAGTATCGGATCAGTATTGGTCAATATCGGGTATCGGTCAGTATCGGAGCCGGACATGCCAAACTGTACCGGTATCGGTCAGTATCGGTTCGATACCGATTCCGATGCCCCCTCCCCCGATTCGATACTCATAGGATTGGTCCGATCCGAAACCACCTGTACCCCCTCCCCCGATCCGATACTCCGATTCGAAACCACCGATACTCATAGGAATGGTCCGATCCGAAACCACCGATACCCCCCAACCCCTCCCCTACCCCGCCGGACAGCAAACCCCCCATCCCCTCCCACACACCCCCCGATAGCAAACCCCCACCCCACCACCTCCCCCCCTGACAGCAAACACCCACCCTCCCTCCCCCTCACCACCCGACAGTAAATCCTAAAACCTACCCATGCCCCCGCCCCGCACCCAACACCATCCACCCCCCGCCCCCCCCTCCCTCCCCCCATCACCGCCGGCCCTCGCGACAGTCGGCCCACCCCCCCCCCCCCTCACGCGATAGCCGGCCCACCCCCCCACCCGAAATCCTACCGCTGCCCCGAAACCCTAAACCCTACCCCGCCCCTGCCCTCAACAACCTCCCTCCCCCCGCCCCCACTCCCTCCCCCCCACCCCGCCGGCCCGAACGACAGCCGACCCACCCCCCACCAACCCGAAACCCTAAACAGAGAGAGAGAGAGAGAGAGAGGAAGGGAGAGAGAGAGCATACCTGAGAGAGCGATATCCCGTCGGAGAGAGCTTTGCCGGAAAATGGGACCCATCGGAGAAAGAGAGAGAGAGAGAGAGGGGGGGAAGAGAGAGAGTTTTTTGGGGAGAATGAAAAATTCTCCCCCCCCCCCCCCCCCCCCCCCGCCGGTTCAATTTAAGTTAGGTTACAGTATTTAGCGACGGATTACCGACGGTTATATCCGTCGGTAGGTAGTCGCTAAATACCCAGTAGATTACCGACGGAACGTCCGTTGCCACATATACGCTAATTTAGCGCGCCATTTTTTTCAGATTTTGTCGCCACAATGTGCGACATATTAGCGACGGACATGAATCCGTCGCTAAAGCTTCGTCAAGTGAGCGACGGAGGTACGACTGATTTTGACGCAAAAAACTTTAAAAAAAATATCCATTGCTTTCTGACGGTAGTAAGTCACAAGGTAGTCACGAGGCCGTCGCTAGGGCCGACGGATACTATCCGTCGCTAATCTTCCGTCGCCAAATTGCTGTATTTTAGTAGTGACTATATCTTGTAGTCACTGGACTTTGTCTCCAGTTAGATACTTTGGAAGTGTATTATTAAGTCTGTGCTTATTTTACTTTCGCTTATAGATGCTGTGTTGTGATGAACCTTTAAATATGATATTAGAACTGTTAGCAGCTTAGATCCTTTATTGTCTATTCTTAGAACAGCATACTACGCTTTAACCAAGCGTAGGCTGGACATGGCTCGGTCCGGCCCAACAATTTGGGTAACGGGTGACAAAAACAAAACCCAAACCCGACGACTACCAACCCAAAACCCAAACCCAAAAAAAAAACAAACCTAAAAAAAACAAACAACATTCTCAATTAAAAAAACCGAGGCCAAATAAAAATAAAAATAAAACCAACCCAAAGAAAACCATTACGTCAAAATTCAGCCACACCGTGTGTCGAAATTTGAGCATGCTGCTCATTTTTTGCCACACTGTCTGTTGGAATTTGAGCATGCTCATTTTCCGACACACAGTTTGACGGAACATATCGTTCTGCGTAATTGCTCAAACATCTATTTTTCTAACAAATTTTTAATAATTTTTTTATCCTTCAGTAAATTTTCTGGAAAAAAAAGTTGAAAATTACAATTTTCTAGGAAAGGAAATAACAAGGAATATAGCACTCAGTTTGAGGGATGAAGGCACGACTATGACTACGGAGAACTATTCATATACGATGACCGATTCGCTTGAGAGAAAGGATTATTGGTATTTTTGCCTTGGACTAGGAAAGATAGTTCCACATCGGCTACACCAAATTGTGGGTATCTCAATATAATGCATTGCTTGTGTTGAGGTGTGCAAATGAGGTGTGGTGGGGCACAAGTGTGTGTCATGTGGGAGTATTTTTCTAAAAGAAAAAATGATTAATTCCAACAAAGATGTAAGTTAATTTTTGTTGTGCAGACTCGGACTCGGACATGGACTCCAGGATGTCTCGTGCATGCACGGGAGTGTTCGGGGGGTAGGCGTGGACTGGCACACTTCTATGCTGATTGTGGGATGATCTAAAATATCAAACTCTATTTTTGAGTATTGGTATTTTAGTCCCACATCGGATAGGAGAAGAGGTGAAGTCTCACTCCACTCTATAAATAGAGCCCCTTGGCCTCCTTTGAAAGATGCACCAAAGAAGAGAATTAAGGGAGTCCGTAAAGTCTAGGAAGTCCGTTCAAGCCTCAAATATTGACTGACGAGCGTTCCAGAAGTTCTCTAAAACTTGCTGGTTTCTGGAAGCGGATCGTATATAGGCGAATCTTGCTTTGAGCAACGGTGATCTTATCACCCCAGCAAAGCTGCCTTTCTCTTTCTTCTTTCCTTCTATTCTTCTCTGATCTAATCAGATACTTCTTGTGGGCTTTCGTCGCTGCTGCTAGCAACTCGATTTGTACCTTCCTAAAAGAAGCTCTACTTTCGTTTGCTGTTGTAACGAGATCTCTTTAGATTTTCGTTATCCAGAATCCTCCAAGGATTTCTGTGATGCACCTTCTTTGAAGTGTTGCTACGAAACATTGTTACTATTAAGACAACTGTTTCGTTTTTCTGTTTTTTATCGAAAATTATGCCTCGGGACTAACAAGGATAACATCATGTGTACATGTTGGTTTTAATGTTCATCATGTTGACTCTAGTATTCCTGGTGCATCGAACTCGTAAGTCGATTACGTCAACCCTAGTGTCAAAGAGTTATGACCCTAGTGGCAGCATCATCAATCCTACCATCTAGTCTAACAATGTGCTCGCTAAATTGTTGCATTAATTCGAGCATATTAGCACGTATGTCAGTTGCACAATAGTCAAATTCCATATCATGTTCGACAAATTTAGCATCAAACCTAGCATGTTGTTCATAAAAGTTTGTGTTCATCATCTCAGTAAAACATTTTATTAATTCCTTAGGGTCTATATCGGTTCCTATACTTCTACCACTTGGTAATTGCATAAAATTGTCTAGAACTTAGGTTTGCATACAAAATATAGGATTTACATTCCTTGTTAGTAATTCGGCAAACAAAAAATTTTGGACCGACAAAAGTACGAGTATAAATCAAAACAGTACAATTAAAGTATGTTAAAAATTTTGATCATATATTCGTCAAACAAAAATATTGATGTTAGAAAATTCTTATGCTTAAACAGGTGGTCAAATTTGATTAATTAAACAGGTTGTTACCACATTTTTTTACGTCAAATTTGTCAATAATTCATACGGAACTCGTTTCAAACTTTACATGCTTAAAATTTGTATATTAATCCGAATCTTGTAAAAATACGTAAGTATTATATATTTTTGAAAGATAGAAAAAAAATCAGGTATAATTCGAATTTTATTGGGACGTTCACAACTGGACAAAAACGCAACAAGAATTCTAGCAGAAGTAATTTTACGATCGAATAGTTATAATTAATTTAATAGATTAATGACACTATTAAACAGATTATCAAATATTCAAGATTTGGAAACAAGTACCGAATTTTACCCAAATTGCAAAGAAGTACGCGTATTGGAACGTCCAAACAACCTTGGAATTGGTCCAATTGGATCCAGTAGCAACCGACCTTCAAGTATAGTGATTCTTCTTACACGGGCCTTCTTATATTTTATGTTTACTAATCGAACATCTTCTAGTTTAAAAGTAAATATACTCACACCCCTTTTATATATATATATATATATATATATATATATATATATATATATAAAGTATGGATGGTCAGTGTAAAATTATTTACATAAATTATAAAACTTAGAAGGTGGTCCGTATATTTAACACGAATTATATAAGGTGTTAGTGTATCTACTGTATGTGTAATAAACACAAAACACAGGAAGTTGTCAGTGTAAATAATTTTTTTTTTCGACCTCAACATATAAAGGGAAAGTTTAATGGGAATTTGGGTAAAAATTTGTAGATACTTGACCATATCAAGACCTGAAACATGAATCCGAATCCGAATAGGAGCTTGGGATAAACTTAACCCTGATTAGACCTGAACCCTACCAGAACTCGACTTACAACTACATGTGATGTTAGGCCACCAATATCTACCATGAGAATGAAATTTCTAGGAATATAATGGAAAATGAAATCCACATATGAAATGCTCCCAGTAGTTACAAATTAGTAATAAACTGGGATGAACGTTGAGTTTATTCTATTTCAACCGAACGTAAATAGCCAAATTCGAATAAACAAATTCTAAAAAATCTAAAATCGAAATTGAACCGAACCGAATAAGGATTCGATTCATTTGATTTGTTAGGTTGAACTATTTCTGCTGTATAACGGGTAGTGTCCAAAGTTGAAATCGTGTTAAAATGATATTAAATTATAATTTTTATATACATATTTGTTGTATTTAAGTCCAAAGTTAGACTAATTTTAAAATTATCAAAGTTTCGTTTCAAAATACATAAATAGAATTGTTGTTTTCAAAATATACACATTTTAATTACAACATATGTATAGAACTAAGGGTATTTATAGAATTGTACAAGTCTTATTCGGTTTTCAGTTTTGGACTGAAATTCAAAATCGAAACCGGATATTTTTTATTATTTATTTCTAAAACTGGAATTGAACATAATTTTTTTCACATCAAACCGAATCCCTTGTTTGGTTCAATTTTCGGTCCAAAACCGAATCCCTTATTTAGTTTCTAATTGAATTGATTTTAATTATTTTGACATCAGGAGGGATAACTCAGTTGGAAAACGTTAGACTGAAGATCTAAAGGAAGCGTGTTCGATCCATGCTCACCACAAGTTATAAATTATTAGTAAATAACATTGATGCCTCTATTTCAACTGGAACAATCTTTGAGAAAGCACAACGTAACTCCATCCACCGTGCTGCATTTTGTTGTTTGTTTTTTTAAACTTGACTTCTATGTCACTCAGAAACATTTATACATTACATATTAGAACCAAGAAGCAAACCCACTTAAAAGAATTTCAAATCTAATCAATTTCGATAGGAATTAATTAGCAATTACAATCATAAACTCGAAATGATTTCAAGTTTTTCCAATACCAGACAACTAAAAACCACAAAATTTTAACAAATTTGAGAATAACTTTCGATGGTGCGAGTGTTCGAACCTGAAGTAGAAGCTAAGGGAGAGGATAAGAGGATGGTTCTCATTGTAAGGAGAGGGAGAGAGAGAGAAATATTGATCGTAAATAGTATAAATTATATTGAGTCTTATTGTCTATGAATTTATTGAGCTCATCGGCTGGCAAACCACACTCTACACAATGCTACGGTTATTGCTGAAAATCAAATGTTTACTGCTCCAAGATGTATTCTCCAGCTACTTGCTAAGGAAGCTGGTATTCATGTTTCTACTGAACCTCAGTTATTTGAATAAAATTACAACCGTTGATTAAAAAAAAAGAATTTATGAGCCGGTAAGCTCCGCTTGGAAATGTCATACTCCAAAATTATTATTATTTATGATACTAAACAAATATATTCAGAGATTGAATTTATAATATAAACAAAATAATTTACGACGCGGGGATAGCTCAGTTGGGAGAGCGTCAGACTGAAGATCTGAAGGTCGCGTGTTCGATCCACGCTCACCGCATTTTTATTATTGCAACAAAGGAAGAATTCCTTCAGTGAAAAAAAGGAAAGGAGAAGAAGAAGAAAAGAAAAATAGCCTCTTCTCCTGGACTTTTTAGTTCCATTAGCTCTGCATCTCTCCTACAGAAGCCCAAAATTTCCGATCAAAATTGAATTTAGCTTTTGGTTGACTGTAAATAAAACTGCTACATCATTTTAGTTACAGCATTACATCCTTTTCAGACTGCAAATGAATGTAAATGTTATAACTAAAATAATTCCAACACAACTTAACCAATGTCACCAATTCCATCTGTTGACCTATGAACTGGTAATTTTTTTGGACTGGATCAGTATTGCCTCACTGTTTCATCCAGTTGTATTTTGTAAATATCAAGTGTCCAGAAGATAATGAACTTGAAAATTTTATGTTTAAGTCAGTGGTTGAACTGACTGGTTGATCCGGTTTGAACCAACCCACAGTTTTGTCCAAGTTGATCTTCTGTCCGGATTTTAAAACACTGCTTACAAGTTACAACAGCCTTTGTTGTATGAAAATTAACCAAACAGTCCCTTAAAATCGAAACAAAATATTTTTCAATAGCGGGTATAACTCAGTTGGGAGAGCGTTAGACTTTAGATCTGAAGGTTGCGTGTACTGCTTTTTTTATTTCTATGCATGTTTGTTTCTCAATATTAAGCTTTTTTTAGTTTCTTGTCTTCTTTAATTCCTAGAAAATGGTAGTATAATATATAAGTCAATTTTAATTGTTGGAAATCCGTTCTGATTGGAAGAGCATTCTGTAGCTCGCAAAAAGTTGACCATCAGAATACCTCAAAAGTTCAAAAAATTTGTTGTCAACCTTGTCAGATGAATAATGCTATTCGTGCCTATAAAATGTTCCTCCAAATTATTTTTTTCTATACGACAGCTGATGAGACGGTTAATCTGATAGATAACACGACAAATTTTAAAATTAACCTTTAAATTTAAATTTAAAATTATATTAATATTAACATTAATATTAAAATTAACATTAACATTAAAATTAAAATTAGTGTCAACATTAGCATTGACATTACTATTAATATTAATAATAATAATAATAATAATATTTATTTTTTTGGGTAATTAATTTTTTGATAAAAAAAATGTCATCTAGCTACCTTATTAGATGTCACATAATACTATTTAACATGTTATATCAGCTGTCACATAAAGAAAGATGATTTGGATGAATATTTTGGAGGTACGAATAGTATTATACTTTTGTCATATATTTGGTCGGTCAAGGAGTTTTTTTCCCATAACTTTGGGATTGGAAATTCGTCAAATATTACGACAAAAATTTGGATATGGGTGGAAGTCGAATGATATGTTCCAATTAATTTTTGGACGGTCAAATGAATTTTGGGCTAACTTGTCGGTATCCTAATTTATAATTGGGGAAATTTATAAAATGTCCAAAAAACGAAAAAGTTTTATGAAAAATCCACCGCACAATAACATTTCATCGCGTGCCCAGAATTAGCAAAAAATATATAAAGAGGGTTCCGAATGACCTTTTTGCTCTTCCTTCTAATTTATTGAAAACACCCACGAAACTACTCTTAAAAAACGTTTCGATACTTCATCTTCTTCCATACGCTGCTCACTTTCGAATCTAGGTTTTCTCTTCAAAAATCTTCAAAAACTTGTTGGAAAATTTCGGAAAGACCGAGACAAACGGCAAAAGTGCTAAAACGGAGGTCCAAACATCATTTTTTTGCAATTCTAAAACTTTGGAAGGCCGTCTAACAAAAAAATTGTTGCTTTCAGCCTCCTCGAAGATACGCTCGTTTTGGGACAAACCGGACCTCGTTTCGACCTCCCAGTCAAAAGTTATGGCCCTTCAAAGTTTCGACTGACCATAAAATGCAGGAGAATGGTCATTCTCCGTATTAGAACACGAAAAATGTTAATTTCACATGAGGGTGGCCATTCTCCGTGTTAGTAACACGGAGAATGTCATTCTCCGTCTTAATTTACACGGAGAATAGTCATTCTCTGTGTTAGTAATACGGAGGATGGCATTCTCCGTCTTAATTTACACGGAGAATGACCATTTCTCGTGCTAAATTATACGGAGAATGGTCATTCTCCGTCTTAATTTACACGGAGAATTGCCATTCTCCGTGTAATTTAGCACGGAGAATGGTCATTACAATGTTAAAACGCAGGAGAATAACCATTCTCCGTATTAGAAACACGGAGAATGCCATTCTCCGTCTTAAATAAAATGGAGAATGGTCATTCCAGTGTTAAAATGCAAGAGAATGGCCATTCTCTGTGTTAAATAAAATGGAGAATGGCCATTCTCCGTGTAATTTAGCACGGAGAATGGTCATTACAGCGTTAAAAAACAGGAGAATGGCCATTCTCCGTGTTAGAAACACGGAGAATGTCATTCTCCGTGTAAATTAACACGGAGAATGTCATTCTCCGTCTTAATTAAAACGGAGAATGACATTCTCCGTGTTAATTTACACGGAGAATGGTTATTCCCAGTGTTAAAACGTAGGAGAATGACCATTCTTCGTGTAATTTAGTACGGAGAATGGCATTCTCCGTTTCTAAATTACACGGAGAATGGCCATTCTCCGTGCTAAATAACACGGAGAATGACATTCTCCGTATTAAATGACACGAAGAATGGTCATTCAAATGTTAAAACACAGGAGAATGGCCATTCTCCGTGTTAGAAACATGGAGAATGCCATTCAACACGGAGAATGGCATTCTCCTTGTTAAAAATGCAGGAGAATGACTATTCTTCGTGTGATATCAACGGAGAACAGTTGACAGAAATCTAATTTTTTCGCTTTTTTTGTTTTGTGGAAAAAAATTTGACATGAATAAAGATTCAAGAGTTTTCATTCTTCTTTCAAAACGATGTTAACTCTTATGGAAAAGAAGAAGAAGATCTTCTCTCCATAATTGACCTAATTGTCGGAGAAGAAGAAGAAGAAGAAGATGAGCGAGGATCGGAGTTTGACTGAAAAAAAATATGGTGAACTACGAACGATCTTTGCGATCTCTGCTGAAGATGAGAGCAATGGAATTCAGATCTCTCGTGAAGAAGAAGAAGAGAATCGCAATCCAGATCTGAGTTTGTGCGGAGGGGTAGTTATGGTATTAATTTTGTAAATACAGAGCATCTAAAGGGACTCTTTGAATATTTGACGTGGAATTATATAATTTTGGGCATTTCATAAAACCTATCCTGCGGGTGGGTTTTTCATACAACTCAACCCCGAAATTGGGTTTCTCAGCAATTTCCAGTTTATAATTTGCTTAGGAGAATACTCAAGAGAGATGGTAGAGGATTTCAAATATAAGAGTTATGTGGCTGTTAGGATTTCTTTCACTTTAAGATATTGTTTGGGAATAGGAGAAAATGGGAGGAAGAAAAATGTTAGGAAAAAATGAGTAAAAAATTAAAAATATTGGTATTTGGGAAGGGGGAGGGGAGAGGAAGGGAGAGGATTTTGGAAAAAAAATTCATGCCGGTCCAACTCAAAAAAAATTCTTCCAAAAGTGGGAGAAAAATGACGAAAGTTAAGAGGATTGTGGAAGAAATTACCCATCTTGTCACGCCCCGGTTCCCAGAATGACACGAGGCACGTGATACTTCTCCCCAGGCTACGCAACTGTACAATGAGTACCGAAATGTACCCTGCGATTGTCGGCTGTAAGGTCCGGGATAGGCATAGATAAAAGGAATGATCACAGAATTCCACAATTACAAAACATTCATTTATCCAGAAATATTACATATTTGGTCTAGAATTCATCAAAACACATATTTTACATATTTAATTCACTGTCTTCAAACACATGATTGATTCATAGTCTTCAACACATAATTTACATAATTAAAAATATTATCAAAAAGAAACTACATTCCATCCATTCCACTTCATTCATAGAGATCATCCTCAGTGTACGCCTGATCCACATCATGATCTTCTTCAGTCCCTAGTGAACAAAACTAGGTCGTCAATACGACGAGCAAGCCCTCAGTCAAAGGAAAGAGTTATGAACGCAGAATGATATGACCAGTGAATAGAGTAAACTTGAACAATTAACTTGTACAAGAAGTAAGTAATTATCAATTTAATGTCACAAAGACACGACACGATCTTCTAGACCTAAATGCAATTTAGAGAAACTTTCTGGATCACACACACTCGCCTAGCATCTCAACAATAATCCCATTTGCCCGGGATCAGGCTCGTACAAAACGGGTTGGTGCTTAGATACTCCAGCCGTCTGTACTATCACATATTGATGTGATTACAAGCAAGATAACATCATGAGTGGTTTTCGAATCATCTGAGTCGAGTCATCGCATTATGTGTTATAATCAAGAAGTTCGTATGACTTGGACTTTTCCAAGAATATCGAACCCATTCATTAGAGAGCTGAGCTGAACTCAAGGCCTGGATATCTAATGAATTAACAAATATTCTGAGCTGGAACTCAGGGTAATGTGCAAATGGATAGCTGAGCTGAAACTCAGGGCCTGGATGTCCAATTGCGATCAAGAAAGTGAGCTAAGCCTCACCCCGGATATTCGTACGGCCGTACGAACACCGTATCAGAGACTGATCAGTACGAAAATAAAAATTGATATTGCTAAGAAGTCAGCCGGGTGTGATCCAACGGTTTCTCTCCCAAAACCCCATGCAACCTATTCTAAACATTAGACTTCAGAGAAACTATCTCCCAAACGGGAGTCCTAGAAGTTAAGTCGCTTTCAAATATTGGTTTCGTCTTTTCCAAAACTAAAGTAGTTCGAGAAATGTTGAAACCAAGGTAAAATTTCAAGGTATCAAATTGGACATGATTCCAAGAATCCCTCCGATATTATAGGTCGGAGATGGATGGTTCAAGTGGTCTAGAACTAGAGTCAAAATTTCCAAGAAATCCGAGTTTGTCGAAAATAGACTAACTCTGGAAATTCTCAAAAATTTTGGCAGAGTCTCCTTTGTATTTACTGACCCGGAAATATTTCAGAACATATAAATACAAAGAAAATAATAAATGGGCACGTCGACCCCTTCGGTGGAGCAACCCTCAACACCGGCAACATGCAATTATAATACCGGGTACGCCGACCCCTTCGGTGGAGCAACCCTCAACACCGGAACACACGCATATATGCAAAGCTATGCAAAATAAAGCTTTCTTACCTAGGCGAGCAAGCAAGCCATAGGAATAAAATTTTAGCATTTGTCCTTCTTCTAAAACACTCTTCCAAGCTCAAGAAAACTTAATTTAGTAAGTAAAGAATATATTGTAGGTCTAATGTTAGTTGTTTTACAAAACAAAGCACAAAATCTTAATTAGTAATGGTATAGTGGACTTCTTGAGTGTACAAGATAGTCTTTTCACTTGAAAAGTTAACTAGTATATTAACCTATTGGTCCGGTATCTAGTAAATATCAATTCCAACTATGTGTCTATGACAAAGTGGTCATTTTAAGCATAAATAAATTTCTGAACAGATTTGTACATTACACCAAAATAGAAAATTTAACAATCACACTTATCACAAAGTTAAAATAAGACATTCCTAAGTATACTTGTTTTCATGCTAATAATTGATAAGACCAATAAATGTGTAATCTATGTATTTGTGGATTTATAAAGTGATTCAGTAAATGTATACAACGAATTATAATTTGCACTCTTCTTAATACCACAAACTAGTAAATTAGGTGTATGTGTATGTCAAGATGTATTTATGTACTAAGAGTATCTATGTGTATACCCATATACATGTACGTAGGTCTCACGCATAAAAAAAAAATTAATCCACTTAAATACTTATACGTATATACATACACACATGAATACAACAAGATTTGAAACGTAATAGTCTATGCATGGATCCCTACCAATTCTTAAGCTTATAAGCACATTATTTATATATAATGGTTGGATTTTGTCAATAATCACAAAATTTAAGAATTTAAATGATCCTTATTATTTCAAAAAAAAATTCAGGGAACCTAGTTTAACAATTTCTCAATTAGAGAAGGTTACATATAAATTGTCAAGATAAATACCTATATATATATATATATATATATATATATATATATATATATATATATATATATATATATATATATATATATATCAAATGTATCTATGTATATGCATTCATACATTTAGTTAGGTTTTATGCATAAATTCGTTCTAAGGAAACATCAATATCTACCTCTATGCATATGCATATATATAAATACATCTAATCATAACAAGGTGTAAGCACATTACATTGCATTTTGGTTGATATTACCAATAGTTTCAAAATAAAGAATATATATATATATATATATATATATATATATATATATATATATATATATATATATATATATATATATATATATATATATATATATATTATGCAAGAATACAAGAATACTAGATAATTTATCATGGGACAAATTCAAAGAAATAGGGAGAGAGAGCTTGCCTTGGCTTTGTGGTCAATCTCCCCTCTAGAAGAGTTATTCCCCAAGTCCCAATTCAAATCCTAGGGCACAAGAAGAGAAATTGGATTAAATTTTCAAAACCTAAAAAAAAAATTTGAAATGAATTGAAAGGAAAGGAGGAAAGGAATAATGAAGAGGAAGGAGAATGAGAAGATGGAGAAGGGGGGTTCGGCCGGCGGCCGACCGGCCGGCGGTGCCGGCGCCGGCGCCGGCCCGCGGCAGAAGCGGCGCGGCAGCAGCGGTGCGGCAGCAGCAGCGCAGCAAATGCAGCCGCAGTAACAGCAGTAGCAGCAAGGGGTGAGGAGAAGAAGATGAGAAGAAGAAGAAGGAGAATTAATGAGAGGGAGGAGAGGTCTTACCAGGAAGAGGAAGGAGAAGAGAATGGTTTGCTTTACTCCTCTTCCAAATAAAAGAGTGAAAAAAAAGGGAAAAGACCAAATGCCCATGAGGCCTTGTCATGAGAGAAAATTGACATTTGGCACTTTCCATTGCATGCATGCCACATATTCTTTATGTAGAAGAGTGCAAAATAAAATTGCATGAGGGCATTTTGGAAGAAGGATTGGTTTATTTATTTACACTATATATTTATTTATTTATTTATTATTGAGAATTAATTATAGGAAAAATAATTTTTTTTTTGAATGGTTGAAAAATAATTTTAAAAAAACACCAAAAAAAATAAAATAAATTAAGGTTATGACACTCTACCCACCTTAATTAAATTCCGTCCCGGGAATTTAAGGATAAGAGAGGTAGAGAAGGATAGGTTGCTAAGTACCTCAATCATCAAAGAGGTAGGGGTCAGTCGCCGCATCTCATCTTCCCTTTCTCAAGTAGATTCTTCCGGTGAGTTCTTGTTCCAAGATACTCGAACTAAGGAGATGGTCTTGTTCTTAAGAATCTTCTGCCTCCGATCCAGGATCCCTACTGGCTTCTGTTCAATGCGGAGAGTTGGGCCAACTGTGATTTCCGAATGATCCAGTATGTGACTGGGATCTGGCACATACTTTCGCAGTTGAGATACATGAAAGACGTCGTGAACTCCTTCGAGAGATGGTGGCAAGGCCAAACGATAAGACACGTCGCCAACTCGGTCCAGGACGTCGAATGGACCTATAAACCTTGGGCTTAACTTCCCTCTGGTTCCAAACCTGATAGTTCCTTTAGTTGGTGAGATCTTCAAAAATACATGATCACCAGGTTTGAAGTTCAAGATTCTCCGATGCTTGTCTGTCCACATCTTGTACCTGTCCTGCGCAGCTTGAAGATGACTCCTGATTGCCTTGACTATGTCTACTGTCTGAGTGACCAACTCCGGCCCTAGAAGTTGTCATTCTCCGACGTCACCCCAACATATAGGTGATCTGTACTTTCTCCCATATAGTGCTTCAAATGGCGCCATCTTGATGCTGGCCTGATAACTGTTATTATAAGAGAATTCTACCAGATACAAATGGTCATCCCATGATCCTTGGAAATCTAGAGAGCACGCTCTCAACATGTCTTCCAAAATTTGTATCATCCTTTATGACTGTCCATCAGTCTGTGGGTGATATGCTGAACTGAACTTCAGGCGACTGCCAAGACTGTCTTGCAAGATTCTCCAAAACTTGGAGGTGAACCGAGTATCCCTGTCTGAGACGATACTTACCGGCACCCCATAGTGACTAACAACTTCTCTCATGTACATATCCGCTAGATGTTCCGTAGATTGTCCACCTCGGAATGGTAGAAATCTCGCGGACTTTGTAAGTCTATCCACTATCACCCAGATGGCGTTGTTACCCTTCTGTGTTCTTGGGAGTCCTGATACAAAATCCATTGTAATATGCTCCCACTTCCATTCAGGTACTGGTAGTGGTTGCAGTAGTCCACCAGTCCGCTGGTGCTCAGCTTTCACTTGTTGGCACACTAAACATTTCGAGACAAATTTAGCTATCTCCCGCTTCATTCCATGCCACCAAAAATTTTGTCTCAGATCCTTGTACATCTTCGTACTCCCAGGATGAATGGAGTACTGAGAACTATGTGCTTCAGTCATTAGCTCAGTCCGGAGTTCTCCAAATGGTACACACAAACGACTTCCGAATCTCAAGGATCCATCAGAATGCTTCGTCAATCCAGTTTGTACCCCAGCTTCAGTTTGACTCCACAGCTTTTGTAGCTTCACATCCTTCTTCTGTGCTTCCCTAATTCTCTCTACTAAGGATGATTGAACTTGTAAACTTCCCCAAAATCTATCTGCAACTGGGCATATCACTTCAATCCCCATTTTTCTGAGATCATCCAATATCTCCTTGGACGTGTTCATAAAAAAAGCCTCAGGCCTCCTACTAAGAGCATCTGTCACTTTATTCGCCTTGCCTGGATGATACTCCAACTCCATATCGAAATCCTTAAGCAACTCGAGCCATCTACGTTGCCTCATATTTAACTCCTTTTGGGTGAACACATATTTCAAACTTTTATGATCTGTGTAAATCTTGATCTGTTCACCATACAAGTAATGCCTCCACAGTTTTAGTGCAAACACAATAGCTGCTAACTCCAGATCATGTGTTGGATAGTTTCTCTCATGAACCTTCAACTGCCGCGAAGCATAAGCGATAACCCTTCCGTGCTGCATCAGTACACAGCCCAAACCCTTACCAGAAGCATCACTGTAAATCTCGTAACCTCCTGATCCTGAGGGTAAAGCTAGTACTGGTGCTGTGACAAGTCTTTCCTTTAATTCCTCAAATGCCGCTTGACATTTATTAGTCCAAAGAAATTTCTCATTCTTCCGAGTCAATCTAGTAAGCGGCTCAACTATTCTGGAAAAGTTCTCCACAAATCTTCTATAGTATCCAGCTAAACCAACGAAACTTCGAACTTCAGCTACATTCTTGGGAGTAGGCCATGATTTAACTGCTTCTATCTTCTTAGGATCTACTGTAATGCCTTCTCCATTAACTATGTGTCCCAAGAAAGGAATTTCCTTTAACCAAAATTCATATTTACTCAGCTTCCCATACAGCTTCTCCTGTCGTAGAGTCTCAAGTACTATCCTTAAGTGTTCCTCGTGCTCCTCCTCATTCTTCGAGTAGATTAATATGTCATCAATGAATACGATCACAAACTTATCCAGATATTGATAGAATATCATATTCATCAAATCCATGAATATGGCCGGAGCATTTGTCAATCCAAATGGCATGACTTGGAACTCATAATGTCCATATCTAGTTCTAAAAGCAGTCTTTGGTATGTCTTCTTTCTTAATCTTCACTTGGTGATAGCCCGATCTGAGATCTATTTTGGAAAATACAGTTGCTCCTCCAAGTCGGTCGAATAATTCGTCGATCCTAGGGAATGGATATTTGTTCTTGATTGTCAGTTCATTCAGTGCTCTATAATCTATCACCAATCTCAGACTCCCGTCCTTTTTCTTTACAAATAGAACAGGCGCTCCCTACGGAGAAACACTAGGCCTGATAAACTCCTTAGCTAGCAATTCCTTGATTTGTTTATTCAATTCTGCTAGTTCCTCTTTGTTCATTGGATATATCTTCTTAGCAATTGGGGCTGCTCCAGGAATTAGATCAATGCTAAATTTAACTGCCCTATCCGGTGGCAATCCGGGTAATTCATCAGGAAATACATCCTTAAACTCATCTACAACCCTTGTCCATTCCTCTATTACTTGGTTCATGAGACTCCTAAGTTCAGACCTCTCTAACTCTTCTTTGTCAAACTCCTTCTGGGCTCTAACAAATTCATGCATCTTCCTACTAGGTAAGGAAAACTGAACTTTTCCTTGACCACAATCAATGATTGCTGAGGTTGCTATTAACCAATCCATTCCAAATACTATATCATAGTTGTCCATGGGAAAGACCAATAACCTAGTTCGGAAGCTTGCTCCTCCCATCTTGATTGGACAGTTTCTACAAATTCGACTCACTTCTACTACACCATTGCCCGTAAAGATTTTCAATTTTCTAGCTAGAGGTTGAGTCTCAATATTATATTCAGTAATAAATGATGCAGATATGAAGGAATGAGTAGCTCCAGAATCAAACAATACTGATGCAGGGCTAGAAGAAGCGAGTATAGTACCTGTCACCATGTCTTCCGCACTTTCAGCTTTATTGTTATCCATCATAAAGGCTTGGCCGTGATTCTTCTTCTTTCTGTTGTTGTGATTCTGATTAGCCTTTTGAGCTTGATGGAACTGATGCGCCTGGGGTGCCAATGCCGGTCTCTGCTGATATCCTGTAGGGGCATGACCTTGTGCTTGTGGTGCTGCAGCAGCATTAAACCTGGGCTCATTGCTTTGAAAGAAAGGCCTTGGTTGAAATCCCTGGTTTGCAGGTCTTGGTCCCTGTGTATTATTCTGTGCTACAGATCTTCTATTGTTCTGGGGACATTGGTTCAACCGGTGGTTGGAGGATCCACACTTCAGGCACTCCCCTTGAAGTCTTCTGCAGTTATTCTTTGTATGCCCGGACTTCCCGCAGTAAGAACAGCTTAGTGTGACTCTATTCTTCTCATGCTGAGCACGCTTCTGTTGTCCTTGTCCCGAGGTCCTTCCTTGAGGTGAGCTGGTCTCCAGACTCCGCTTTTGTCCTGCCGCCTTTGAGTTGTTCTTATCATTTTGCATCCTTTCTTGGTCTCTAGCAGCTTCGACCACTTCTGCGTAAGTCTGACATTTGTAGGGGGCAACCTTTATCTTCAGCTTATCGTCCAGCCCTTCCATGAATCGGACCACCTTTGCCTTCTCCGTAGTCACCATGCTTGAAGCATACCGGCTTAGTCTTGTGAACTCCGCCGAGTATACATCGACAGATGTCTTATTCTGCTTTAAATATAGGAATCTCCTTTCCAGCTCCAACTTGGCACTTGGGGGAAAGAATCTCTCTTCAAATTCCTCCTTAAATTTCTTCCATGATACAATCTCATCTGACTCCTCCGGGTGTAAGAAGCTCCGCCAGATATCGGCAACGTCCTTCAGTTGAATCCTTACAAGAGACACTATGTCATTTGACGCGATCTTCGAGCCCTTCAGCAACCTTTCTGTGGTTCTAATCCACTGTGCTGCTTCCATAGGAGTTTCAGTCCCCTTGAACTCTGGGGGCTTAATCGTCCTGAAATCCGAAAGGGTCCCAGCTTTAGGAGCAGCTGCGACATCCAGTCTTTCCAGTAGCTTTGCAGACACAACTTGGGAAAGTTGGATTTGTTGGGTGTTGGCTGCCAAGATTTTCTGAAAATTTTCCATAGCGTCTGCCGGACGCATCTCGGTGGTTTCCGTTTGCAATGTGTCGGGATTTGGTGAAGAAGACATTTCCTAAATATTAAGGATGGAAAATTCTTAATGCAAAATTTAAAGGAGAATCTTAAAGAATTTAATTGCTAAAGGAAAAATAAAAGCAATCACAATTAAGATAGTCAAGCCAAAAGAAGCATATTTCATTCATTGCACAAAACAGGATTACAATATGCTTCACAAAGAAGTCCTTACGACTTCTATACTCTAACCCTATACAAAACTATATACATCTGTTGTAATTTCTAAAATATAATACAACAGACAAAAAATCCCCCTCTACACCTCCACAACATATCTTTCTACACATACATATACATATATCTGCTGATCCGTCAAAATGTTGTACAGCAGACAAAACTACCCCATCTCCCAGTGATCCTGACTAACCCCTAGTCAGCTTCAGGTAAGTGATCTCCAAAATCTTGTCGTAGGGGTTGGTCTCTTCCCACTCGCTGATGGTCCCATCATACCCATAAGTGAAGGGAGAGGGACCGTCCTTCGCAAGGAAGAACATCAAACGCAGTTCTTTCTCAAATAAACTTCCGTTCCATCTTCTATGTCCCGGATCTTAGGACGCAGGCGATGAAAGTAAACTCTGAATACTGGGAGTTCCGCATCGTCTACCACTAGCCAGGCCTTCCGGGCGAACTGCTCGTAACCGTAAAAGGTTCTGTCACTCCCGTCCCAAAAGATGCTCAGCATAAATCGGGCCATGACCTATACCCAAAAATCCTCGAATTAGAAATCTATGACAAGAAATAATGCATCATCAATGTTTAGATAAAGTTTAATCAAGGTTCATATCCCAAATCCTTACATATTCCTCGATTCTTTAATTTAGGAAATTCAATCTTCAATTTAAACATTTCTGTCCTGAGGTATTTCAAGTGAGTCCTTAGAGTATCTATTATCTACCTATACATTCTCCTTAACCTATACACTATCCTTAAAGACTAGACCTGCGTGGGCCACCAACCAAAAGAGACGTGTCACGCCCCGGTTCTCAGAATGACACGAGGCACGTGATACTTCTCCCCAGGCTACGCAACTGTACAATGAGTACCGAAATGTACCCTGCGATTGTCGTCTGTAAGGTCCGGGATAGGCATAGATAAAAGGAATGATCACAGAATTCCACAATTACAAAACATTCATTTATCCAGAAATATTACATATTTGGTCTAGAATTCATCAAAACACATATTTTACATATTTAATTCACTGTCTTCAAACAAATGATTGATTCATAGTCTTCAACACATAAATTACATAATTAAAAATATTATCAAAAAGAAACTACATTCCATCCATTCCACTTCATTCATAGAGATCATCCTCAGTGTACGCCTGATCCACATCATGATCTTCTTCAGTCCCTAGTGAACAAAATTAGGTCGTCAATACGACGAGCAAGCCCTCAGTCAAAGAAAAGAGTTATGAACGCAGAATGATATGACCAGTGAATAGAGTAAACTTGAACAATTAACTTGTACAAGAAGTAAGTAATTATCAATTTAATGTCACAAAGACACGACACGATCTTCTAGACCTAAATGCAATTTAGAGAAACTTTCTGGATCACACACACTCGCCTAGCATCTCAACAATAACCCCATTTGCCCGGGATCAGGCTCGTACAAAACGGGTTGGTGCTTAGATACTCCAGCCGTCTGTACTATCACATATTGATGTGATTACAAGCAAGATAACATCATGAGTGGTTTCCGAATCATCTGGGTCGAGTCATCGCATCATGTGTTATAATCAAGAAGTTCGTATGACTTGGACTTTTCCAAGAATATCGAACCCATTCATTAGAGAGATGAGCTGAACTCAGGGCCTGGATATCTAATGAATTAACAAATATTCTGAGCTGGAACTCAGGGTAATGTGCAAATGGATAGCTGAGCTGAAACTCAGGGCCTGGATGTCCAATTGCGATCAAGAAAGTGAGCTAAGCCTCACCCCGGATATTCGCACGGCCGTACGAACACCGTATCAGGGACTGATCAGTACGAAAATAAAAATTGATATTGCTAAGAAGTCAGCCGGGTGTGATCCAACGGTTTCTCTCCCAAAACCCCATGCAACCTATTCTAAACATTAGACTTCATAGAAACTATCTCCCAAACGGGAGTCCTAGAAGTTAAGTCGCTTTCTAATATTGGTTTCGTCTTTTCCGAAACTAAAGTAGTCCGAGAAATGTTGAAACCAAGGTAAAATTTCAAGGTATCAAATTGGACATGATTCCAAGAATCCCTCCGATATTATAAGTCGGAGATGGATGGTTCAAGTGGTCTAGAACTAGAGTCAAATTTTCAAAAAATCTGAGTTTGTCGAAAATAGACTAACTCTGGAAATTCTCAAAAATTTCGGCAGAGTCTCCTTTGTATTTACTGACCCGGAAACATTACAGAACATATAAATACAAAGAAAATAATAAATGGGCACGCCGACCCCTTCGGTGGAGCAACCCTCAACACCGGCAACACGCAATTATAATACCGGGTACGCCGACCCCTTCGGTGGAGCAACCCTCAACACCGGAACACACGCATATATGCAAAGTTATGCAAAATAAAGCTTTCTTACCTAGGCGAGCAAGCAAGCTATAGGAATAAATTTTAGCATTTGTCCTTCTTCTAAAACACTCTTCCAAGCTCAAGAAAACTTAATTTAGTAAGTAAAGAATATATTGTAGGTCTAATGTTAGTTGTTTTACAAAACAAAGCACAAAATCTTAATGAGTAATGGTATAGTGGACTTCTTGAGTGTACACGATAGTCTTTTCACTTGAAAAGTTAACTTGTATATTAACCTATTGGTCCGGTATCTAGTAAATATCAATTCCAACTATGTGTCTATGACAAAATGGTCATTTTAAGCATAAATAAATTTCTGAACAGATTTGTACATTACACCAAAATAGAAAATTTAACAATCACACTTATCACAAAGTTAAAATAAGACATTCCTAAGTATACTTGTTTTCATGCTAATAATTGATAAGACCAATAAATGTGTAATCTATGTATTTGTGGATTTATAAAGTGATTCAGTAAATGTATACAACGAATTATAATTTGCACTCTTCTTAATACCACAAACTAGTAAATTAGGTGTATGTGTATGTCAAGATGTATTTATGTACTAAGAGTATCTATGTGTATACCCATATACATGTACGTAGGTCTCATGCATAAAAAAAAAAATTAATCCACTTAAATACCTATACGTATATACATACACACATGAATACAACAAGATTTGAAACGTAATAGTCTATGCATGGATCCCTACCAATTCTTAAGCTTATAAGCACATTATTTATATATAATGGTTGGATTTTGTCAATAATCACAAAATTTCAGAATTTAAATGATCCTTATTATTTCAAAAAAAAAAAAAATTAAGGGAACCTAGTTTAACAATTTCTCAATTAGAGAAGGTTACATATAAATTGTCAAGATAAATACCTATATATATATATATATATATATATATATATATATATATATTTTTTTTTTTTTCTATATATATATATATATATATATATATATATATATATATATATATATATATATAAAATGTATCTATGTATATGCATTCATACATTTAGTTAGGTTTTATGCATAAATTCGTTCTAAGGAAACATCAATATCTACCTCTATGCATATGCATATATATAAATACATCTAATCATAACAAAGTGTAAGCACATTACATTGCATTTTGGTTGATATTACCAATAGTTTCAAAATTCAGAATATATATATATATATATATATATATATATATATATATATATATATATATATATATATATATATATATATATAATATATTATGCAAGAATACAAGAATACTAGATAATTTATTATGGGACAAATTCAAAGAAATAGGGAGAGAGAGCTTGCCTTGGCTTTGTGGTCAATCTCCCCTCTAGAAGAGTTATTCCCCAAGTCCCAATTCAAATCCTAGGGCACAAGAAGAGAAATTGGGTTAAATTTTCAAAACCTAAAAAAATAAATTTGAAATGAATTGAAGGGGAAGGAGGAAAGGAATAATGAAGAGGAAGGAGAATGAGAAGATGGAGAAGGGGGGTTCGGCCGGTGGCCGACCGGCCGGCGGCGCCGGCCCGCGGCAGAAGCGGCGCGGCAGCAGCAGCGCAGCAGCGGTGCGGCAGCAGCAGCGCAGCAAATGCAGCCGCAGTAACAGCAGTAGCAGCAAGGGGTGAGGAGAAGAAGATGAGAAGAAGAAGAAGGAGAATTAATGAGAGGGAGGAGAGGGCTTACCAGGAAGAGGAAGGAGAAGAGAATGGTTTGCTTTACTCCTCTTCCAAATAAAAGAGTGAAAAAGAAAGAAAAAAAGACCAAAATGCCCATAAGGCCTTGTCATGAGAGAAAATTGACATTTGGCACTTCCCATTGCATGCATGTCACATATTCTTTATGTAGAAGAGTGCAAAATAAAATTGCATGAGGGCATTTTGGAAGAAGAATTGGTTTATTTATTTACACTATATATTTATTTATTTATTTATTATTGAGAATTAATTATAGAAAAAATAAAATTTTTTTTGAATGGTTGAAAAATAATTAAAAAAAAAACACCAAAAAAAATAAAATAAATTAAGGTTATGACACATCTATCTTTCAAAAAAGTTAGTTTTATTTATGATTTGAAAAAATCAAGGATTGAATGATAATTATATCTATCTCCACAAACAAATAAAATATTATTTTTAAAATTTTCTTTCTTTACTTTTTCGTTATCCAAACAAGTGAAAGAAAAATTAATTTTACCTTTATTTTACTCTTCTACATTTTCTTTTCCCTCAAATTTTTCTTTCCCTCCTCAAAAATATTTCCAAACACAGTGTAAGAAAAAAAAAAATATTTTGAAGAAGAGTCGTCTTCTCGGTCAAGGTGCTAAATCATCACTACGGCATTTTTGGGACAATTATTACTAGGTAAGAGATTCCTTGTAAGGGATTGGAGTTTTTGTTTCTCTTGACAATTATTACTAGGCAAGAAATATTTTGAAGAAGAGTCGTCTTCTCGCTCAAGGTGCTAAATCATCACTACGGCATTTTTGGGACAATTATTACTAGGTAAGAGATTCCTTGTAAGGGACAAAAAAAATCAACCCAAACAGAACCATTACGTCGAAATTCAGTCATACCGTGTGTCAAAATTTGAGCATACTGTTCATTTTTTGCCACACCGTCTGTCGTAATTTGAACATGCTCATTTTCCTACACACAGTATGGCGGAACATATCGTTCTACGTAATTGCTCAAACATTTATTCTTGTAACAAATTTTTAATAATTTTTTTATCCTACAGTAATTTCTTTTAAAAAATAGTTGAAAATTACAATTTCCTAGAAAAGGAAAGAACAAGGAATATAGCACTTAGTTTGAGGGATGAAGGTACGACTATGAATACGGAGAACTATTCATGTATGATGACCGATTCGCTTGAGAGAAAGGATAACATCAAGGTTGCGTTTGGTTCATTGTAATGTAATCGTAATTGTAATGGAATTGGATTTGTAATGTAATTGAGTTTGTAATGTAATAGAATTACAATTACATTACTATGTTTGGTTGAAACATGTAATCAAACCATGTAATATAATGTCAATTGCATTCATATGTTTGGTTTACCATGTAATGTAATTAAGTTTCTAATTTAGTATTTTTTAAATACAACATGAAATTAAAAAAGTGGATCACTAATTTTTTTTAAAAAAAACTAAAAATAAATAATAAATAAATAAGGGAAAAAAAAAGGTTTATTTTCTGCTAAAAAAAGACCAAAAACGAAAAAAAAGGACAAAAAATAAAAATACAAAAAATGACAAACGAACAAAACGGAAGAAAAAAAACCAAAAATGAAAAAAGCGATAAAAAAGAAAAACGACAAAAAAAAATTCAAAAACATGATAAAAAAATGACTAAAAACAAAAAAATTGACAAAAAAAAACAATAAATGAAAGAAAAAAAAAAGACGAAAAACGACCAAAAACAAAAGGGCAAAAAAACGACCAAAAACGACCAAAAACAAAAAAAAATGACAAAAAACGATAAAAAAGAGCAAAAAAAATAAAAAAAGATAAAAAGGAACAGAAATGGCAAAAAAGGAAAATACGAAAAAAAAAAACCCAAAAACAAGAGGGAATTAAAACGAGCAAAAAACGACAAAAAAATTAAAAAATTTGCAAAAAAATTCAAAAATAAAATAAAAAAGGGAACAAAAACGACAAAACAACAAACAAAAAGAAAAAAACGAGCATAAACGACAAAAAAAAGTGAAGAAAGACCCAAAAAGCAAAAAAGGATAAAAATAAAGCGACATAAAGGTGAAAAATCGATCGAAAACGATAAAAGACGATAAAAACGTAAAAATGGTAAAAAACGTACAAGATCGACAAAAATCGATAAATAACATGCAAAAATGGGAAAAAAATGTGCAAAACCGACAAAAAACAATAAAACGATAAAAACGTTAAAATTGACCAAAAATGATAAAAAAAGCGTGCAAAAAGGTAAAAGACGTGTAAATAAAGCAAAACCAATAAAAAGGTGCAAAACAGACAAAAAATGTACAAAATCGACAAAAAAGATTTAAAAGTGCAAAATCGGCAAAAAATGGCCAAGAATGTACAAAAACGACAAAAATCGAAAAAAAGGGACCCAAAACGAGCAAAAACGAAAAAAAATAAACAAAAACAAACAAAAATGACAAAAAACAAATACAAAATCGACAAAAAAAGATTTTAAAAGTGCAAAAGCGACAAAAAAAGGACAAGAATGTGCAAAAACGACCAAAAATCGAAAAAAGGCCCAAAACGAGCAAAAACGACAAAAATAAACAAAAATGACAAAAAACAAACACAAAAATGACAAAAAGGATTTAAAAAGTGCAAAAGCGACAAAAAAGGCAAAAAATGTGCAAAAATGACAAAAAATTTAAAAAAAAGGCCCCAAACGAGCAAAAACGACAAAAAAAATAAAAATGAACAAAAATGACAAAAAATAAACGCAAAAACGACAAAAGATTTAAAAAGTGCAAAAGCGACAAAAAAATGGCCAAAAATGTGCAAAAAACGACAAAAAATCGGAAAAAAATGTCCAAAACAAGCAAAAACGATAAAAAATAAACAAAAACGAACAAAATTTTTTTTTTACGTCAAATTTGTCAATAATTTATACGGAACTCGTTTCAAACTTTACATGCTTAAAATTTGTATATTAATCCGAATCTTGTAAAAATACGTAAGTATTATATGTTTTTGAAAGATAGAAAAAAAAATTCAGGTATAATACGAAATTATTGGGACGATTGCTAACAAGGTTCACAGCTGGACAAAAACGCAACAAGGAATTCTAGCAGAAGTAATTTTACGATCGAATAGTTATAATTAATTTAATAAAATAATGACACTATTAAACAGATTATCAAAATATTCAAGATTTGGAAACAAGTACCGAATTTTACCCAAATTGCAATGAAGTACGCGTATTGGAACGTCCAAACTACCTTGGAATTGGTCCAATTGGATCCAGTAGCAACCGACCTTCAAGTATAGTCTGATTTTTTTTATACCAACAATTCCTATATTTTGTGTTTACTAAACGAGCTCTCCTAATTTTAAATAATTACACTGAAACCCCATGTCTTATATATATATATTTTAAATTTGATGTGGTTAGTATAATTTTTTTACATAAATTATAAAGTTTAGATGTGGTCCGTGTATTTAACACAAAATATAAAAATGTCAGTGTATTTACTTTCAAAGTAGAAGATGTCCACATAATAAATACAAAACATAGGAAGACGTCATTGTAAATAAACCGTTTTTTGGACCTCGACGTAAAGGGAATGTTTAATGGGCACTTGGGTAAAAAAATTTGTAGATACTTGACTAGATCTAGACCTGAACTCAACTCCAACCGGAATCCGAATCCGAACCTGGCATGAACTTAACCCTGACTAGACCTAAACCATACCAAAACTCGACTTGCAACTGCATGTGATGTTTATGTTAGGTCACTAAATATCTACCATGAGAATGAAATTTATAGGAATTTAATGGTCTAGCATAGTAAGAATAGCAACAAATAGTCTTCAGTCCAATTAAGTTAAGATTATAAATTAAACACCGGCGGGGATAGCTCAGTTGGGAGAGCGTCAGACTGAAGATCTGAAGGTCGCGTGTTCGATCCACGCTCACCGCACCAAATTTTTTCCTTTTTCTGTAGGGAAAAAAAAGGAAGAAACTTTTTTTTTTTCTTTAGAAAAAGAAAAAATCAAATGAAGAAAATTAGCCCTTCAACGCTTCTCCTGTGCTTGTCACCATTACTATTCTCGTCATCATCTTCTAAATCTATGCATGCTTCTTTCTCAAAATTGAACTCATCTTTTAGTACCATTAGCGCATAATTCTGTCTGCATCTCCTGCAGAAACCCAAATTTTCCGATCAAAATTGAATTTCCTAGGTGCTAATGATTGACTGTAAATGACTGTAGATGTTGCAGCATTACATCACTTTAAACTGTAAATGACTGTAAATGTTGTAAATAAAATAATTCCAGCACTACTTATCCAATGTTTAAAAATCGGATTGGACCGATCAATTCAACCGGTTGATCCATGAAGTGGTAACTTTTTTCGGACTGGATCGGTATATTGGCCGACTGTTTTTTTTTTTCTTTTTCCAAAACCCGGTTATAAATACATATTTTTGTAAAAAATTAGTTTCTAGAAGATAATAAACTTGGACCACTTAGGTTAACTCAGTGGTTGAACTAACTGGTTGACCCGATTTGAACTGACCCACTGTCTTGTCCAGGTCGATCTCCAGTCCGGATTTTAAAACACGGCTTTCAACAGCCTTTGTTGTATGAAAATTTACCAAACAGTCCCTTATATATTCCTGACATATCATTTAAGCCAAAAATATGTCAGTTTGATCTGGTTAGTGATCTTTGCATAAGTAATGCATAAGTAATCCATGACATATCATTTAAGCCGCATATATGCCAGTCCAATTCAATGTTTGATCTTTGCATAAATAATCACCAACAAGATCAAATTAGCATATATGTCAGTGTGTAGATAGGGAGAGTCCAGACAGACATACAAGGATGAGACAACCATTTGAGCCGGTTAAAGTTAAAAGTTAGAACTATAGCAAGTAAACTTAGTGATCCTAAAAGCAACAGCCTAAGGAGCAGATAGCCACTCGAGAGAGTATTTTTCTAAGAGTAAACTTTGAGAAGAGCATGTGAGTGTGTTTTTCTCTGCTTTATAATCGATATCAAGAAGTTAAAAAGCATCTGATAATAACTTGCGATGTCGTCGAGAAGCCGTCTTGGTTCAGATTGTCAAGGGCAATAGAATGATCACGTGATGATCAAGATTTTATTGTCATACTTCTCCATAATATGTGAAGTTGTAGATACATTTTTGTCAATCTCTTGTGACAGTATACAAAACAAGTTTTCCATCGCCACTTTTATCGAAAAATAAATAGCGGCTTAGCGGAAAATTTCCTTCTCTACCAACGAGACATTTGTGCACGAAAAATGCTATTTGTCCCTCCAAACTATCCTCCCAAAATATTCTTTCTTATGTGGCAGCTTACGCGACATAACAGCTGATATGGCAGTTGACAAGACAATTTTTAAAATTAAAACTAAATTAACATTAAAATTAAAATAAAATTGATATTAAAATTAACATTAACATTACATTTAAATTTAAATTAATATTAATATTAATATTAATATTAATATTAAAAATTGGATGATTAATTTTTTGGGTTATAATTTGTCATATCAGATGTCACGTCATAAAGAATAAATTGGAGGAACATTTTGGAGGTACCTATAACGTTAGTGCACAATCCGACACCAATATCGTAGGAACAACTGCCGAGACGTTAGTCATTACCAACACAAATTTGAGCAAACGCCCTTACAAGCACAAAAAAAAAAAATCATGCTTAGGACTAATCAGCCTTCGGCCTCGATCTTTCACTTTTTATGACTCTAAAAGCTTCTTTGGAAGCTGATGTTGCCATCTAGTATACTAATATTGCTACCGTCTACATCGTTACATCATTTTGTTACAAAACTAAATTAACATCTTCTTCGTGTGAAGCTAGTTTTGTCATCTAGAGAATAATTCAGGAGACTGGAAAATTATTAAAAAATACTTCCGGAAAGACTAACGTGTATACCACGAAACGACAAAAAAACCATGAGCTATCCTAAGAAATTTGCAAGCTAAACGACAAAAAAACCATGAGCTATCCTGAGAAATTTGCAAGCTAGCGGTACACCTGCAGTACATCGATAGCGAAATATCTGTGGTACACCGTTTTATACCACAAAACGGGTTCTGTACTTAGGAAAAAATTTTGTTGATTTTGTAACGTCTCAGTTCCAAAAATACATAGAATTATGAACGTAATCATGCCAGCTGCATACATACGAAGTATACTCCAATATATGAAACCATCGTATGTATACATAAGCTGTAAAGTGTAGAAAGCCACGACACTAATCTCATCCACAAATAAAGAAGATAGAATTTATAATAACTTATGAATTATTGTTTACACAAGTCGTTGGGCGGAGACAAATCCACTACCAATAAAGACAGAAATACAAAATTAAGTAACTTGTCGAGCGATGCGAAGACGATTCAAGTTCAATCATCCTCGATGGAAGAGAGCAAGTCATGGCCTTGGCTAGAGTACCTGCGCAACATCACAAAGGCACACCCGAAGAAATCACCAGGTCCTCAGAGCGATGTAACAAAACACATAATATCATGCCAAAAACTGAATATAGTTAGCTCAACTGAAAATCATATAAAGGTCCTTAACCATTCTATGTGAAAATGCACTTTGAAGATAACGTTCCACACATGGGCCTTCCGAAACTAGAAACACGGCGCGTTAGCTTTTCAACCGAGGCACTAGTGACATTTAGAGAAAAGTAAATAAGTGCACGGCACACTAGCTCTCGGGTGAGTCACTAACGACAGCTGGAGGAAAGTAAATACCACTAGCACTCGACTGAGTCACTATACAAGGGCATCTTGTCACGTCCCAGAACCAGAATACTGGAGAGCGGGGACGAATATAGCCAGCTACGTATAATGAAATGGAATCCACCTCATTATACGGTCACGGCTGTTTAGATATATGAGGGTTTAACTACAATCCATCAGTCTCCTATGGTCATGAACAAGCCTAGTGTCTCAATCACAAGCAAGCAATTAAATGTTACAAGATGTAAGATCACCAAATATACAATAATAAGACGTTCCAAATATTACATATTCAGCTGATCATGAAGCTAGTCGTTACAAAATGTGAGAACTAGCAAGAGTTTAGTCATACATGATCAACCATAGGATCTGTCAATCATGTTACAGTTCGTAGGCAGACAGAAATAAGGTAAGCAATACGAGCTAATAGGTGCTCGTCGGCTAAACGCCTCAAAAGAAAATTTTAAAATAGAGTGGGAGAGCCAAAAATAACCCACTCGATGCCAGGATTCCTTCTAGTGGTCACCATCTGGCTGGAAAATCGGTAGATCCTTGGGAGCTGCTCCGGTATCTGGCCATACAAAACCAGCTGGATCAGACCCCAGAAAGAGCAAGTGCCACAAAGGAGGCTTCACTTAGGAACTAAAACCAGAAATTAGCACAAGAATATAATTACATAATAAAGACAGTAATTAAGAAAAAACATGACAGGTGATATACGATGAGAGAACGATGGGACTATTCAGATAACCAGGTTACAACCCGTAAACCAAACAAGGACCGGGGTTGTAACCCTTCGTCTGAACAGAACTTGGTTTCTCCCACCATTTATCGGTAAGATAAAATAAGAAATCAGGACATGCAACAATCTTGTACAGAATCAAGACAAGACTAGACTGATTGAGCTCCATCCAACA
Organism: Iris pallida; assembly: GCA_029216955.1. Lineage (NCBI taxonomy): Eukaryota > Viridiplantae > Streptophyta > Magnoliopsida > Asparagales > Iridaceae > Iris > Iris pallida. The sequence continues at coordinate 36,238,453 of JANAVB010001800.1, forward strand.
TTTTACGGCCAAGCAATAAGTACGGCTTGATACTTTAACTAACTAGGGTTATCATAGGCCTAGTTACTAGCAAGATGCAGCGAGATTGTTCCACAGCCACAAGCCCTGCAGACCATCCAGGCTATCCGGACGCAATTAGGGGTTGAATTCAAGTGGGTACATCGTCCAGGAAACGCATGTACCCTCAGGTGACTTAGAGGGTGCAACACATGACAGTGTGCTGGAAATGTGCCATACTCGACGGCAGGCTACAGATCCCAAGTGGGGCGCCCAGATAAAGGGATTGCCTGTAACTCGAAAATCTCTTCTTGACTACTGTGTTATTCTAGTTATTAGCCTTAGTCATTTTTAGTAGGTACCCCTGACCGTGGTACTCAGGGGTCCCTATCCTAGACATGATGCAAGACAAGACGGGTTCATTTGTACAAGCACAATCGTCCACGGTGTCCAGGTCATTTATACTTGTCATGTTAGGCAGCCGTCGCAACAGCTTATCAAGATATCATGTCATGTTTGTCATGTCAAGTATATCATGTCAAGTTTATCATGTCAAGTTATCATGTCAAGTCTACTTGTCAAGAGTGCGCCACGTCGGGCCACTATCATGTCATGTCATTGTCAAAAGTGCAACACAACGGGTCACCATCGTGTCAGAGAACACACTTAAAATTAATAGCACAAGATACTGTAAAACTTTTAAATTTCTACTATTTTTAATTTATTAAATTTGGTACTGGTTTAATTTTTTTGTATTGTACGTCACATAGTCGAATTGTACTTCGTACGCGAAAGTTTGTTTTTCAAAATTGCTCAACGAGTGCGAATATGTGTGAGCGTACATAATTTTGAAAATATTTTCTATCTTTTTTATAGTTTCAAAATAATATACAAAATAATTATTTTGTTATCGTACCCAAGCTTCCAAATTATTAATTTTTTTATTATTTATAAAAAGTCTTCGTGAAAACAGTTATTAATAATAAATAATATTATTCCCGTATACATATATATTTCATGAAAATTTATTAAGTTTATATTGTAAATAATAATGTATTTTTGAAATTAATTATTATAGTATTTTTTGGAAAACATATTTTTGAAATATTTGTGACAATTTAAATCTTGATTTGATTTATGGATATATTTTAAATAGTAAAGTAATATCTATATTTGGAGTTTGAGTTATCTTAATTGATTTTAAAATAAAGGATAGAATTTAATTTGATTTAAAATTGGATTTGTATTGGATTTGGATTTGATTTCATTGTTTTAAATTAAATTGCGAATTATCTAAATTGGGTTTTAAATACTCCTAATTCTTATCCAATTGGGAATTCTCACGTCCTATAAATAGGCAGGTACTCCTCCAATTCATTAATTACACCACAAAATTTTTCACCACTACAACAATGCCGTGCATCGTGTCCGTGTCCATGCCTTTTCCATCCACTATTTTATTTCTAATACAAATACATGGTTTTTCTATCCGCGTCCGACAACCCCGGACGTCAACCCATCTCGTGTCTCGTAGGACACATGCCGATACCATCCTCTCTCTAAAACTCCTAAACCTATCCCTATCCTAGCCCAGTGCCCCGACCTCATCTTTCCGTCTACGCCCAGCCTTCACCACCACCGCCGTCGGCATCTCCGTCCACCTGCCACCGCCAATCCCTTTCTCCAAGGCCAACCCGACCAAGCCCAACCAAACTCCGGCCTCCATCACGACCTCACCCGGCCAAACGCCAACACCAGAACCACCCTGCCACTCCCGTCGGTCGTACCATCGGCCCAGTCCCAAGTCGCACCCATAACCGCCACCACCATCCCAAAATAAAAGGGGAAAATAAAACCCTAAAACTGACTCACCTCGCCGCCGTGCTCGGCGCAGCCCCCTCGCGTGCGCCGGCGAGTTCTCCTTCCCGAACTATGTCGTACCCCTCGGTCTTCTCCGCTGCGCCACCCCATCGCGCCGACGACCGGCGCCTCACTTCGAGCGGCGTTAACACCCGACGGACCGCCCCCGGTGCTCCTCTGCCGACCCAGATGACCACCACGACCAGGCTGTCGTGCCGACGAACCACCTCGTCGACGGAGCGGTGAACGCCGCCAACCCTAGCAAAAGTCCCGTCGACCGCCCCTGCCGAAGAACCCCAGCCGAAACCCTCTTCCGACCGCAGCTGACTTCCCCCATCCGCCGACCGATCTCCTCTGTCGTAGCCTTTCCCCTCCGTCCTCTCCACCGCGTTCCTCCGCCATCGCCTAAGCCTCCGCCGCCTACCGACGACTCCACACCACCGGAGCTCCACCCTAAACGCCGCCTTCCGACTTCCTTCCTCCGCGTCCTCCCGTCAGATCCGCCACCGCCGGGCGCCAACCCTCCGCCTAGCCGTTCGACCGACGAACCCCACCGGACCCCATTTTGCTCCACTCTTCCCCGCCTCTTCACACCCGCAGCTCCTCTCTCTCTCTCTTCTTTTCCTTTCTTTCTTTTGAAGAGTGCTGCTACAGTAGTGCTGTTGGATATTAGTTATTTTTTTATATTTTATTATTAGTTATTAGTTTTTTTTTGTTATTAGTAGTGTTTTTGTTATTTTATTATTTAATTTATGATTCATTTAATTGTTTTTGTTTGATTTTGGTGTTTTTTTTGTGTGTGTATCTATTATTATTATTATCATTCATTATTATTATTAGTACAACAGTTATCCTTATATTTATTATTATTATTACATGGTATACTGTTTTCAAAAATTATATTTGTATACATACATTATATTATAGTGTTATTAGTAATTAGTATCATTACTTAGTTTTAATAATAGGTATACCAAATAAATTCAAGGATTTAATTTATAGCAAAAATATTTTATGGTGTTTTGCGTACAGGTAAATTTCTAATTTGGGATTTGATTTCTAAATATATTAAGCCATTTTTTTAAATATATTTTATAAAGATATAGCTTTGGGCCTAAATAATTTATTACTATTTTCAAATATTTACTTTAAAAGTTTTCTTTTATGGAGTGTAGTTTTTACATAGAAGCATATTTTAAACTAGAGTAATTTAGCGTCGAAGGATTTTTAATATTTTAAGTATTTTTTTAAGAATATTTTGACTCATATAAAATCTAGCTTTCGCATATTATAAATATTTTCTAAAAACTCGTATATATAAAAATTTATCCATTAATTCTTTAATTTTTCCCCCTGTCCGTAACCAGTCCTATTATTCCTATTCCTTCGCCCATTTCGAGACTATTTTATGTCCACCATAACTAATTTGACCATTCTGGACCCAATGGAACTGTCCGTGCCACCATCAGAGGTCATCTTGCATAGTTGTTACACCGAAGTCGCAGTTCGTGCCACCATGATTATCGCAGCACACCAGGCGTCCTACCAAGCAAGACACCTTGCCTTCACTGTTTAATTTCTTGCTCAATATCATACATGTTTTTACTTATTCTAGAAAATATAAATTGTACTTGCAAATTATTATATTTTAGTTGCATCTGGCTTAGAGTTAAGGGACCACCCTTGTTTGTGTCGCATTCATTGGCCCGACACTTGTGTATCATGAGTCACGAGTCTCATATAGATCTCGGACGTACATATCGACTGGCCATCGGTGCGCACATGCCGTGCGATAGGCAATAACTGCTAAATAGTTATGGTTGTCTAGAAGACTTAGCGACTTAGCATTTATTAGGAATGTCGTGATGTGGATTCAGCACGAGTAGTGCATGGGGAGGGTGAAGACAGTTATTAGGCGCAGGGGCTTTCACTTATTTACTTTTCTCTAGATGCCCTTAGTGACTCAGTTGAGTGCTAATGGGCCGTGCATTTACTTTCCTCTAGCTGTCGTTAGTGACTCACCCAAGAGCTAGTGGCCGTGCATTTATTTTTCTCTAGACGCCCCTTAGTTCTCGCTCGAGTGCTAATGGGCCGTGCATTTACTTTTCTCTAGACGCCACTAGTGCCTTGGTTGAAACGCTAACGTGCTGTATTTCTAGCTTCGGGAGCCCTTGTGTGGAACGTTGTCTTCAAATGCATATTCACATAGAATGGTTAAGAACCTTTAATTGTGTAGTCACATATACTTTTCTGTTGAGCTTTATTTATTCAGTTATTGGCATGATATTATGTGTCTTGTTACGTCCCTCTGAGGACCTGGTTTTTTCCCAGGTGTGTGTTCATGTCTTTCGCAGGTGTTCTAGCTCTAGCCGTGACCATCTCTAAATTCTTCAAGAATGATTGCGTTTGGATCGTCTTCGCTTCGCTCGCCAAATTTATTTCTTTTTTCATGTATTTTTTCTTTACTTGTTGGTAGTGGATTTGTCTCCGTCCAACATATTGTATCAAGACAATTCATAGTCATTATTTGAAATCTTTTATTCTTTTACTTTGTGTGGATGAGATTAGTCATGGTTTTACTGCATTTACAGCTTATGCATCCATACGAGTCCTATGTACTTCGTATGAATACAGCTGGCATGTCTACGTTCCTAGTCCTACGTATTTTGGGACTGGGGCGTTACACATACAAGTAGTAATTAAATATTAGCAGGAGCAAGGGCCGTGGGGGACTCATGCGGCTCAAGAGAATTTGTTCATGCGGCCATGAAATTAAATAGTGGCCATGCAGCCCAATCAAATATTAAGGCCATGCGGCCAATAAATGCAGTGAGCCATATGCGACTAACAACTGTATGCAAAATAGGCCATGCGGCCAATGTAAGCAAGCAGTGCTTAATACATGCAAAGCTAAATACTAATACATGCATGCTATTTAATATATATAATACTAATGCTATTTAATACTAATGCTATTTAATACTAATACATGCAAAATAAGTAAAGAAAAGGCCATGCATATTTAAGTATGCATGGAATATAAAAGCATGCAAGAATGCATGCAATGCCAGCAAGGTAATTGAATGGCCATGGCCATTCGGCCACTAGCCTATGCGGCTCACAAACTAGCCTTATGCGGCTCACAATATACTTGGCCATGCGGCCAATTAATTAGCTAAATGCATGCAACTGCTCATGCAAAATAATTGAAAGGCCATGCGGCCCGCCATGAATTCTCTTATGCGGCTCAACTTGGAATGGCTATAATATAAATGCTAAACTTGCTCCCATATACGGCCAACTTGCTAGGCCATATGCGGCCAAGATTGGTCGCATGCATAAATAAAGGCTATGCACTGATTGTTAATGCATGAAATCAAGGAAAAGCCATGCATTAATTATTAATGCATGTAATGCGGCCAGAGCATGTTCTGCTATATGCGGCCAAATAGGTTAGCCTATGCGGCCAACTTTTGTAGGCAATTAATTAATGCATTAAATAAAAGCTTATGCTGCTAATGAATGCAAGCTTAAAGCATGCATTAAATCTAAAAGCATATGCGGCTAATGCAAGCAAGCTTAAAGCATGTATTAAATCTAAAAGCTTATGCGGCCACAATTGCTAAGGCCATACTAAGAATTGTATATGCGGCCAAGAATGAGTTCATGCGGCCAACAACTGTTGGCCATGCAAAATTTAGCTAAATGCATACAAGCATTTAATGGCTAAGGCCATGTATTAAAATATACACAGCATAAAAATATACTTGGTCATGCATTAAAATATACATGGCATTGGCCTATGCGGCTCAGAGCAAATATGCTCATGCGGCTCATTGTGCAATTAATGGCTCCCACAGAGAACATGTCCACGGAAAACATCATGGCCTCCATGCTCCACCAAACAACAATAGGAACCCAAATTCAGACTCCTGTAGTTCAAATTTGGGTGAAATAAAATTCTCTGCAATATGAAACCATCAACTAGCAAAAATATGCAAGTTTGATAGATCAAAACTCATGAAAACCGAAAATACCACAAAGCTAGATTTACAAGAAATTAACTATGAAAATGAAAATGCTAAGTACTAAAGTGGGTTAGAAACACATGAGGAAGACAATGGAACAATAAAAATGAGATTCCTCCATGAAGCAAGATACACTTGCCTACACCTTCTCTCTCTCAGGTTGGTGGAGAAGTAATGGTGGGGAAGAAGAAGAATAAATGAGGAGAGAGAAAAGAGTGGAGGTTAATAAATGGTGATAGTGGTGGTAGGTAGGTGGGTTGGTTCTCCAACAAAACCGAACCAAGCCAACAAGCCAAACCGAACTAAGATGAACCAAGCAAAGAAATGTCCAATTAAACCAAGCAAGGAGACATGCAATACGAGACAAAATACGTACATGTATTCCAAAATACGCAATATGAACCACGGGCATTACACATCTAGAGGAAAGTAAACGAGTGAAAGCCCCTACGCCTAATAGCTATCTTCTCCCTCCCCATGCAATACTCGTGCTGTATCCACATCACGATACTGCTAATAACCGCTAAGATCTCTAGACATGAATTATACCAAGTACAGTCTTTTAACTCTAGGTCAATGCAAAAAAAAAAAAACTAGAGAATAGTAATTTGCATCTACATACGGTTTTGAAAGAACAATTTTTACATTTGCTAAAAATAAATAATGAGTAAAAACATGCATGATATTGAGCAAGTAAATACACAGTAAAGACAAGGTGCCTTGCCTGGTGTGTTGCCTAGTGTGGTGCGATAATCCGGCAAGTTTTGATTGAACAATAGTCATGTTCGGTGTGTAATGGTTCGAGGTTGCGAAAAAATAGGAAAAATATGATTTAGTCATAAGGTTGACAATTAGTGGGAATTTGAGGAGAAGAGTATTTATATTATTTTAGGAAAAAATTCTACTACCTAAAAGTATATTTTCCTTAGTCAAAACAATTTATAGGAAAAATACTTGAACTTTATTTATTAGTAGAAATAATTTTTAGTTAAATAAAAAAATTTCTTTAGTCAAAATATGATAAGTTTGTCAAATTAATATTTTAGGTAAGTAAGCTATATTTAAAAATAAGGTTATACTATATTTTGGGGTTTCTATTCCCAAATTCTTGAAAATATATATAAAAATATTGTCCAAACAAAATACTATATTTTGTTCAAGTAAAATTTTAGAAAGTATTTAATATATTTTTTTACATTATTCCAAAATAGATAATACTAATATTTAAATGGCCAAAATATTGGTACTAAGTATCAAAAAAAATGATAATCAAAAGAGAAAACTATTACACCTACTGCCTCCTATCAGAACCATAATTTCTAACAAAACCACAAAATAATAATAGTAATATAATGCTAATAGCAATATTTATAATAATTTATATACTCGTAATATAACTGTACTAGTCATAACCCTTGCCCATAGGGCATGGTTCATTTAAGGTATTCCCCCTCAAAATCTTGGACCCCCAATTTTAAACGAACAATAATAATTATGAGGCCCCCATCAAAATATTAAATCCCAACCACTGCTGGATGTGAATTTTCTTTGGATTTTTCATAAAATCTCACTCTCAATAATGCTCATCCACAACCATTATGAGTGCAAATCCCACTCTTTGGATTTCCCATAAAATCTCACTCTCAATAATGCTCATTCCCCATAAAACCCCACTCTCAATAATGCTCATCCACAACCATTATGAGTGCAAACCCCACTCTTTGGATTCTCCATAAAATCCCACAACCGTTGATTCACCAAGATTAAATCCCAACCACTCTTTATCTTGGCACAGTCAGCCATAAGATTCAAAAACTTTTGTGTTTTGTATAATAGATATTATACTGTAATAAAAAAAACAAATAATATGGTAATCACACAAAAGTAAGAAAAACAACACACAAAAGTAAGGCAAACAACAACAGCACTTGCTGTTGTCCTCTTTCGAGGAGTCAAACTTAAAAAAAAATTTTACTTAAGAAAGGAGAGAGAGAGAGTCAGTGAGAAAGAGAAAGAAAAAAAAGGAAAGGATTGAGAAGGAGAGATGAAGAGCAAGAGGTGAAGACTCACGAAGGGGGCTCCGCGAGGTGGAAGCGGGGAAGCCGGGAAGAGGGCCACCGGGAGGGGGTGTCAGCAGACCGCGCGTCGGCCAGCACGCTGGTTGCGAGGGACTCGAGGCGAGCGGCGGCCGTAGTGGTGGCTGATGGAATGGTGGGCGGAGGCACGAGCGGATGGCGACGCTGGCCGGGCTGCCGGCGTGGAGGGCCGGATGAGGCACGCTCACGGCCGTCCATGAGAGGGGGCGGAGGCTGCGGTCGATCCCTGCCGCAGGTCGCCGTGTCGCGGCGTATGGCGACCGGAGGGCAGCGACGCGGCTCAGAAACGGCGGCGATCGAGGGTAGGTAAGAGTTTTTTTTTTTTTTTTACTTTTTCCTTCTCTATTGTGTGGTGGCGCCGATGGCCTGGGGATGGTGGTGGTCGTGGGGATTGTTGTGGTTTGGGTGCCGGGGAGACCGGCGGCGGTGTTTGGTGATGCCAGTCGCTGTGAGGGTTTGATGGCAGCGAGGTGGCGGTGGCAGTATGTGATGTTGGTGGTGGTGACGGGATGGTGCTGGCGGCTCGGGGTCGGAGAGAAGTGGTGACAGTAGGGGGCTTGGAGAGATGGTTGATATGGCGTGTCCGGAATTGTCGGACGCGAAGATGAATAATGTAGGAGAATATAGTGGATGCGAAGGGACAATGACACGATGCATGTTTTGTGTTGTGGTGGAGATTTTTCATGTAAAAGAAGCAATGGGGCTCTCCTTATATAGGAAGTGGAAACTCTTTTTTAGATATATGGACTAGTTTGATTTAAATTCCCATGTAGATAATTCCATCATTTAATTCAAAATGATTTAAAACTAATTTAATACAATCCAAGTCGATCTAGATAAATCATACTTTTAATTAAAAAGCATTTAAAATAAAGTAAATAAAATATTTTCTAATTTAAATTCTCATATTTACTCCAATATAAATTCAAACAAAATTTCAAATATCATTTTCATAAATTATAAAATATAGTAATAATTAATTTCGAAAATCAACATATATTCATGAATTGAATTTCATGTATTCGCATAAATCTAGAATAATTACATAAACATAGTTTCTAAATTACCAGTAACTAAAATAGCCTTTATATAAAGGAATAAATTAAAATTTTAGAAATTCTAATTCACTTCTCGATACGTTTTGTGCAACTTTAAGCAATAAAAAAATATATTTAAATAAATAAAATATCTATCACATATTATTTTGAGATTATACATTTACTATAAAAATGCTTTCAAAAAATATGTACCTCGCATATATTCGCACTCGACGTGCAAATACGAAACGCAAACTCGCACGCGACGTACAATACGACCAATGCCAACCCATATGCGACGTACAAAATCCGAATTACAAAAATCGATACCAAATTTATTTATTTTAAAAAAATCGTAGTAAAATTTTAGGAGGGTTTACAGATTTTTCAGTATATTGGCGGTACAACGGTAACGATTACGGACAGTATACTGCATGCACTGATATGGTGTAGACACAACTCGAAAAAAAGGATTTCGGTAGTCAAATTTATATAAGAACTCCTCTAAATTGATTCCAGAAACTAAGGGAAGCTAGGACTACTATCTTACAGCATTATGGGATCTAACAAAGGGATCACAACATAAGAGTGCTTCCAAACTGAAGATTTCCTACCATATTATCCTAAATTTATCCCCATCCAACCTAACTCACAAAACCAAGCCAAAATCCCACAAGATTTTACTAAAACTCTTCACATATAACGAGAGAACTGAAATGAAATAAGAAAGTGATAACAACAATTTGTTTGAATAAACCATCGGAAATCAAATTTTTATTCACAAGTACAAAATGTACTTAGTCTTAAACCGATTGATGCTCTTAACTTCTAGGTCTTCCACTCCATCTCCGGGATGGATCCAAAGATCACAATCCTAGCCTCAATGCTAGCTCCTACTCTAGGCATAGTTTGTCACGCCCCGCTCCCAGAATACGACGAGCCGAGTATGTAACAACATCCCCAGGCTACGCGACATACGAATACTCCAGTATCCATATTCGCGATTGTCGCCCGTAGATTATCAGAATGGAAAATACAAGGAATTACTAAGTACATTTCATTGATATAAACTATAATTATTATACATCAATTGTTCCTCAGAGTACATTATATACAAGTTATTTACATCAAAGAGATAAATTACATCTAACTGTCCTCCAAGTGTTGTTGGCCGTTTCTTGAGATTCTCCAGATAGTCTACGCCTCGTCCTTGTTACCATTAGGCAGATGTAGCATTTCTGCAGGAGCGTCGTCTTTCCTAGTGAACAAATACTAGGTCGTTTAGAAACGACAAGCAAGTCCTCGGTCAAAGGAGGAAGTTATGAACATGGAATGATAAGATATACGAAATTCATAATAGGGGTAATTTTGAACAATTAAACTCATACCTTGAGATATTAGTCAAGAGGAAAATAGCTCTTAAAATAATGTCACAAAGGACACAAGCAAGCTCTTTCTAGACCTAAATGCAATTTAGAGAAACTTTCTGGATCACACACATACGCCTAGCATCTCAACAATAACCCCATTGGCCCGGGATCAGGCTCGTACAAAACGGGTGGTGCTTAGATTCTCCAGCCGTCTGTACTATCACATATTGATGTGATTAAACCAGGATAGCATCATGAGTTAGTTCCGAATCCTCTGGCTCGAATCATCGAATCATGAGCTATAAAAGGAAGTTCGTATGACTTGAACTTTTCCAAGAATATCGAACCCATTCATTAGTAGTCTGAGCTGAAACTCAGGGCATAGATGCCTAATGAATTTAATGCGAATGGGTAATCTGAGCTGAAACTCAGGGCATAGATGCCCCATTGCAAAACACGTGATAGATGCAAATGGGTAATCTGAGCTGAAACTCAGGGCATAGATGCCCCATTGCAAAACAAGAAGGTGAGCTAAGCCTCACCCCGGTGAAGATCGCGCGGCCGCACGAACACCGTATCAGGGACTGATCAGTACGAAAAATGTAAAATCATATTGCAAAGAAGTCAGCCGGGTGTGATCCAGGTTTCTCTCCCATCCCAATGCAACCTATTCTAGACATTCGTATTCCTTAGGAACCATCCTTTAAACGGGAGTCTTAAAAGTCAAGTCAAATTCAAGTAATGGTTTCGTACTTGCCGAAACTAATATAGTCCAAGAAATATTTGGAGCCAAGGCAATTCCAAGGTGTCTTATTGGACAATGATTTCCAAGAATCCCTCCGATGTCATAGTACCGGAGAATGATGGTTCCAATGATCTAGAACTTTAGTCAAAAAAATTCCTAAAAGTCCGAAAGCTCGGAAAAGACTATCTCCGGAATTTTTCAAAAATTTCGGCAGAATCTCCTTTGTATTTACTGACCCGGAAATATTTCCAGAACAATAAACACAGAATAAAATATTGGGCACGCCGACCCCTTCGGTGGAGCAACCCTCAACACCGGAACCACGCAATATATAATAACTGGGTACGCCGACCCCTTCGGTGGAGCAACCCTCAACACCGGAACCACGCAATATATAATAACTGGGTACGCCGACCCCTTCGGTGGAGCAACCCTCAACACCGGACCACGCAATATAATAGAGAGAGATGCAAGATAAAGCTTCCTTACCTTAGCGAGCAAGGAGGCGTGCAATTTATACTTGATTTTCATAAGCTTTATCTAAACACTAAATAAGTCAAAGACGATATGGATCATTAGAATTAAAACGGTGCTAAGAAACTCAATATTTACTATATGCTACATTTAGCTTATTAAGGATATAAGAAAAGCAATTTTTAAAACTTGGAAAGTTAACACGTAGTTAACCTAGTAAACCGGTATTCAAAAATATCCATTCTAACCATGATTTTGTGATAAAGAGGGTCAATTAAGCACAAATTAATTTCTGGACAGATTTATAATAAATTCATAAACCTTGTTTTGAAGATACTTATATGTACTTTCATGAAAGACAACCACATATTGGACAAAGTACTTTTGAAATTAGTATGCATGTATCTATATGTGAACTTGCATGGAAAGCCACTCTAAGGATGTATCCTAACAAATTAATCTTGTTAAAGTGCAATGATTGCATATAATATGAATATGGACATAGTTGAAATGCATGTTCAAATTATGATTTCCTCATTCCAAGTTAACATATGCAACTACAATCCATGCAAAAAATGTGGAAACCATATACATGTGATTATTGCAAACCCCAAAGTTGATGTAGAGTGTTCGTGAATAACCTTCTATTAAATATTAGACTCAAAGGTCCCTCACATTATTCAAAATGATAATAATTCCAGAATTTTAATTAATTAAAATGGCATGAAAATAATAAGAAAGGTTGTGGAGAGCTTGCCTATGTTATTCACAAAAATTTTCCGAATTCGAAGAGTACGTTCTTGTTGTGTCCTAAACCTTGTGTCCAATATGTACATGGTTGTGTCCATACCAAATTTTAAGCCTAAATTGTATTACATTTTTCATGATGTTGGATTTATCACGAATTTCAAAGAATTTCAGAACATAAATCATAATATTACAAGAAAATTAAATGGTCAACATGAACAAATTCAAGAGGAGGAAGGAGAGGGCTTGCAGTTCTAATTGTAAGCAACATAACCTAATATATAGAGAGTCAAAATACCCAAGGATCTTATACATAAGCCTATAGTTAAAATTAAACAATTTTGTGACTTAAAAGTTCTTCATAATCATGCGTGTAAGTGTAAGGTGCACTTGTGATGCTGACATTTATAGAATGTGCAACACATACTAATTAGAACAAGGAAATGAAAACCCATACGTGTTTGATCAATTCCCAAATTAACATGATACGTGAACATGTATTCGGCCTTAATCAAGGTTACCCAAGAGATTTAAAGTCTATGACAAGCCTAAAACTTGATACCTATGCCTCCTATATGTCCGGTGTCCAAAATATACTAGTTTTGACTAGGTAGCTGTAAAATGCCTCAAACATTGGTATAAAATAATTATGGACAGAATCGTACGTGTCGAGAAAACACATATAAAACATAAATACCTATATAACTTCATTTAAACTAGACAAAGTATTTCAAGTTTATGTATAGGTGATATCAACAACCTTAATTTACATATGAATTAGGAGTTTGATGAGCTAAAAATGTAAACATACAATTTGATAGAAAGATTATTAACATATACAAAATTCAGAATATAAATTCATTAGAAATTAATACTGACACCCATATATTTCTATATGAATCGACTCCTAGATTCATGTCCATATATTCTATGTTCCATGTCAATTACTTTTTAATTTTAATAACCAAAATCAGAATATAAATTCCTAGTGTCAAACAAGAAATCATTATTGAATTGAACCAAATATGAGAAGGAATGAGGACTTGCCTTGAGGAAATTGATTTGGGGGATTAGGGCTTTGGGACTTGGATGTCCTTCTTCTTCAAACATCTCCTTCTTCTTCTTCTTCTTCTTCTTCTTCTTCTTCTTCTTCTCCATTTCCTTTTTGAAGAAAAAGGGGGTTAGGATTTGATTTTGATAATGGAAATGAAGATGATGATAGAGATGGTGGTGATGGAGTTGGAGATGAGAGGGGGTGGTCGGCGACGTGGACGGCCGGGGGGTGACGCCGGCGACGGGCGCGGGTGGCCAGCAGGGTGGCCGGCCGGTCGGCTGCAGTTGAGTGGCGGTGGTGGCCTCCGGTGGTGGCGGGCACGGCTCAGCCGGTTGGAGAGAGATGGAGAGGAGGAGAGATGGAGAGAGAGAGAGAGAGATGAAGATGGGAGGAGGAGACCGAGAGGGAGAGAGGGAGTGCCGAGAGGGAGAGGGGGAGTGGCTCGGTTGAGGGGTGCTCCCTCTCTCTCTCTATTATATTCTTCTTTTCCCTTTTTTTTTTTTTTTTTTTAAACAAAATAAATAAAAGCAATATGGAGACACATGTCCCCTTTGAGTACATGCATGGAGACACCTAGCATGGCTAGGTGTCCATGCTATTTGAAATTACATAAATTGTAAAAGGTTTCAAATGCAAATATAAAATAATACTTCATGTAATTATTATAAATGATTTTGAAAAAAAAGAAAACTTGAATATTTTAAATAAAATATTTATAATTATATGTATAAAATTTTACCATCTCAAAAATAAATGTATCTCAAAATATTTTATATTATTTTAGATAAATTTATAAATAAAATATTTAATTTAAAAAAAATACAAACAAGAGACGTCATGCGTGTGCGACTTCCAGTTAATATTAACTCACATTCCTCAGAGTGAAAGCTGCTTCTTCGTTGTGTTTGGCCTTTGAATGATTTTGATGTCTTCATTACATATTTTTTTAGTTTTCTCTCGCGCTGATAGTAACTTCTTTTCTTTCAGGATCCTTAATATGTTTGGTGCTATATTATGCTCTATCTAGCAGAGCATCTCAAGACATTTGGAAATTCTAAGCAAATTAAGAAAAGAAGATGATGCTCTTCCCCTTAAATCATGATCCTGCATCACTTTAAGTAATTAAAGAGATATTTATTTTAATTTTGCTCCATATATATACCATATAAAAATATGGGATGCCCTTGAATTACGGGGCCCTAGGCACAAGTCTAAGTTGGCTATATTGTAGAGCCGGCTCTGTCTAGCTACACGCCTGAGCCATTAACCTAAGTATTAAACTTTTTCTGATAGTAGATGCAGTTGTACGAAAGTGTAGGAAAAATACAAGTGAAAAAATGGAATTTGGGTACACATAAATTTTGACTTTCCAGAAATTGTTTGGATGGTAGAATAAGAAGATATGAAAGTGGAAAAAAAAAGTAGTCCCATTTTTGAATGATTATTGAAACTGGAGAAAAAAGGAGTTTGACTATTTGGATGATTATTGAAAGTAGATGTTGGTTGGAGATATAGTAAACCTGCTATGCTTCCTCCAAATTTAAGTTATTTTTCTTATTTAAATTTAATATTACAATATAAAATTTTCTTTCACACGTTTAGTTAACATATAGTTAGTAAATGTAAATTTGCTATATATATAAGTAAGTTTTGTTTCACATTTAATTCTCATTTAAATCTAAATTTTTTTTTCACACAACTAATTATTCTTTCTCATTCAATTCTTTTTTTTTTTTTTTCCTTTATTGCATCTCCACACTCTCTCCTCCTCAGCTCCACACTATTTCTAGTCCACTTACAAGCAACCAGACACTCCTTTGTGTGATTGCTATCACTATGAAAGTGAGCGTACTAGTACAAATTATCGTAATTAATTTGTAGAAGTTCAATAATAATAACAATCTTATAGTTTTATCGTGAAATTTTAGTATTCCAAAAATGTTATTTTCTAACTTTATATATATATATATATATATATATATATATATATATATATATATATATATATATATATATATATATATATATATATATAAATGTAAATGTAAATTTGTTATATATACATTTAAGTGCTATCACTATGAGAGTGAGCGTACTGGTACAAATTACCGTAATTAATTTGTAGAAGTTCAATAATAATAATAATCTTATAGTTTTATCGTGAAATTTTAGTATTCCAAAAATGTCATTTTCTAACTTTACATATATATGTAAATGTAAAATTTTCTTTCACACATTAATTAACATATAATTAGTAAATGTAAATTTGTTATATACATAATTAATTTTTGTTTCACACTTAATTCTCATTTAAATCTAAATTTTTCTTTCACACAACTAATTATTTTCTTTCTTATTTAAATCTATTTTTTTTCTTTATTGCAGCTCCACACTCTCTCTCCTCCTCAGCTCCACACTCTATTTTTTCTTTATTGCAGGTCCACATTTTCTTTATCCCCCTCGATTGCCTCGGCCTCGTCGACTACCTTCTAGAGGAGCTCGGTCCTATCACCAATTTCGGCCTTTTTCCTAGTGTTGTCGCAGGAGAGTCGGTTGGGGATGACTATAACAAATTTTAACTTTTTTTTGCAACTCAAACCCATCCCCAGCTTTCCTCCGGAGTTCCAATTTTTTTTTCTTGGATGTGAGAGTGGGAAGAAAACGAGAGGACAGAAACTGCGAGCAGTCACATCAAACAAAACAGTCTACTTTTAATTTTCCAAACAAACTCCTGAACTTGACTAAATTTGGATGAGTTGCCAAAATACGGCCAAATCTAGTCCACTTACAAGCAACCAGACATCCCTTTGTGTGATTGCTATCACTATGAGAGTGAGCGTACTAGTACAAATTGTTGAATTAATTGTATCTCTTTTCTGGTTGAGCGCTCAAATGGGAGGTGACAATAGAGTTGGTAATTTAGTCCCACATCGGTTAGGAGGTGGGACCATGTGGTGTAGATAATTGGGATTGGTTTAGGCCTTACATGAGAATTTACTTTTAAGGCATATGGGCCCAATTTGTTTTCACACCTCATGGGCCAACTCCGATTCAGGTCACACCGCGTTTCCAACAAGTGGTATAAGTGGCCATGGTTACGAGACTAGTTTGGACGGCTCTAATTGATTCGAGACAGATAATGCTGAACGTTCATGTGTATAATAGTATTATACGGACTCTTCTCAAGGTGGAGTAGGAGCATCAACTACAAGAATTGGTTTCAAAGGTGGATTTGACGAGCTGGCGGGAATAGGAAAAGGTAGCAGGAGTGTGCTATGGTTGTTCGGTTAGCGGGAACGAGCAAAGGTAGCCGGAGTGTGCTAAGGGTGTTCGGCTAGCGGGAACGAACAAATGGTAGCCGGGTGTGCGAGTTGCTTGGTTAGCAAAAACGAGCCAAGGTGGAGATTGTTGGATTGTATCTTGTTTCCGGTTAAGCACTCAAATGGTGGTTGACAATAGAGTTGGTAATTTAGTCCCATATCGGTTAGGAGGTGGGATCATGTGGTGTAGATAATTGGGATTGGCTCAGGCCTTACATGAGAATTCTCTTTTAAGGCATATGGGCACAATTCAATATCGCACCTCATGGGCCAACTCCGGTTCGGATCACACCGCGTTTCCAACACAAATTACCGTAATTAATTTGTAGAAGTTCAAAATAGTTTTATCATGAAATTTTAGTATTCCAAAAATGTCATTTTCTAACTTTATATATATATATATATATATATATATATATATATATATATATATATATATATATATCCCGATAATAATATCCGTTGGATCTTGTTTAAGTCATCTAATCTTAACCATTAAAAAATCAACGGTTAAGATTAAATGACTTAAACAAGATCCAATGGATGTGAAAGTAGGGATGAAAACGGGCCGGGTCGGACCGGGCCGCAGCTAGGCCCCAGCCCCGGCCCTGGGCTTTTTAAATATCAACCCCAACCCTACCTTATATGCTTTCGGGCCGGCCCCGGCCCCGGCCCTGGGCCGGCCCTATTCCAAAAGATTTGACATTACCATCTGCATTTTTTATTACAAACCATGTCAAAACATTGCTAATATTTTTGGCAAATCGAGTTATTTTCTCCTAAATCATTGCTTGATTTATATAGAAAGTTATTAAACAAACAATTAGCACAGGATTCATTGAAAACTCGTATTAAAACTTAATTATATTAACAATAAAAGTGACATAAGAGTACATTGAGTAGTAAACAAACACATGGTTATATATATGCATACATTCACATGAGCAAGCAAGTTCATACAATGATCATTACAAAAATTCACATGATTGAAAGTGTCTGGCCTTCTTTACAGGTACCCAGCATCATAATCTACTTCTTCCAATTGACCGTCAAGGGAGAGTAGACCACCGTAAAATGAATTCCTTTCCAGTTCTATGCCATATCATCATTGCATAAATGTGTGAGACAAAAGTAGTAACCACATGAATTCAAATGAATTCCTTTCCAGTTCTATGCCATATCATCATTGCCCAATCATAAGTTAGCAAAATCCATAAAATGAAAAATAATATTGCAAACAAACAATAAGGTGTTGTAACATACCTGTTGCTACAATCATAATTAGTAGAATAAACTATTTGCCTAGCAAATAAAAGAAATTAAGCATAAAAGTTAATTAAAAAACTAATCTAATAGAAATAAATTAAATAACTTGAAATAAAAATAAGCCGAATATATTTTTGTCCAAAGAGATCTAGCAAACCAAAGAGATAAGCAATTACATGACCAAATTCAGAAAATCAAATACAAATTAGGTACCAAGCTTTAGAATGTAGCAAATCAAAACACAAACTAAGTACCAAAGTGCTACCAAGCAAATGACATCAAAATTAGTTGAGATATCCTCCAAGCAAAATAATCTGAACGTTAGCACCACCTGTTCAATATTATGAATATAATCAGTAAAATACCAAATATTACAATGTGTTAGAAAAATTAAATGAGGCTAGTTTAAATAATAACTAAATATATGTTACCTTTTAATGCATTCCTTCTTTGGATTCATTCGATTTTTCCAAAGAATTTTAATCCAACTCTTCAGCCAATGTTGACATTTTTGATATCACATCTTCATCTAATTGAACAAAAATGAATTCATAATTTGTTAACCATATGTAATTAAAATGCGAAAATAAATTCTCAAGATAAATTTAGTAACATACCAAGATTGAAGTTCTGATGAAGCCAATCTTGTGTACAAATCAATGCCTCAATCGTGTCAGGATTCAATCTGCTGCTGTGAAACCCATCATTTTCGTATTTATTTATTCAATAAAATTTTGTGTTGTTAATTAACGTTTTCAAAAATTATTATTATTAAATATTATTATTAACTATTTTTGGGTGAAAAAGAATTTTGAAAATTATAAGCAACTTGGATTTTGATTTCGGACCCGAGCCCAGACCCAGGCCCGAGTCAAATCTTTTCCTATCCAATTTGGACTTGGCTAATCAAAAAAAAAAAATAATAATAATGAAGGAGACTAGGTTTACGGTTGACCAGCACCCAACCCTCTCCCTAAGAATTGGTATGCACTACTCCTAATTTTCCTCCTCAACATTTTCTCCTCCACACGTTATCAAACCCACTCTCCCACCTTTCCCGTACATCAACAGAACCCACGAGCACTCCCAACTAAAAACTCTCAACCACTCTCTCTCTCTCTCTCACCTTTCTCATTCTCCCTGTGGAGAAACAAAACTCACAAAACTCTCAACAGCTCACAGATCTCTCCCTCTCTCTCTCTGTTCTCTCGAAGGGTTCCCCTAGCCCTAACCCCCTTTCCCCGAGCTCGCGCCGCTCCTCCGCGCGACCTCCCCGACCGAGCCCCGCGCCGCCACCGCGCCGTACCCGAGCCCCCGCCGCGTCAGCGAGCCCGACGGATCTCCCCCGCCGCTGTCGTCTGCCGCCCTCCAGCGCTCCGGCGGAGTTTCCCCGCTGATTTCCGCGTTTCTTTGCTGTCCCCGCCGGCGATCCCGCTGTCCGTGGACTCCCGCTGTTCGGGAACTTCGACCTGCTGCCGACTTAGTTCGGATTTCTTTCCCGAGATTTTTCCCGCGGCTCCCCGCCAACGGAATCTGGTAATTTCTGGATAATCACAGTAGTTCGTCCCTCCCCGTAGAGTCGATGATGAAATCGGTCCCCGGATTCCCTTCGGGAAATCCGGTTAGCTGCGTTATATTTTCGTTAGCTGCGTTAGTTTGTTTTCCTGTGTTTTACTTGCTGGGTTGGCGTGAATTGGTTGATTTTGGATTCCCGGACTTTTCGGGAATTATTCGGTGGAATTGGAAATTATGTCTGTGGTGTTGGAATTATTTTTGGTGGATATTCTGTGGACTATTTTGGGTTGTAAAATATTTGCAGGAGTTTGTTGGCGCACTTCCCAGTTTTGGGTTTGTCCCGAAATAGAGGAAGTGCTGCCCAAATTTTTACAAAAACTATATTTTATTGATTTCAAAACGGGCTTTCGAAAATGAATTTCTAAAACCGATTTTTTGGACGACGACCGTACCGGTCTGTGGGTCCCGGCAAAATGCAAACGCACCGGTCCGACCGGGCGTTGTGGTATTAGCTGGATTTTGATGATGGACCGAGTCTGAGACTCTAACTTTTATTTTAAATTATTTTATTTAATATTTAGGCTATTTATTATAGTTATTTATTTACTGCATTTTATTTAGTAATTAAATCATTTTTCTCTTATTTGATGTAAAAAAAGATTGTACAGGGCATAAGCCCACTCTAGGATGTTTAGCTGTACCCCTGTATTGTGTAGCGTATATTTTTACTTTCTTTTCTGGATGGATGTGATCTTGGGTGGTTTTGATTAGACGTGTAATCGTAGTTAGAGCGTAATTTTATAATTAATTAAGAATTAATTAAATGGATGAAAAATTAGTAAATAACTAGTTCATGATTTATCATTAAAAGAAAACTATATTTTTATAAATATATTACAAAAACACAAGTTTTCCAAAGTTAAGTGATTCTCGTTGTTATTTCCAAATAATCCAATTAACCGGCTTAATCAAACGCACGTAGTTGCGACGTAAACGTTAGCTGTAGATTAATACAAATTAAAACCTGACTAGGACTTACTACTAGAGATTGCAACTAGCACTCTTAGCCTGGTCATTCAATGGATCTAAGTCGAGTTCTCAACTGTAGGAACTCGAAGATACACCTGACGTTACTCCTCGGTACCGACATGTCTTTCTAGTCATCTAAAACAAGGCAAGTTACGATTTGTGTATTCCTGTATTTTATTTAGTAAAGTTAAGATGCATGTTAAACCACACTGCTGGCACGGAACTCTACCGACTGTTACTGTTACTGAATCTGGGACTGGGGGAATAGTGTAAACGTTTATGACCAAAGCCCCTACTGAACTGACTGTGTTAGCTTACCTCTCTCACACACGGGGATAAGCCATATCGTATCGCTAGGATACTACTGTTTAACCCAAGCCGGTCATAGACGTTTGCATATTCAAAACACACTGAACTGTTTTAAACTGCTGAAAATTGTTATTTTAAACTGTTTATCCTGCACTTTCCAATTACTATTTAAGATATGAGATGCATACTTCGTTCTTGCTCCCTCCTGACTGGAGACAACATTTTAGGTAACACTGAGGATGACGAGCTATTCTATAATGGCTATTATGACCCGGTCCTCTACCCTGCGACGGTACCAGAGCCGTCTCTGGAGGACGCTGATCCTGGGACTGCTGAACCTGATGCTTAGATAGTTTCCCTTTCTGCATTTTCTTTTATTTGGAGTTTGTAGTTTTATTACAGCATTTCCCTTCCAGTTGTATTTCTGAATATTTTATTAACAAAGTTTCAAATTCCGAATAGAACAGTTGTGACAAATGTACTTGTGTTGTTGTGAATACCTGAAATGAAACAGCTTTCTGTCGCCGTCTCACCATGGTGCAGGCTGGGCATGGTCCGGTTCGACCCATTAACTTGGGATCGGGTCGTGACAGCTGCGATGTGGATCAATAACTCGTCCACCCGTACTAAAGGCTGATTCTGACGAAACTGTGGAGACGGGAATAGCTAAAAAGTCTCGAGCCATCCGTGCTAAAATGGGATATATGTTGGCATTATTTTTCCACCACCCCAAAAGATTAAAATCCCCATCTGACATCAAACCAAGTGATTGCTCTGCCAAGTAGATATCTATTTCACTTCTTTTTGGTTTCTTAACTGCTTGTTGTTTTGACAACCATTCCATATAATCCATATCATGCTTTCTTTTGCTACCCACAACTTCCTTTGAACACGAACCTTCCAAACTATCAACACATACCACATTACTCAAATTTGCAAGCTGTGCATCCTTTTCATATATATCATATATATCATTAAAGAGCACAAGAATTTCATTAACAATTTCTTCCCCAACTATTTCTCCAAATTCTTTCATATAGCTAAAGCTGATATATCCAAGCTTTAATCGTGGATCCAACACAGTAGCAATACATAGAAACTTGTTGCAATGCCTCCAATATTTATCAAACTTCCTTTGCATTTCTGAAGCTAAGTTCCTTATAGTTACATCAAAGTTACAAGCTTCTTCCACAAGCAACCCTCTAATATTCCAAATTTCTTTGAAATATAAATTAGAAGTTGGATACTTAAAGCCAGAAAACACCTTAGTAGCATCAACAAAATGCTTCAAAAATTTACAAAATAGCTCCGCCTTTTTCCAATCATCATGTGTTAATAGAAGTGAAGAGTTTCCATGTTCTTGAATATACATCATAAAAGCATCTTTATAAATTATTGCATTGGCAAGCATATCATATGTAGAGTTCCATCTTGTAGAAACATCATAAACCAAACCTTTCTTTTTGGGAAGCCTTTTTTGAGAAGCAATCTCATTAAACATTTGCATTCTAGATGGTGTAGCACCCACATATCGGACAATATTTCGGACATTATCAATAGCATTTTGCATCGCTTTCAAGCCATCTTGTACCAAAATATTTAGAATATGTGCACAACATCTAATATGCATGTGAACCCCATGAAGGAATAATTTTTCACCATAATTTTCTTTTAGTTTTGACACGGCACTATCATTAGAAGATGCATTATCAAGTGTGAGAGCAAGCACTTTATCATCCAATTCCCATTCTCGAATACAACTCCAAATGACATCACTTATAACATAACTTGTATGTGGATATGGAACCTTTTTAAAACTTAAAATTCTCTTTCTTAAAATAAAGTCATCATCAATAAAATGTGCTGTGAGAGTCATATATCCCAACTTTTGATTTGATGTCCACATATCAGATGTGAAACTCACCCTAGAATTTAACTTGCTTAGCACATCTTGAAGTTTTTTCTTCTCAACTTCATATAAAGTAACACAATCATTTCGAACAGTTACACGACTAACACATTGAAACAACGGTTGGAGGCTCTTTGAAAATTCAACAAAAGAAGGGTGCTCAACAATTCGAAATGGTAGTTCTGCACATATTACAAATTTTGCTAAGCTCTGACGACTTTCAACTTGATTGAACTTGAAAGGCTTTAGTTGACCACCTGCTTCTATAGAGGATTTGCTAAGCAATAGTTGCTTTATATCCTTATTACCTTTCGGTTTTTTTTTGCAATACATATCAATATGTCGTCTTAAATGTGAAGTTCCATGTCCCGGCATATATGATAAGTGATGATTGCAATGCAAACATGTTGCTTGAATTTTAGAATTTCCATTTTGTCTGTTATTGTTTCCTTCTTAAAATCATCCCATACAGCTGATCTTCTAGCCTTTCCATGATTTTCAACTTCTTTGTTGTTTCCATTATCATCAATTTTTCCAGTTTCAATATTGACTTCAATTTCACTATTTGGAACATTTGAATGTATCTGCATGTATAAAAATTTAATGTTATAAAACAGTTTGTAAAATTTATGTGATTGAAAATTTATATGTGGTTTCACAATCAAATATTGCACACAAACATATACTTATGTATAACATCAATCTATGACTTCATGTATAAATATGTGTGTTTGTGTTTTTTGTGTGTCTTTAAGAACATGCAAACACTTTTTCAAAGTGGAACAAAAACACATCACCTCGGATGATGGAGATGGTATAACTAAATTTTTGTCTGTTGCTGATGGAGATGATGCAACTAAATTTTCATTCACTTGCGAGGATTGTGAAGGTTGATTGGGAGTAGAATTACTAGGTCCCTCCATGCTCATGGTGCTTCCAGTGCAAGTTCGAGGTTGCGGCGTGGAAGTCTTGATTCTACTGAAAAAGCAAAGGACATAAAAAAATATCAGTTAAAAGTTGAAGGTCATACAATTTTTAATTTGTAAATTAGATTCATTTTGACTAATTTTGAGACTGTTAAACTGATTCCCTTTGCTATTTAATTAAAGTTTGTGCTTTTGTCTCTAGATTGATATCGCAAATGTTGGTTTCCACCAAATTTGGCATTTACAATTACATGTTGTCATCACCTAGTTATAGCAAGAATAGACATCGTTTTTTTGGCTAATGGAGAAGTCATTGAAATATAGATTGTGCGCTCAGTGGACATTGATCTGTAAAATTACACTTAAAAGAAACTTCTTGACTTTACCATGGCTTATACTTATTTCCACTTACCCTCATATCTGCAAAGGTGTTAAATATTTTTTGTAAATTGTGGTTTGTTAAGGCCATAATTCAGCAAAATCTTATGTTATGGCGTGAAGTACACCTTTCTTGGATGTCGTTTAGTCTCGTTCATAATATGGCATGAATTTTGTATCAATTTTTGTTCTAAATAAATGTAGCAAAAAATAGTTCTATCCTTAAAAAGCTTCTGCTTTATTGTTTGATAAAATATGACATGAGAAGCAATTTCAAGGATATATACACCAGCTTGAGTATAACAGTATAATCTTTTTTAATGAAAATTCAAAAAAAAAAAGAAATGTCAAACTGTTTATGAAAGAGAACATACGCCATTAAGTGACAGTCTTGCAGAAATGAAGATGTTAGCTCGACTTGGAGTTACAAGCCTGTAGAAAGAAAGCACAACGAAATAAATAAGAGAGTAAAAATGTAATCTGAGAATCTACACAAGTATGATGGGAACTTTATTAAACATTCAAGGCAAATGTTGCAAAAATTGGAGAATAAAAAGTATGCTGTATAACTAATATCATTCACCCCGTAACCTGCAGGTAATAGAATCCTTATTGGTAAAATAAACATCAATAAAATTGCCTACATTCTGAAATTAATAAGTCTCACTTTTTTTTTGACAACACAAAGAAAGCAAGCCCTTGACTTTATCAATCCTCACATATGAATTTATGATTCTATGAAACAGAACATTGTCTGCAACCCAAAAGATGATTAATGAGCATCACCATGACACCATGGGCCATGGGAAAACATTGATGTACAGCTGATATCATCATGTTTAAACCTAATAACTAAACTCATAAGTCTAATTTTTATTTCGAATTAAGCATGCAGTACGAACTGATGAAATAAGTTTCTGATTAAGTTTTTATCTTTTGCTAATCTAAACTAAACTGAGTAGAAAACTACTTTTGACTTGCTGTGAGCTTTCAACAATGTCCTCCACATGGAGTTCAACGAGGTGATTTCATGGCCATATTTCAAGTACCATATAATTGCAACAAGGGCATACATACATCACAAAATAAGCAGCAGGCCCAAGTATTGATTGATTAGTCAAATATAAGAAAAAATTCAGGTGCTAATCGTGAAGTGATAAACTATAGATTAAATGGTTGTAAAATAAATCAAGTTCATCACAATCATTTGAATCCATCAAGACCAAGATGAACTGAGAACTCACAATTTAACCAAGAATTAGTCCCGACCAAAGGTATGGGCGGCTCGACGGCTCGACGAGGTATGGACGACGCAACAGGGTGAGGCCTGTGACGGCGGATCGACTTGATGGGGCTACCGTGAGCCGCGAGGTGAGGTGAGACCGTGAGGCCCGTGAGGGCTGCTGGAGATGTTGGGGCTACCGCGACTCGACGAGAAGATCTCAGGAGGAAGATGAGTTGAAAGTTGTAAGGATGCAGGAGAGGGATTCATGGAAATGTTCTTAAATATTAAATTCTTAATAGATGTATTTAATTTCATTTGGGTTTAGAATTCTGAGAAGTGAGAAGATGAACAGTTTCGCGTCCCCTCGTGAGGCGTGCATCGGAGTCATTGAGAAGTTGAAAAGCCGAAGTCAATTAGGGCCATTCTGGAATCTATGGGACAGGGACCTGGGCTTGGGCTTGGGGAAGTGCAATTGCATTGTTAACATATAGGTTAGCAATAATCATTGGACCGGGGCCGGGGCTGGGGCCGGGCCTATAGTCAGCCCCAACCCCTACCCGAATTTTTTGAGGGCCTAACTTGCAGCCCCAACCCCAGCCCATTATTTCGACGGGCTGGGGCTGGGGCCGGGCTTTTTTGGGGCCGGGTCGGGGGGCCCTCGGGCCGGCCCCAGCCCATTTTCATCCCTATGTGAAAGAGGAGATGCATGGAGGACGTAAATGTGAGGGGATGCAGATCCCTCCCCTCTCTCTCTCTCTCTA
Source organism: Iris pallida (assembly GCA_029216955.1). NCBI lineage: Eukaryota > Viridiplantae > Streptophyta > Magnoliopsida > Asparagales > Iridaceae > Iris > Iris pallida. Next base: position 36,264,499 of record JANAVB010001800.1, read on the forward strand.
TATATATATATATATATATATATATATATATATATATATATATATATATATATATATATATATATATATATATATATATATATATAGGAAGCGGATCAAAAGCCTCCCTTAGAAAGCCCCCCAAAAACCCCCCTCACTCTAATCCGTAATTTAATGTTAATATTAATGTTAATATTAATGTTAATGTTAATATTAATGTTAATATTAACATTAAATACTAAAATTAACATTAAACTTAACATTAAAATTAATATTAACATTAACATTAACATTAACATTAATATTAACATTAACATTAACATTAATATAAAAAAAATTAAAAAAAATTAATATAAACATTAATGTTAATATTAACATTAATATTAATATTAACATTAATATTAACATTAATATTAACATTAATATAACGAATTAGAGTGAGGGGGATTTTTGGGGGGCTTTCTAAGGGGGGCTTTTGATCCGCTCCCATATATATATATATATATATATATATATATATATATATATATATATATATATATATATATATATATATATATATGAGGAGGGATCCGCATCTTCTCACTTCTGCATTCCTCGTGTATCCCTTCTTTCACATCTATTGGATCTTGTTTAAGTCGTCTAATTTTAACCGTTGATTTTTCAACGATTAAGATTAGATTATGTGTTATCATGGTGATGCATGGCGATGCAAAAGTGAGAGAATGTAGATCCCCCCCCCTCTCTCTCTCTCTCTCTCTCTCTCTCTCTCTCTCTATATATATATATATATATATATATATATATATATATATATATATATATATATATATATATGTTTAAATTAATTAAAAATAAATATATATAGGGTTGGTTTTGAAGGAGTGCAATGGGTGCGACCGCACTAGGCCTCTCGAATTCGTAGGCCTCCAATTTATTTTTTGTATGTATATGTATTATGTATTCTAAACTAACTTATGGATAAATAATAAAAAAATCCAAAAATGTCAAACTTATGAATACATAATTTAAAAATTATGAATAAGTCATTTAAAAATGTATATGTATATTTATTATGTATATTATAATACTAAACTAACTTATGAATAAATTCATTGGTCTTTCTTATGTATACTAAGCTAATCCAGTGGAGATTCTCTCAATTAACTAAGGTTATATCTATTTCCAATAAAAGAATCAATTAACAGGGGCTTCCACTATTTCCAATTAAGAATTTAAGTCAAAGATTCTCTCAGTCCCTTTCAATACTATTCAAAATCAGTAAAAATGCAATAATAGAAAATCCTAAGACATAAGATTCAAATAAAATTCTATGAATCCTTGACTCTATCGGCAACCTCTCTCCTTTCCTTCAAAAAAAATGCCCACAAATTCCAACTCTCTACTCCTTCAAAATACGTAGATATATCCCAAACCACCTCGTTTTCCAGTCCAGGATGTTTCGCCAATACCCCATGAGCACCAGAAGCCCTAGAGCCGTCGACGAGCCCGCCCATCATACGCCGTCAGAAGGCTATGCACAAAGAAGACTATTGCACAGAATAAGCGTGTGTTTGCAGAAAGTTCGTGCGAGCAGATCTCCACATTCGTTCAATGAATTCCCAAAAGAATTGTATACGATCTCCTACAGCTCTAATCTAACTCTAAAATTTTGTAGGTTAATTTGAGCTATAAAAATAATAAATCATTAGCCAAAGTAGGCCTCCCAGAATTATAATTTTATCTATAAAGTTGTCGTACAAGGGTTGTCCCAACAAATCGGACCACTCCGACTCGAACTGTTTGCATCGAAACACGCATATGGTATTTCCCGAGTGTGGAACTTGATAAAATTAAAATTGTCGCACGAATGCGACGTCCGTCGAAAATTATCGTATCAAGAATTTTGTAGCTATGAATGGTAAAAGATCGTTCATAATGTAACGATGGCAAAAGATGCTTGTTTGTTTTGCTTTATTTTATCTTCTTTAGTCAAATATTGAAAGATATTGTAGTTGAATGTTTTTTTCTTAATTGATGTTAATTTTGGATAATTTAAATTCTGAATTTTTTATTAGAATTTTTTTATATGAGAATAGTCCTCCGTTTAATTTTTGCACCGGGTCCATTCGTCCTGGACGAATCTCAGCTCCAGCCCTGAATATATAATATATATATGTCTTTACTAACATAATTACTAAGTATTAATAATTATACACTTTCAACTTTGATAAATATTCATATCTTAAAAATAAATATACTTTTAAAATATTTTATATTATCTTAAAATAAATTATCATGCAAGTATAATGAGCGGAAGTGGTTGTATGTTAGCACATCATGCATTTTCTCTCTTTCGGTACAGTTTAGCTGGCAGGGGCTGGTGACGGACTGAAAGTCCTCAATTAGAGCAAGGGGGTGAACATTTGGTTTATTGGATTTACGGAGCCAAAATAGTCCAAATTGAACAAATCGAAATTCTAGAAAGTCAAATTTGAACCAAAATTAAAACCGAATCGAATAACGATTCTGTTTATTCGGTTGAACTATTTTTATTGTATAATGGATATGGTCCAAATTAAAATCGTGGTTAAATACTATTAAAATTATAATTTTTATATACACGTTTATTTGGTTGGACTATTTGCGTTCAAAGCTAGATTAGTTGTTAAATTATCAAAGTTTGGTTTCAAAAAACATAAATAAAATTGTTGTTTTCAAAATATACACATTTTAATTACAACATATGAATAGAATTGAAAATATTTACATAATTGTATAAGTGTTATTCGATTTTGGCTTTGGACCAAAATCTAAAATCAAAACTGAATAAGAAACTTTAGTATTTTCAAAACCAAAATCGAACGTTTTTTTTTCTTCTTCAAACTAAATTGAATCTCTTATTCAGATTTTAACCAAATACTACTCCGCCCTAATTCGAGCCCATCTAAACATACACAAAATCTTTTCAATGTTGGTTTGTTGAAAATGTCAATAACAAAGTTTTATTTTTCTTACACTAGGTAAAGTCTACTCCCGGTCAACCCAGGCCTGAAATTAGTACAACAATAGAGAAGAGGACCAAAGAAAAAGACAAAACGAAAAAACAAACTAGTAATGTTTTTATAATGAGGAGAGACTCGTAGAGTCATCAGGAGTTGATCTAGGCTGGTGAAAGATCCTGGCTCCAGCCAAAACAAGAGGACTCTCCTTCCTAGATGAACCTAAAGGAGCACCCACAATTGTCTCTCCCTTGGCTCAAATATTTCCGGAGTAGTACTCTCGTGCCAAAGTTTGCTGAACTTGGTGCCGGCGGCGGCCAAGGTTGAGCAGCCACAGCGACCGACGATGTCCATGACGATCTGTGGATACCACGAAGCCCTCCGTCTCGTCTCCGAAGCCTTCAGACCTTCCAGAACGCTCTCTGCTAGCTCGACGTGTCGCTCGGGGCCGTCGCGAGTCGAGTACTGATCTCCAAGGCTGCTGCGTCCGTGGATTGCTCGGTGAGTCGCGCTCAGCGCGGACAGTGCGGCCACGACAGACCAAGAGACGAATATAATGTTTCTCAGTGTGAACTCCATAGCTGATGCATGTACTCTATCCAGTCAAGTAACACATTATATAGGAGCTCAACCAGGAATTAGTCAGTCAGTATATATGGAAGTCTCCTTCTGGTGCAATGAAGGACCTCAACCAGGAATTAGTCAGTCAGTCAGTCAGTCAGTCTATGGAAGTAGGGTCTTGACGAGGGGGGCATGCATACCGTGTTCTACAAGTCCGAGCCATTCAAAAAAAAAAAAAAAAATTCAAAGAAAGAGGAGCATTAGTTATAAATTTTTTTTTGAAAGTAACACCCTCATTTTTCTTTCAATCCAAACTGGCTCCTATATACCATCAAAATTACAGTCAAGGTGTTGGGTGGGCCGGGAGGCCCGGTCCACAGCTCGAGCCCGGCTTGGTCAAATCCGGTCCGGGCCGGCCCGAGCCCGGTCGAACCGCCCCCATATACGACCGGGTTGGATCTTCCTCCCCGACCCACTAGCCCGAACCGGCCCAGCCCGGTTTGAACGCGGGTCCGGACCGGTCAAACCCCTCAAGTTCGACCGGGCCGAACCGGACCGTCCCGGTCCAAGCCCGGTTCAAGTCCAGTTGGCCCGGTTCGGTCAATTTGATTTTTTATTTTTGGTTTCTAACCGTTGGGGGCATAAAAGACCAAATTACTCCCGATTTAGTGGCTGTTTTTTGAACATTGGAAGGATATTTTGATCATTTTGCTGAAAATGACCAAAATACTCTTATAACCACTCTTTCTTCGGGGTAAAATAGGTCATTTTTCCAAAAAAAAAAAATCTATAAATAGGCCAAATTTTAAAAAAAATATACACAACCATTTCTTTCCTCTCTTACAAAATATTGAAGCTAATAAATTCTCTGAAGATTGAACAACAAGTTTTTGGACTTTGAAGTACAACTTACTGGAGGCCAAAGTGCAGTGTTCTCCAGCTTTCAAATTATGCAAAAATTATTGGAATTTCACATCTCTTCCCAAAGTGTACATTCCAAGTAATTTTAATTTAGAGAAAATTTTTCACTTTTTTGGTACTTTATTGAGTTTTTTGGACAATTTTGGACTTTTTCTTCTCTCTCTCTCTCATTTTGGTATATAACATTTTCTGCAAAATTAAATTTCAAAACTATGGATGCTAGTGGTTCTAACCACCCTAACGGAGATGATTCACAACAAAATTTTACTTATTATAATAATTTATTTGAAAACAATCATATTCCAGATTTTGTACCACAGACACAAATGTCACATCCTGAAGGAGCATGGCTACAAATGTTGTAATTAGGGAGAATCCGTTTTATGGCAATATTGTGAAAAAATATATGTCACTGATAGGGAGGGCGCACTGGTTTTCGATCCCAAAAATCAAAAATCAATTTCTAAAGGTGCACAGCGTAAGAAATGTAGAAAAATATTTAAGTGGAAAAGGAACGATGGTGCGGGTACATTAAAAAGACAATATGATACTTTTCATGGTAAAGTGTGAAGCCCATGACTTTAATTTTATTTTTAATGTCCCTGTTTTATATTGTTTGGTGAGCCTTTTATTTTTAGCCCACAACTTGTTAATCATTTTTTTTGTGTTATTTTAATTACTAGTTAGTTATTTTTCAACCCAATGATTTAAGCCCTGGAACCAATAACCCGAAGCCCAAACACAATAGGCTAACCATTCTTCCACTCATCCCGAGTCTCCCTCTCTGATCTGCCCAACCCGTGCACACGTACTCCTCTCCCTCTCCACTACGTAACCCTTAGGAGCATGAATTCTCCCAATCCACAGAAACTTTATTTTTCCACCATCACAATAACTCTTCTATCTCCCTAACCGTTCCACCATTCTCCGATCCGAGACCACCACCACCCTCCCCTCGCCGTCCTCTCCGATTACAGACCCCTCTCCCCCACCTTCCGAGTCCGTCCCCGCGCAACCCCGTGCCAGCCCGACAGCCCGGCGCCTCCCGTGCGTGTTTCCGTGCGCGTCCCGTCTCCGCGTGTCCGTCCGTGTGCGTACACGTGTCCGTGCTCGTCGTTTCCATCGTTCCTGATGTTGTTCCGAGTCCGATGCCTCCCCTCGGTACTCCTTCATTGTCACGCCCCAGAACCAGAATACTGGAGAACGGGGGCGGACATAGCCAGCTACGTATAATGAAATGGAATCCATCTCACTATACGGTCACGGCTGTCTAGAAATATGAGGGTTTATCTACAAGCCAGCAGTCTCTTAAGGTCATAAAGTAGCCTATTGTCTCAATCTCAACCAACTAATAATAGTTACAAGATATCAGATCACCAAATATACAATTGTAAGGCGTCCCAAACATTACATATCCAGATGATCATGAATCTAGTCGTACAAAATGTAAGGACTAGCAAGAGTTAAGTCATACATGATCAACCTCGAGTTGCCAATCATGTTTACAGCCCGTAGGCGGACAGAAAGTAAAGTGCATCGAGCTAACATGTGCTCGTCGGCTAAATGCCTCAAAAGAATAATGTACAATTACAGTGGGAGAACAAGAGAAACCTACTCGTTGCCAGGATTCCCTCTAGTGGTCACCATCTGGCTGGAAAGCAGGTAGATCCTTTCCTGCTGCTCCGGTATCTGGCCATACAAAACCAGCTGGGTCAGACCCCAGAAAGAGCAAGTGCCACAAAGGAGGCCACGAAATAAGAACAAAACCAGCAATCAGCACAATAATAATAAGGTAATAAAGACAGGAATTAAGGAAAAACATAACATGTGATATACGATGAGGTAACCATGGGACTATTCAGATAACCAGGTTACAACCCGTAAACAAAACAAGGACCGGGGTTGTAACTCTTCGTCTGAACGGAACTTGGATTCTCCCACCATTTATCGGCAAAATATAAGAAAATCATGACAGGTAGCAATTCTAGTGCAGGAATCAAGACAAGACTAGACATGTTATACCTCATTCAATCAATCACGGCCAAGCAGATACTACGGCTTACTACTTTAACTAACTAGGGTTATCACATGGCCTAATTACTAGCAAGATGCAATGAGAATTCCAAGTCCGGTCACCTGTTTGTTACTACCCGAGTGATCCCAGCAAGAAAAGGAAAAGATAGCAGGATATAGCAGACATACTGTAGTAAGATACATGTGTCCTAAGGTACCACACTCGACGGCGGGCTGGAAGTGCGCTCATCTCGACGGATAGCAACAAATCCCATGTATATATATATAAGGCCGGGACCAAAGGGACAACAGGTAACTGGGGATTTCTCCATGAACTATTTGATCCATCTAGTCATTAACCTAGCCAGATTCAGTATGAATCCCTGACCGTGGAAAACCCGGGGATTCATGTCCTAGACATGATGCGAGACAAGACTGGTTGCTTACACAAGCACATTCAATACAATCATCCACGGGGTCAAGAATTCACTTAACATGTCAAGTTAGCCGTCGCAACAGCGTTTGATAAATCATGTCAGGGTACTTGTCAGGAGTGCGCCACGACGGGCCACTATTATGTCAGGTTGGTCATGTCAGGAGTGCACCACTATGGGTCACTAGCAAGAAAATCAGAGAATACCAGGGTCATAATCCACAGAAAATCACGAGAACCATACTAGTCATAAACAATTACTTGAAAACCGTGTTAGGCCGTGTCGGGTCAATATAGTCGTGCTGTGTTGAACAGATCTCAGGAAAACCCAATCCATAAAAGAGAAACCAAGTCGAGAAATAAAACCAATACTCCTAGAGCCAATGGGTTAAGCAAGGGGTCAGGGTGCCTGGGTCACGCAGCGTACGCGCAAGGGCGCGCTCGCAGGGGCTAGCGTACGCACAGGAGCACGCACGCAGGGGAGCTATGTACGTGAAAAGTCACGCACGCAGGAGAGCAGCGTACGTGAAAAGTCACACACGCAAGAGAGCTGCATACGTGCAAAAGTCACGCAAGCAGAGGGCTGCGTACGTGAAAAGTCACGCAAGCAAAGGGCTGCGTGCGTGAAAAGTCACGCAAGCAAAGGGCTGCGTGCGTAAAAAGTCACGCAAGCAAAGGGCCGCGTACGTGAAAAGTCACGCAAGCAAAGGGCTGCGTGCGTGAAAAGTCACGCAAGCAAAGGGCTGCGTACGTGAAAAGTCACGCAAGCAAAGGGCTGCGTGCGTGAAAAGTCACGCAAGCAGAGAGCAGCATACGCGAAAAGTCACGCACGCCAGAGAGGTGCATACGTGCAAAAGCACGCAAGCAGAGAGCTGCGTGCGCGTAAAAACACGCACGCAGGGTCTGGGTCTTCTTCACCATGGCTGAGAAGAAGCTCCAATGGCTCCAAAACTTCAAGGCATCACAACTTGGTCATCCGAACTCCAAATCCAGATTTCCAAAGTTCTAACCAGGGTGGAAATGAACTCTCTTCCACAAGAAAACATCAAAACCCATAAAAATCCAACCTAAGTAGATCAAAACCATACAAAACCGAAAATAGAAAAATCTAGATCTAGAGCAATGGAGACTCCAAATCACAAAATGCTAAGTTCTAATGTTAATCACCATGTCCTAATCTATCAAATGGACAAATAAAAGAGGGTTCTCATGTGGTGGCAAGATGCACTTGCCTATGGGTGTGGAGAGAAAGGAGAAGAGAGTTGTGTTGAGGAAGGAGAAGAAGAAATAAATGGTGGTTATGAGAAGAGAGAAAAAGTTGGTGGAGTTATAAAGAGGGTGGGATGTGGTGTGTTGAGGGTGGAGAATAGGTTAAGGTGATCCAATGCTCATTAAACCAAACCAAACCAAACTAAACCAATTAAAACCGAGCCATGACTAAACCCAAAATACGAGAAATACCGAAATTCCACAAGTTAAGAAAAATAAAAATACATGCCAAAATCCAGATACGAGAATAAATACGAAATACGAGAATTGAGGGTGACAACTCTACCCACCTTAAAAGAATTCCGTCCTCGGAATTTAATCAAGAGGCTAGAGATGTCGGGACAGCTATACTATCGCAAGCAATCTATGCTACCAATCAATCACACAATCATACATGCAAACAAGGAATCGAAGTGCAAGGCATAAGGAAGATATTTACACCTCACGAGCCAAACCGATTGGGATAACGTGATCGGATATCATCCTCACACTCCCACGTTTTGACTCTCCCAAGGAGCGATGAACTCAAGCAACACGAACTAAACTGATAGTCTTGCGCTTAAGGTCTCTCTCTTTGGTCAAACAGGGACACGAACCTCTCCTCATACGAAAAGGTTAAGGGCTATTGGTACCAACCTTTTCGAATAATTTAGGAAATGGCTCGGGCCCGGGATATACCGTTGTAATTAGGATACATGAAACATGACATGTGTTCCGCATAACGACGGTGGAAAGCAAGACAATGGGACACAGATACCTCTCTGCCGATTCTGGATCTGGGCCTGGGCTAGGGCGAACTGTTGTGGCCTCTGTTGCTGGAAGGCCTGGGCCTGATACGGCAATAGACCCGGGAACGTGAGCTGCTGTGGTTGGTGAACTGGAGCTGATTCTGGTGCTGGTGCTGGTCCCATAACCGAGGGACTAGTTACTGTCGACGATGATCTGTTTCTGAACGGGCAAGATCCTATCATGTGGTCCGGCGAACCACAAACCAAGCACAATCCCTGTGCTCTGCGACACTCAGTAACAACATGCCCCGGCTTCCCGCAATGAGAACAACCCGTTGCGAAAGGCCGCTTCTGCTTCTGCTGCTGGGGATAGGTTGGGACAGAATGCTGTAAGGAGGTAACTGAATCTGTCCTCGTAGCTCCAATGGTCAGGGCCCTAGCTGCCGGGGCCGGTGCTGAGGATTGGTTCATCTGGTCGTGAGACCGTTTTCGATCTCTGGTCCGATCTGCTATCCTTCGGGAAGTGTACTCATGCCTCCTCACTGCTCGCAAGACGGCATCAAAGGTTCTGTGCTCGAACTGCTCTACTGCCAATATGATCTCCAAGTGGAGCCCCTGCTGAAATCGCTGTGCTCTGTCTAGCTCGGTTCCCACCAAGGTAGGAGCAAACCGACTCAACCTTGAAAACTCGGCCGCATATCCGTCGACCGTCCTGTTCATCTGCCTGAGATTACTAAACCTGGTCTGTAGGTCATACCTAGCCACTGCGTCAAAGTACTTGGTCTGAAACATATCACTGAATACCGCCCACATGACAGGCGTACCTAAACTCACTGCTTGCATAGCCCACCAGCTGCGGGCTAGGTCTAGTAACTGCAGGCGCACCACCGCCACCTTCTCTGCTTCAGGAGTCCTGGCTGCCTCTAAGATAACTTCAATGTCCTGTAGCCAGGCATCTGCAGCAATAGCATCCTCGCTGCCATCGAAGAAGGGAGGGTTCAGGCGCTTGAAATTGTTGACCGTACTGTTCCCTCGAGGACCAATTTCGCTCATAGAATCTTGTACTGCTTGCTGCAAGGCATCACCTCGACGGTCCTGAGATGCAAGCAACTCACGGACGAGCCCTATCAAGACCCCATCCTCTGACCCTGCTGGCTGAACTGGCTGGACTGGGGGCATTGGCTCTCCAGAAGGCATGGCTCGGGAGGCGGCTGCGGAGGACTGATCTTGATCTTCTTGTTGTTGCTGGTCTGCCGGCCGAACTTCTTCTGGCTGATCAACAGGAACGATGCCACTGAAGCAAGGACGTCAGGAATATTAAGGAAGGACCAGGATAGAACAATAATGCAAGCATGTTATCAAGTCAGGGATCCAAGGAGATAAAAAGATACGAGAGGAGATCAAAGACGAGTACAGATTGAGACATCTATCCGGTAAACCCTCACATTTCTTGATTGACAAGACCTGCATGGGCCACCACTTAAACCATGTCACGCCCCAGAACCAGAATACTGGAGAGCGGGAGCGGACATAGCCAGCTATGTATAATAAAATGGAATCTATCTCACTATACGGTCACGGCTGTCTAGAAATATGAGGGTTTATCTACAAGCTAGCAGTCTCTTAAGGTCATAAAGTAGCCTATTGTCTCAATCTCAACCAACTAATAATAGTAACAAGATATCAGATCACCAAATATACAATTGTAAGGCGTCCCAAATATTACATATCCAGATGATCATGAAGCTAGTCGTACAAAATGTAAGGACTAGCAAGAGTTAAGTCATACATGATCAACCTCGAGTTGCCAATCATGTTTACAGCCCGTAGGCGGACAGAAAGTAAAGTGCATCGAGCTAACAGGTGCTCGTCGGCTAAATGCCTCAAAAGAATAATGTACAATTACAGTGGGAGAACAAGAGAAACCCACTCGTTGCCAGGATTCCCTCTAGTGGTCACCATCTGGCTGGAAAGCAGGTAGATCCTTTACTGCTGCTCCGGTATCTGGCCATACAAAACCAGCTGGGTCAGACCCCAGAAAGAGCAAGTGCCACAAAGGAGGCCACAAAATAAGAACAAAACCAGCAATCAGCACAATAATAATAAGGTAATAAAGACAGGAATTAAGAAAAAATATAACAGGTGATATACGATGAGGTAACCATGGGACTATTCAGATAACCAGGTTACAACCCGTAAACAAAACAAGGACCGGGGTTGTAACCCTTCGTCTGAACGGAACTTGGATTCTTCCACCATTTATCGGCAAAATATAAGAAAATCATGATAGGTAGCAATTCTAGTGCAGGAATCAAGACAAGACTAGACAGGTTATACCTCATTCAATCAATCACGGCCAAGCAGATACTACGGCTTACTACTTTAACTAACTAGGGTTATCACATGGCCTAATTACTAGCAAGATGCAATGAGAATTCCAAGTCTGGTCACCTGTTTGTTACTACCTGAGTGATCCCAGCAAGAAAAAGAAAAGATAGCAGGATATAGCAGACACACTGTAGTAAGATACATGTGTCCTAAGGTACCACACTCGACGGCGGGCTGGAAGTGCGCTCATCTCGACGGATAGCAACAAATCCCATGTATATATATATATATATAAGGCCGGGACCAAAGGGGCAACAGGTAACTGGGGATTTCTCCATGAACTATTTGATCCATCTAGTCATTAACCTAGCCAGATTCAGTATGAATCCCTGACCGTGGAAAATCCGGGGATTCATGTCCTAGACATGATGCGAGACAAGACTGGTTGCTTACATAAGCACATTCAATACAATCACCCACGGGGTCAAGAATTCACTTAACATGTCAAGTTAGCCGTCGCAACAGCGTTAGATAAATCATGTTAGGATACTTGTCAGGAGTGCGCTACGATGGGCCACTATTATGTCAGGTTGGTCATGTCAGGAGTGCACCACTATGGGTCACTAGCAAGGAAATCAGAGAATACCAGGGTCATAATCCACAGAAAATCACGAGAACCATACTAGTCACAAACAATTACTTGAAAACCGTGTTAGGCCGTGTCGGGTCAATATAGTCGTGCTGTGTTGAACAGATCTCAGGAAAACCCAATCCATAAAAGAGAAACCAAGTCGAGAAATAAAACTAATACTCCTAGAGCCAATGGGTTAAGCAAGGGGTCAGGGTGCCTGGGTCATGCAGCGTACGCACAAGGGCGCGCTCGCAGGGGGGCAGCGTACGCACATGAGCACGCACGCAGGGGAGCTATGTACGTGAAAAGTCACGCACGCAGGAGAGCAGCGTACGTGAAAAGTCACGCACGCAAGAGAGCTGCATACGTGCAAAAGTCATGCAAGCAGAGGGCTGCGTACATGAAAAGTCACGCAAGCAGAGGGCTGCGTACGTGAAAAGTCACGCAAGCAAAGAGCTGCGTACGTGAAAAGTCACGCAAGCAAAGGGCTGCGTGCGTGAAAAGTCACGCAAGCAAAGGGCTGCGTGCGTGAAAAGTCACGCAAGCAAAGGGCCGTGTACGTGAAAAGTCACGCAAGCAAAGGGCTGTGTACGTGAAAAGTCACGCAAGCAAAGGGCTACGTACGTGAAAAGTCACACAAGCAAAGGGCTGCGTACGTGAAAAGTCACGCAAGCAAAGGGCTGCGTGCGTAAAAAGTCACGCAAGCAGAGAGCAGCGTACGCGAAAAGTCACGCACGCCAGAGAGCTGCATACGTGCAAAAGCACGCAAGCAGAGAGCTGCGTACGCGTAAAAACACGCATGCAGGGTCTGGGTCTTCTTCTCTATGGCTGAGAAGAAGCTCCAATGGCTCCAAAACTTCAAGGCTTCACAACTTGGTCATCCGAACTCCAAATCCAGATTTCCAAAGTTCTAACCAGGGTGGAAATGAACTCTCTTCCACAAGAAAACATCAAAACCCATAAAAATCCAACCTAAGTAGATCAAAACCATACAAAACCAAAAATAGGAAAACCTAGATCTAGAGCAATGGAGATTCCAAATCACAAAATGCTAAGTTCTAATGTTAATCACCATGTCCTAATCTATCAAATGGACAAATAAAATAGGGTTCTCATGTGGTGGCAAGATGCACTTGCCTATGGGTGTGGAGAGGAAGGAGAAGAGAGTTGTGTTGAGGAAGGAGAAGAAGAAATAAATGGTGGTTATGAGGAGAGAGAAAAAGTTGGTGGAGTTATAAAGAGGGTGGGATGTGGTGTGTTGAGGGTGGAGAATAGATTAAGGTGATCCAATGCTCATTAAACCAAACCAAATCAAACTAAACCAATTAAAACCGAGCCATGACAAAACCCAAAATACGAGAAATACTAAAATTCCACAAGTTAAGAAAAATAAAAATACATGCCAAAATCCAGATACGAGAATAAATACGAAATACGGGAATTGAGGGTGACATTCATCAAACTTGGGTAATCCCTTTCCTCATTTTTTTCCATCTTCTGGTTGTTCACATAACTATTTAGACCTTCTGGTCTTAGGTTAGTTTCTGTAGATTATTAAACTAAGTTATGTGTTTTGATTATTTGTTTTCTGTGGTGTTAAATTAGCAATGTGGTAATAATATACATATTAGGAAACTTTATACATGCTTATTTGGTATTAATTGATTTATGGATTAACCTTAATAATTTAAAATATGGATTAAATGATTTAATTGGTTTAAATAAAAGTTAGGATTATCATTTATTTTGTAATGTTAATTTGTAGAGATTCTAAACCTAATAAATGATTTAGTTATTTTATTTACAAAATAATGGTAAATAATATTCATTTAAAAGTTATTATTTTAAATAAAAGTTTTGTTAGAAAAATTGTATTATAAATTATATATATTCTCCTTTTAAAATAATTTCTAATCAAAAAGGTTTATAAAGAGATTAATATAATAAAAACTAATATTTATTTAAAAATCATTATTTTGGCAAGAAAACCGTATTTTATGCAAAAGTGCTATTTTAGTATTAAAAAAAAATTATTTTCCCTTTATTACGAAAAATTTATTTTCTAAGGGAAATCGTTTTATTGATATTGTTCGATAAAAAATTTCTCTTAATAATAAAAATGTTCATTAATGAATTATTTTTGTCTTGAATAACATTTTTAGTAACAATAACCAGAAAATGATTTCTCGCTAATTAAAATATTAGAATATTAGTTTTGGAGGAAAATCATAAATTTGGTAAATTATTAATTTATTAAAAAAGGTTAAAATATTATTTTCCTTATTTTGTGAATAATAGTCAAAAAATGGGTTTTTGAGTAAATTGTATTTTCGCGTAATTTGGTAATTACATAAAAATACTAATTTCTATAATACGATTAAATAATAATTTTTTTACCCTTAATTATTACGTTAAAAACTTGTATTTTTACTAAAACGATTATTTTTTAACTTAGTATCTAAAATATAAATATTTTTCAACGTTATTTACGAAATTATATTATTTTCAACCCGACCAGACTTAGCCCTAATTAACTAGTTGGCGTTGCCCTTAAGGATTAGAGTGTAATTATTTCTAGCTGCTGAACTTGGTGTTACGAATCTGTAGGTTCGGGACCCTAAGCCCAAACGGTTACCTGCTACTCGTCGCTTTCCACGTCAAGGGACTATCTGAGGCAAGTTACAGTTAGGTTATCTTATATTTAATTAGTAATTGTCAAGTTGCATGTTTAAACCACATTGCTACACGGAACCTTCTCCTAGGGTTCAAATATTGATTGATATTGATTGTGGGGATATTGGGGGAATATTGTAACGTTTATGACCAATACCCATCATATTGCATATTATTATTATGCGAGCTTACCCCTCTTACATACGGGGATAAGCCGTATCGCGTCGCTAGGAATGCTATTATACAACCCAAGCCGGTCATAGGCGTTACATATTCAAATCATATTGTTTCAAGTATTGAATTGTTAAATTGCTGGAAAATATTGCTTCAACTGTTTAGCTTGCATTTTTTTGTTATTATTTAAAATGTGAGGTACATACTCTTACTTGCTCCCTCCTGACTGGAGACCCAATATTTTTAGGTGACAGCGACGAAGAGGAGCTGCCTTATTACATTTTCTACGGGACAGACTTGGGTCCCGCAGAGGCTGAACCAGGAACCCTAGAACCCTAGAATGTTGGCTTAGCACTTTCTTTTATTTTTCTTTTCAGAAAACAATTGTAATAATTAAATATTGTTAATGTTTGTTTTTTCCAGACCATTTTCCAATTCAATAAAATATTTTTATTTCCGTTAGATTTCTGTATGTTATGTTTCACTGCTTGATACAGCTTACTGCCGCCGTCTCACAACGGTGCAGGCTGGGCATGATCCGATTAGACCCATTATATTGGAATCGGGTCGTGACATAAAGACACACTGCAAGCCAGGCAGTCACAGGTAAGCATCGATCCACAAGAATCTTTTGTAGGTAATTTTATTTATTCTGATGCTCTTAACAAAATCGAGCTAACAAAATTTCTTATTTGTGATGAACTACCTTTCACATTCGGGGAGAGTGATTGGTATAATAAGTATGCTAGTGGTTCTCTTAACCCATGTTTTAATAAAGTTTCTAGATCGACTAGTAAAGCGGAGGCTATCAAACTCTTTCAAAAGTAAAGGACAACTTTGAAGCAAAGCTTCGTAAATGTTAGTAAGTTTTCTCTAACTTCTGATATATGGACTACAAAACAAAACTGTGCTTTATTTGTATCACGACACATTATATAGATCTAAAGTGGATGTTGCAAAAAGTTATTATTTATCTACGGTCTTTGGAATTTTTATATATCGGTTCTGTAGTTGGTGGAACCATCATGCAATTTTTACATGAATACGATATTCACAATAATTTTTTTTCCATTTTTTTTTGATAATGCTAGTAATAATACTTCTTGTATTAGTATTTTAAGTTCACAATTTTTACCTATAGTAGAAGGACGACTGTTTCATGTTAGATGTGCTTGTCGTATTATTAATTTAGTTATACAAGAATGTCTTCAATTTTTTTATCCAAATTTAGAAACTCTTAGATTGTGTCTATAAAATTTAAACAAGTCTGCAAGCAGACAACAAGCTTTCAAAACTTTATGTGCACAATATGGTATAACTTTTAGAAGATTTGTTAAGGATGCACCGCATCGATGGAATTCAACATATTTAATGTTGAAGTCTTACATTACATTTAAAGATGTTATTACTCATTATTGTAATGTTAATCCAAGTTTTGGTTATCAAGTTACTGAAAATGGTTGGTTAGTTTTTATTTCTATTTATGAATTTTTAGAATTATTTTACAATGCAACATGTACTTTATCGGGTGTTTATTATCCAACTTCTTCGCTAGCGCTAACAGAAATTATTGACATGCCTCATTTATTTTTTAAATATAGAAATGTTCTCAGTTTTGATTATGTTGTTTCGAAAATAGAAACAAAATTTCGAAAATATTGGGGTAAAATACTTCTTTTATATTGTTTGGCTTTGATTTTTATCCGAAGATCAAATTAGATGGCGTATTCATTTTGCTAGATGATTTTCATGAAAATATGAATGTAGATGTAAGTAACTTAAAAGTAGAGATTAAAGATGTTTTAGATTCTTTAATTACTTCGTATGAAGAACGAGTTGTATCGACCCGACCCAGTACGACTGTAGCCTCCCTTCCCGAAATATTTTTCGAAATATTTTTTTTGGTATTTAATTGATTTAAATGGAGATTTTTAGAATTTTTATAAATAATTATTACGGTAAATGAGATTAGCCATGGTTGAGTTTTGAAGTACAAGGTGATTAGAAATCGTGGCACGGATAGTGCAATGGCATATTTTGACTAGTGTATTAGCCCTGGTAGGGAAGGCCGAGCCATAGTGACGTCCTAACTAAAAAAATTAGGCTAAGTTGCGACTTAACCCTTACCGAAGTTTTATTTATTATTTAATTATATTATTGAGTTTTAGGGAACCCGGTTGTACCGAACCTGTCCAGATTGGGCCCAAGTCAAATCCAAGCCCAGGTAGGTATGTAGTGGGACCAAATACAGCCATTTAGACATATTTTATGTATGTACAAATGTCTTGTATTTATTTTTGGGAATCGACAAATATTTTCTAAATATTAGTTACATGTATATTATAGCTATTATTAAATGTCAAATGGCGTTTTTAGAAATAGTGGTACGATTTTCAGGAGCCAAATAAAAGGGGTGTGAACGATACGTTCACCAAAACTACTATTGGTTTATTTAATTTTGTTGTTATTAAGAGCATCATTATTATTAATGTTGTTGTTGTATTATTATTAAATAAAATCATATATTATTATTGGTCATATATATATATATATATATATATATATATATATATATATATCACTACAAGAAAAAACCCTTTTTACAATGTTGAAAAAACGTTGTAAAAGGTCTTTTACAACGTTCAATAGAAGGTCGTTATATCCAGGGTTGTAAATGGGGGGATATCTTCCACAATGTTCATTTGAACATTGTAAACATGTTGTAGATGTTCTTCTCATAACACTTTATAAACATTGTTGAAATTTCTAAAATCTGACCAAAACTTTTCTACGACATTTTTTAAATATTATAAACAATACTTTTAAAACAAATTGCACATGTTGTAAATATAATTTCAACAACATTATACAAATGTGGTAAAAACAATATCTACCACGTTCAGTAAACATTGTACATATATTTTATACAACATTGTACAAATGTTGTAAAAAAGTTTATACAACATTTACAAAATGTTGCATATTTTATTCAATCATGTTTGCCTAACATTGTAATAAATATTTGTATGTTGCAATTATAATATCAACAATAAATTAAAAGTATTGTAAATAAATTTTACAATATTTAGAAACGTTGTTAAAATATTATCTTACAACAATTTTGGCACGTTGTTGATGAAAAGAGTTTATACAACTTCTACAAAATGTTGTATATTTTATTCAATCATGTTTTCCAAACATTGTAATAAATATTTATATGTTGTAATTATAATATCAACAATAATTTAAAAATATTGTAAATAAATTTTACAATGTTTAGAAATGTTGTTAAAATATTATTTTACAACAGTGTTGAAACGTTGTTAATATTTTATATTCCAACAATCAAGTTCATACATTTTCTGAAACCTTTGTAGCAGTCAATTGTCTATGGTGCATAGCAACTATACATTAGCTCGATATTTGGACAAAGAGGTGTAGATGGGAATGACAGTTTTACAGGCTTTAACACGCAGAAGTGTGTTTCACTGACAAGAAGCTTCCTGGATGATATTAAGATAGAATGTAAATCGTCTAATAAACAAAAAAAATGTAAAATTCCCAGAAACTTGCTAGTTATTTGATATATGATTGTGAATTAGTTTGAAAATAATTTCTCTACTTTTTAGTTGTAAATGAATGTGAATGAGAAAGGGAGGGGATATACTTTATTTCTGCTTCATAGTCTGAGAGGGAACCAGTTCTCTTAGAGACTGAATTTAACCGGTTCCCTCTCAAGATTGTTGATTCTCTACTATGTTCTTATTCTATATTGCTCTCTTTCTTTGAAACCCATTATATACGAATAGTCTCTATTTGTTGGCTGTTGTTAAAATCAATCATGATCAATTCAATTTTTTCTTGTAATATGGTAGATACTGCTTTCTGAAGTTGTTGCATCTGAAAACAGGACTGGACAATAGAACAAATTAGAAGTACATGGATGTTTCTCTTTTCCAGCAAGTGACTAAATGTTGATAATGGGGCCATATTTGATGTAAACTAGGTGTGCATTCACATCTTCAAACTACTTGCTTCTCCATCTTTTAGCAAGTCTGGTCTATCTATCACATTATGATAATTGGGCAGACTTGTCCTGAGCTAAGGCATGCAAGTTAGCTTTCATGCCCCTGCCCCCCATTTGATATTCAAAAAAAGAAAGCAGTCGTACGATGGAGGGCCACGTAAGCATTAACATATTAAACTACTTGCTTCTCCACTTTGTTCAGTTAGAATATGCACACGTTATTCAATTTTTGATATATGATTTAAAAGTTTTGTATTTCCTTTCATGGTAATACTACGATATACATGGGACTAATCATATATTGGCTGCAATGCTTATGAACTTTGCAAACGGTCACAGATCATTATATATATGATTATTATATCATTTTGATGGTTCATTGGCACTTTTGTGATTGTTGCTTTCTGTTCTATACATACAACTGCTTAAGTTTTCAGGAATATTTTATTGTCTTGGGTTGTAGTATTGTGCACACATGGTTCTTTATTTTGCATACTTGTTTCAGTTTCAGTTTTGGACAATTATAACATGTTTTCATTGTGACATAGGACTTCTATATAGTCTTGATTATTAATAAATATGAAATTCATACATGGCTTCAGTTTTGGACAATATACCTGTTTCAGTTTTAGTTCTGGACAATCATAATATATTCTCAAATTTGACTATTACTATGTTTGAAACTCATATGTTAGTATACTGCTCTGCATCAGGCTACTCAAAGAACAGAGGAGGTACAAGGTTTAAAGATGAGGCTTTGGTTCCGCGAGGAAGGAATAAAAAAGGTTGGAGGCTATTATTAATTGATAACTATCAGCGGAAACACACCTTTTGTAAGAGAAAGTGGAACTTATGAAGGAGATAGAGGCTCTCCTCAACCAGGTTGATTGTAATCCAGAAATAACTAGCTTTGGTATAGAAAACTTGCATTTGAAAGAAGAACTTAGAAATTTATTATACATTGGAGGAAATTTATTATACATTGGAGGAAATTTAACCAATCATGGTTGCTACCTATTCGTGCATGGGTAATCAGGCTGCAGTCATTTATCGAAGAAGGTGAGCGAGAGATGTTGAATGAGCAGATTACTATCTTACTCAAATGGGTGTTATGAATTGTATTTTTACAATCAAGGTGGATTAGATGCAATGCCAGAGAGCACGTTGATGGCTACAATTAGCACAATTAAGGTTGTGATATTCACAGCTCAAGGCACTCAGAAAAGTAATCATCTCTTAATATATTGTTTTTACTCGTGACTAATTTCTCTTTTTGCAAATACACAGTCACTTATTGGTCATTTTGATCTGGACCCAAATCGTGTTTTTGACATTGTAAGTCTTTTTTCTTTTTTCTCTACATCACTCCTTGTTATCGTATTTTCGAATATATGGTTTACTTAATACTGTTCTTATATTGATTGTTTGTATCAGTTTTTGAAATGTTTTGAACTCTATCGTAATAACAATATTTTCTATAATCTTATACCTATATTTCTGAAGGTATTATCTGACTTTTCTTTGGCTGTTTATAAGAGTTGTCTTATTTTCTCCTTCACTTCAAATTGAGCCAATTCATTGTATACAGTCACATGCTGCTCAAATATTGGGATTTAAATTCCAGTATTATCAAGGCGCGGAAGTAAACAAGCCTGTTCCTTCTGGGCTTTACCGTCTTGCAGCTTTATTGGTTAAAGCAGAGTTTATTGATCTCGATTGTATGTAAGTATTCTCAGCTTTTACATACAAATTCAATGTTTAAAGCAGAGTTTTGTCTAGACTCAAGTTAGATGCTAGCGTGTGTAACGGGGATGTTGGGTTCATGAGGCAATTTCATTTTATGGTTTCTTGTTCCCCTTTGAAAGTTATCTGGGATTTATGAATTGAAGTTTCCTGGATGTATTAAATAGGCTGAATGGTGTTTGTTGATACTTGATATTTTCAGTCTTATGTTCTGATTGTAAATTGATGGGTTACTTGCGACAATCGACAACTGGTCAGGAATTGAACACAGATATGACCATGCTGCAACTTAATTTAATTTAACTTAATTAATCTAAGCTTCAGAGTTCAGAATGTCACACAAAACTGTTGCAAGTTGAAAATGAATGACAAATTTTGAATTGGTGGTTGGTGTGGTAGCTTTCTGTGGCATTCGAAAAGACTAAAGGGGGTAATGGTGTACTTAAAAGCCACAAAAGGTTAAAGGTTACACAATTTCAAAACATAAACTGCAGCCATAATGGATCTGGAATTAATACTAGAAGTAAGTGACTAAGCATAATATTACATAACAGTGCAGGGAGTAAAGTTGCATATACATTACACTCTAGCCACTATAAACTTGAAAATAGTTGAAAATAATATGAACTCATACCCATACTATTATAAAACACTAATGCATATGCTTTGCAAAGTTTAGAAAAGATGGGTTAGTCATTGCTCAAAAGCACAACAATAGAACACTAACTTGACTGAATAAACAACATTGATAAGCAGATTTGCATTTTTACAGACTTACTCTCAAAGAAGTCTATTGCCCATTCTTTAAGTGATTCCATCATTAAAGGCCAAAGACTCCACATCTCCAAGGATATTGTCGGGGAATAGAATGTCATATAGGATACAATTTCCAACACCTCCTCAAAAACCTCTGTACAACAAACGAGGAATAAAAGGGAGTATAGATGATCATTTTTCAAGATAAAGCAGTGTGTCTTGCAGTTGCACCTCACTAGAATAGCAAGAACATCATACATAGTGGATAAATAACAATGAAACCAAAACCAAGTTGAAAAAATAGCATGAGCAAAAGAATGAGCTATTTTAGTCTTGTAAGTATCCTTAAAGTAATATTCTTTGGTGTCTAGAATATGGATCATCAACAGACAAAGGGTCTTAACCAAACAAATCATAGAGCAGAAGAATGTGCTATTTTGATCTTGTGGTAAAGTATGGATATTCAATTTTCTTGATGTACACAGTTCCTGAAACATTGCTACACTGATCTAAGAATGCCAGGAAAATAATGTGGTAACAATATCAAAATTATCTACGCATCATTGGGTACTCTATATAAAATTCCATACAGATGTTAGCTTGAGCATTGCTAGTCAAAAGACTTGAAACCTGCAGACTCTACAGTTAGAGAAGACCAAGTACAAAGAGGGATTGAATTTGCTGATCTCTGCTAGCAAAACCCCGATGATGATAATGAATGATACAAAAAGTATATTATAAATGCAAGGCAATGATGGAACCTTGCTGATACTTTTCTTATCAATACTCCGATACAGAAGTAAAAATAAATGGCTTGCACTATCACCTTTCTATGGTTGACAAATTTCAAAGGATTTTGGCAGTCGAAGTCATTTATTATGGCAGGAGTTACTTTTTATACTTTATACACATGTTTCGTCTAAACTTTCCAGACGTACCAGAATAGTATTTTCTTTACAAAAAAATCATGTACAGAGTATGGAACACTGTTAAAAGAAACAATCTTTACATATTATCTAGTTCGATTTATACGTGGAACATATAAAATGAGACCCAAGTGAAACAGTACGACTACCTATTTGACTTGCAAACAAAACCTAAACATAAGATAGGAGGCAGTTATATGTTAAGTTAAAATTGTTACACGACAAAGCCACAAGCTCATTACGGGTTTGCACATGAAATTGAGTTTGGTATATAACATTAAGTCTGCTTCACGATTTTAAGGTCTGAAGTCAACTAGTAGCCGTTGAAAAAGTTTTAATGATACTAGTTTGTAGTATATATCCTGAGATAATCACTTACAGCCTTAGCCAAAATGGCATCAGAAACATCCGGACTAACTAGAATAAATTTTCATATCGATTATGGAAAAAAAGACATCAAAACAAAAAGGAAACAACATATGGCTTTCATCCTACAAATTTAACTCTAAATGGGGCAGAATATGTCTCATTTACCTTCATCAGAAGATGCATGTCTAGAAGAACAATTGTAACCATGCAGAAAGGTGTATCATGATCAGTTTTCTTTATGAAGATCCTTACACATAGAAAGGAAGGGAAGTAAATGCTAATACAAATTACCTACGGATTCAGCAAGGATACATATTGCACCAAATGTTTGGTTTCCTTTGAAAGTTTGACAAGGATAACAAGTGCTATGTTGGCAAGAGCTCATTCACAAATACAAGCTAATTCATAATGCACAACTATGAAAATAAAATTATTTCAGCATTGATAGAACAAGAGGAAATGGCACAATTCCATGTTGCTCCCAAAAAAAAATTGCACCTTCAAAGTTTCCAGTAGATAGATCAAATATGGCATACCATTACCATGTTACTAAAATTTATCCATGCATTACCAAGGTACCTACCAAAACATAACAAGTACTATAAACTCACCTTCGCTAAATGCTGCTGAGCAAAGAAACACTTCTAAACAATGCTTAAGAATAAGATCTTGACAGTTGAAGAAGAAGAGGAACAGAGCAACCCTTTTAGAGTGGTAAGATAAACTGCCAGAATACCTTTATGCGGAAATGCAAACAGAGAAGTGAGAGATATGGGTCAGTGTCTGTGAAAAATAACACTACTATTACTGAAGGTCACATGACCAATTCCTCTTAGTAATTAACAACTTCTAAATATATCATGATTGTTTTACATGTAAACCAAGTCTTCCTTGATTAGATATCAGATCATACAAAGAATATACATCTATAAGAAAAATTAATTGATCTGGCATCATTCTTCTGCAATCATTGATTGATCTTTTCGCTTCCTTATACCAATTCTTAATCAGAGAAGGGACATGCTAAACTACAATATAGCAAAAAAGGAAGCAAGAAATGGAGTTTTCTGTCTCAAATGAAGATAGAAGAAAACTATAGAAAGACAAACAATTAAAATGTTTCCTACAACTTACCATGAATGTAATCAGACGTTTAACTCTCTTATTGTTTCATGCTGTCAAATTGTTCAGTCATTTAACCGATCAAATATCATGAAAGTTGTCCCAAACTACATTCTTCCATTTATTTTGTTTCCTAATAGTCTAAAATGTCATTGTGAATCCTGTACTAGAAAACTACATTCTTCCATATGAATTGAAAATTTTCTTTCTAAATATACAACACAAACCCTAGAAAACTCATAACCAAATTATCTAAAATTATTTCAAACCATAAATTGATTCCAGACCAAGCCCTAGACTCCTAAAATGATGTGCAACGTAAATTTAGAGCTTAAATTGATGATTGAAAAAAGAAATTAAAGTAAAATAACTTTAAAAAATACCGGCTTCAAGGAGGAGGCAGAGGGAGAAGGTTGTCGGAATCGGGAGGAGTCGACGAGGAGGAGGGAGGAGGCGGCGGGGCTCCGGTGTGGGCAGCAGGGCTCCGGTACGGAGGGTCGGTGAGGAGGGAGGAGGGAGACGGGGCTCTGGTGTGGGCAGCGGGTTGGTGAGGAGGAGGGAGGCGGGGCTCCGGTGTGGGCAGCGAGTCGGTGAGGAGAAGGGAGGAGTTGTGGACAGCGGGTGAGGAGGGAGAAGTTAGGAAAAAAATAAAAAAAAGGTTCTGGGTTAAGGGGGGAAAAGCAATTCGCTTTGGAGTTTTGGGGGAAGTTTAGGTTTTGGAAGGGACTGAAATATTAGTGGCTAGGTTGTTGGCTATATAATAAAGATACTACCGACTACTTAGCAACAAAAAGAAACAGTCGCTAAAAAAATTCAGAAATTTATCAATACACTAGCAACGGACTGGCGAGGAACCATATCATTCATTAAACTAAAATTTTAATTGCTTGAATATAAGTCGCTAACTAGTCGCTAACTAGTCGCAAAATTAGCGACTAATACAGGTTAGTCGCTAATTTACCATAATTTTGTAGTGATATATATATATATATATTTTTTAAAATTTTGTAGTGATATATATATATATATATATATATATATATATATATATATATATATATATATATATATATATATATATATTTGAAAGAAGGTAATTGTGGCGAACACTTCCACCGAGAATCGATCTCCTGACCATTTGGACCGTATGCATCTCTGTTAACCACTAGACTAGAGGTTATTTGCTAATATATATATATATATATATATATATATATATATATATATATATATATATATATATTTGAAAGAAGGTAATTGTGGCGAACACTTCCACCGAGAATCGATCTCCTGACCATTTGGACCGTATGCATCTCTGTTAACCACTAGACTAGAGGTTATTTGCTATATATATATATATATATATATATATATATATATATATATATATATATATATATATATATATATATATATATATATGGAGAAAATAACCCCAAAAAATAAAAAATTCTTAAAAAAAGTAAGAAAGATAAAAATAGAACTAAAAATTATAAAAAAAAAGATAAAAATATGATAAAAGCATGTAAATGAAGAAAACTTATTTATCCCAATAATTAAACTTTAGAAATTCAAATAGTTGTTAGATATTTTTAATGATTCATTATTTTAATATATGCCATAATGCAAGCTAAAGCAGCATTTTAAAGAGTAAAATAGAGGTTGAGGAGTCAGATTTTTTTTACAAGAATAAAGATTAGAATGAGCAAGAAGCTATTAATATATTATGATTGTCTTTCGAAGCCGTGGAAGGGATGGGTTTCAGCACATGACATATCCATTTAATCTTGAGATGCTACCAAGTGAGGTATCGACCTAATAAGACCAAGATTTATCATCCTATAAATATTCTAAATATAAATTTATAACATTGTCTAAACGTTGTGAAATACACATCTTTTTACAACATTTTATAAAAGTTGTTAGATATAACCGTTTTACAATGTTTCTTAAACATTGTAAAATGATATGACATACAAACGTTTATATAAAGTGGTAAAATAAAATTAATTTTACAACATCAAACAAACATTGTAAAATATAAACAAATTGCAACATTTGATAAACGTTGTTGAATATGACATTTTTACAATATTTTAAGTACATTGTCAAAATAAATATCTTTGAAAACTTTACATAACTGTTGTCAAAATTAATAAATATTACAATGTTAATAAAATATTGTTGAAGCCAGTAGTACACAACTTTTGTGAATGACCATTGTAGAAGCCTTAACGTTTGAATATAAAATGTTGTTTGTACATGTATTTTACAATGTTTTTACTATAAAGGTTGTAGAAGACCCCCCCTTTTAACAATATTTTTAGGAAGTGTTGTAGATGGAACGTTGTAAAAAGGATTTTTTCTTGTAGTGTATATATATATATATATATATATATATATATATATATATATATATATATATATATATATAGCAGATGACCTCTAGCCTAGTGGTTAAGAGAGATGCATGCGGCCCGAGTGGTCAGGAGTTCGAATCCCAGTGGGAGCGATTGCAGAAACAATTTACCTGGTTCCAAATATATATATATATATATATATATATATATATATATATATATATATATATATATATATATATAGTTTATAAAGAAAGAAAACCTAAGAAAGGGGAGCCTGATGTTGAAACCCCAACCCACGAGCAAGCCCAAACCAAACCAAAAGCCCAATAACCCAATCACCACTCCCTGGCAAGCCGCACACTATATATATCAATAATGACAGGGAGTTTGAGGGAGCCTCGATCAAAACCCTAGCCGAAACTCTTTCCCCTCCAAACTGCCACCATCACCACCAAAATCTCTGAAACCCTAATTTTAATGGCATCCTCCGCTATGGTGCTCAACCCCAAGACTCCACCCTTGTCCTTTCCGGCCCAGACCCCGACCCCCGACGAGGATGACGACCTCTACGGACGCCTTAAGTCCTTGGAGCGGTTGATCCAGTTCATTGACGTCCAGGAGGACTATGTGTAGGACGAGCTCAAGAACCTCAAGCGCGAGCTACTCCGCGCGCAGGAGGGGGTCAAGCTAATCCAGTCTGTGACCCTCGTCATCGGCTAGTTCATGGAGGTGGTCGACCAGAACAACGACATCTTCGGATCCACCACTGGTTCGAACTACTACGTCAGGATTCTCACACGATCAACAGAGAGCTGCTCAAGCCGTCGACGTCGGTCGTGCTGCACCGCCACTCAAACATGCTGGTTGATGTTCTCCCGCTGGAGGCGGACTCGAGCATCTAGTTGCTCAGCCAGAGCGAGAAGCCGGATGTTACTTACAACGATATTGGAGCTTGTGATCGTTGCTCGTGGTGATTCTGATAATGTGCAGCTGTTGTTGTTTCTTCTTCCTCCACATACGGCTTCAAGGCTGTGATGATGATGGTACTACTTACTCTCCTTTATTGCTTTTGCATGGAACCTAGTTAATCTTATCCTTTGTCTAAAGGATACTAGTAGAATGTTAATAATACATAACTAATGTATCAGGGAAGGTTTTCTATAGCTTCTGACCCAATCGAATAGACTTTATCATAGGTGTGCACTTTGCATAAAAGACCTTAGGGAATAATCTTTTGGTGTATAAGAAAGAAAAACTTTTCTTTTTAGATATTTTTAGTTGCACATATTCAGTGAAACCTCAATTACTTTGTGTATGTTTGCCAAGTCGAGATAAAACTTACGCCAACAGGGCCGTGTCATTTTTTTGGTCCTGTATGCCAAGTTTGGTCCAATTCTGAGACAGTTGATCGGATCGCCGTTTCGCGGGCCCCACGATCCGATTCAACGGGCGATTTTGTGCACGGCCCACCGGAATCCACAATTGGACATACCATTTGGTTCGTATCATCAAAACAAATTTGTGGACATATAGTTTGAAGACTTTAGAGACCACTGACTCAGGCACGTTTTTTGGTGCAAAGCGGGTCCAACGGCGAACACCGTTTTGACCCAAAATTATCGTTTTGCCCCTGTATTCAGGATTGGACTTAAGGGCAGGCAATCCTAGCTAATTTGACTATTCTGAGAACGTTGATAATATTTATTTTTGCTTTCGGAGACAGTTGCGATGATTTGGACTTTATGGCTTAGTAGTTGACTATATTTTGTTGGATCTGTGTGCAACCTCCCGGCAAGATACCTTGCCTTCCTCTACAGTTTATTTACATGCATATTTCTATTACTATATAGTTTTACTGGTTGATTATTGACATGTGATTTGTACATCGTGCATGCTAGTATATATGTAGTCCTTATTTATAGTGAATTTTGTGGTTCATATTGGATTGGTTCTTTCGTGTATCTTGATTGGGTCGTGTCATGTCATCACCTACACTTGGATTGAGTCGCATCGTGTCATAGAATGAATAAGTCATAACGAAACTGTTATACCTTGAATTTTTGAAGCTAACCTGCGAGTCTACACTAGGAGTGAGGGTGATTCTTAATGCTAGCCTGCGAGTCCACACTAGGGACGAGGGTTAGTAGTTATTTGTATCTTGATTTCGTGAAGCTAACCTGCGAGCTCACACTAGGGGCTAGGGTTAGTAGATATCTGTCCGCACCTGCGAGTCCACATTAGGAGCGAGGGTGTTTCCTTGAAGCTAACCTGCGAGTCCACACTAGGGACGAGGGTTTGAGTATCCATTGATCTCGTGACATGTTTTCGCTTGCTCTCCTCCAGCAGTTCGTTTATGCGTAGTGGTTCTTTCACTCGTGTATAGTTGTATTTTCGTATTGATTCTTTCCCGTTTATTTTCTATATTTTCTTTATTGCATGAGAAACTGCTAGATAGACATATTTTTATGTATCTTGCTATGTCCCCTGAGGACCTGATGATCTCTTTAGGTTTAGTGATTGCATGGAGATAGCTAATAGTTCTTGATGGCGGACGAAATGATACGCTTGCGGGATTCAGGTATCATTATTACGTTTGATATTCTTTCGTAATTTACATACTTTATCATGAGATATCTTGCTTATTGATTCAGTTTAGAGACTCTTGTTATATTCCTTAGAGTCTCGTCGGACATATATGCTAGTGGACTGCAAACCACGACCCGTAGTGTTCATTCATGTTTCGTACACTTATTGTGGATTGAGATATAGATTGTATTGCCATGATTTGGCAGTATACCATAGCCTTGACAGCATTTACGTACTCGAGTCGGACTGGAGTCCGCTTGATACGTAGCTGGCTTGCTCACGAGCTCGCGTCCGAAAAGTAGGTGCGGGTCACCTTTCAAGTTTGGTAGTAGTAGATCTAGTCTTATGGTTAAATTATCACATTCTTCCAGCGTACTGCAAAGGAAAAAAAATAAAAACAATCTTCCCTACCAACTCAGGAATCGTCGTTATATTTAAATTCTTATGAAGAATATGATGAAACTCCAACTCATTTTTCCATTTGAGAATAGTGGAAAAGACACAAAAATGTGCCCTATACTTTCTTCTATATCACGCGATATACTAATGATCTTGGTGTCTACGGTAGCATCGAAATCTTGTTTTAGTGCAAGTTCAAGGATACTGAGCAAGAAAAGGAGCAAGAACTGTCAGATATCTTGGAAGCATGCGTGTGCTTTTAAGACGGTTCGTACGGAAGAACGAACCCAAAACTCAAGAGATGAAAATATCGATGTCACCTCTTTATTTTGAAAATATGTATATGACTGTATTTGATATTTTAGTTATTTTGAAATTTTGTATTATTTAAATTTTACCATTATTTATTTTGGAGTTAGCATTGTTAGCTTCATTGTTAGGATTATCCTCCTTATATTTTAGTTATTACCATTACTACTATTTCTAATTAATCCCTACATATAACCCAACCCCATTTCCCCCCAAACCTAACCCTAACCTAACTCTCTCTCTCTCATCCAACTCTACTCTCAGTTGCCCCTCTCCATTTCCTTCACTCTCATCTCACTCCTCTCCCCCACTCTGAAACAGCTCACCCCACTCTCTTTCACACATTCCTCTCTCTCTCATTCTCGACCAGCCATCCCCTCTCCCGAGCTCATCCTCCTCCCTTCACTCTCCTCTCCCGCTGGTCCCGACCAGCCCGGCTCCATGGTCACTTCCAGTCGCCTCCTTTACGAGTTTCGAATACCATAGATACTACGTCTTATTGGCATATAACTATTAAGTTTTTAAACTGATTTGTGCTTATCCCTAATCACAATCTTCTCAATAAACTGAAAATTCTCCCTTCCTTTCTTGTCCTTCTATTTTCCAGATTGTCATCTTTTAATATAATTTCGTCTGGATTCCTAAACCGACCTAGATTTTGATTCTAAACTCGTGCCTAAATAATCGTGGATAAATATTTTAAACATTTTTGGATTTGATCATCCTTGAAAAATTTTGATCATGAGTAGACTCCTTTTATTATATTTTGATCGAGTCAATTCGTATCCTTTCCTAGGTTTGATTCCATGATCATGCCTACACCATCGTTCATGTTAGAACGATTTCGTATGGATCATCCTTAAATACTTTTTGATCACGACCAAACTATTCGGCTCTATTTCGATCGTGCCAATTCGCCTGTCATCCTAGAATTCAATTCCATGATCGTGCCTAAATAATTTTGTTCAACTAGTTGTTCGTACCAAGATGATTTCAATTTTGATCGATCTTAAACAAATTTTATCGAGATTAAATCACAACCGTGTCTACAATTTCAACTAAATCATAGCTAAGGTTATACTTTCATTCCAACTACGGTCATGACTATTTTGATCATGATCATGCTCGTACCGACTTCCTATTTTCACCCTGCTTGGATGACTTGTACGATTAGCCTTGATCGTGACTGCATCGTAAATGCGACTAAAATCATATTTAGATTTCATTGAAAACCTTGGTCGTTCCTTAAAAAGCTGGTAATGACTCAACTATGCTGATTACAGATTGGTCGTGCCCAACCATTTTACTCTTGATCGTTCTTAATAATATTTGCTTGTCAATTAGACCATTTGACCGAATACTGGTTGTACCAAAACACACTCTCCTTTTGTCTATTATCTTTGTCATTTTTATGCGTGACTAATTAGATCATGAATCATATCACTCCCTTGATTATACCATTCGTCGTTTTATTCATATCAATTAAAAAATTGGTTTTTTGATTATTCTTCGTAGTCGTGTCTAATCGTGCTCTTTAAAATTTTGAAGACAAAATATTCTAAGGAGGGTAGAATTGTAAACCCACATCCCTGCTTTCAAAAAATTTATTTTGTTTTATTTTAATAAATCTTAGTTAGAAAATAGATTTTATTTGTAACCACTATCGAATATATTTTGATGACAACATAATTTTTGTCAAACTATTTTGGATTTAGAATTTATAAAATATCGTTTAAATTATTTGCTAAAATTAATTGTCAATTAAATTCATTTTGTTATATTATAATTAGTTTGATTCAGTCTTGGACTAACAAAGATATGTACTGTTTAGATAATATATACGATATTTTCCAAGTCATTTGATAAGAATATTATTCATTTAAATTATTATTGTTTATATTTAGATTCGAGCAAATGCATTATCTTTTTTTTATATTTTAATAAAATCTTGAATTATTTTTAAAATCATTATGGAATTATTTTGATTTGTTAAATCCAATATTTATTTAAATCTTACGAAGATTTGATCATCCTAGTCTTTAAATTTCTAGGATAAATCATTCTAAGGTGGGTAGGCCATAAGCCCACTTTCCGTTTTCTTACATTCTCCATTTAGTTTATTTTAGTTTAATTATTTTTTCAAATCAGAAAATAATTTTTATTTTAGATATTTTGGTAGAAAAAAAAGGTGAGGAGAGATTTGCAAAAATTTAGAAGAGATTCTATTCTAGGATTATTGGAATTACTATTTTATCAAGAGTTATATTAAATTCAAATTACTACTATATTATTTTAGAAGATATTGTATTTGTGGAAAATATACAGCTATAAGTATCTAAATTGTTCTTAACAATATTTTCACAATTAATTTTATTACCAGGATTATTTAAAGTAATAGGTATTATTTTAGACAATATTTTATGAATGATTTGGGGCATGGTTGGGTCAAATCCCCAGATTCCCTTTTTCGAAGTTTCAGAATTTTTTATATATATTCATTTATTTATTCACATATTTTATTTGCCGGAATTGAAGGCAGATTTCGTCGATACTTTGTTCATGATTATTTTCCTTATCAAACTTGCTTCAAAAGTTAAAGTTGAGAGCATTTTAGGATTTTTAGTGTTTCAAACACTTTCTTCCTATTTTATTTATTTTATTCGATCAATTTCTTTTATCATAAATTTCTATAACCTTTCACCAATCTACCAAGTCTGCCTACCCTAGTAGTCCTTAAATTCGAGGACGAATTTATTTCTAAGGTGGGTAGATTTGTAATCTCCCATCCCAAAATTTTAATATATTTTTATTTTATTTTATTTGAATTACAATTTTAGTTTTATAAATATTTAATTAATTGATTATTATTGAAGGCCCTTAGTCAAGTTGAGATTTGGAGTACAAGGTGACTAGGAATCATGGCACGGATAGTGCAGTTGTGTGCTTTGTCTAGTGTATTAGCTATGCTAGGGAAGGCCGAGCCATATGTTTGTTCTAACTAGAAAAACCAGGCCAAGTTGTGACTTAACCCCTATGGATGAGTTATTTATTTATTAATCTATTTTATTGAGTTGTAGAAGACCCGGTTGTACCAAGCTGTCCAAACTAGACCCGATCCAAATCCAGGCCCTTATAGTCATATAGTGTGTTCAAGAGGTACAGGTAGATGTGTATTATATCTACATATATTTTGTACATAATTTTTCAAGGGATCAACAATATTTGTTACATATAGTTATATATATATATATATATATATATATATATATATTTTATATATATATATATATATATATATATATATTACTTTATCGATATTTATGTGATATTTTCATAATGATTACAAGATTTCCCGCGGACCAATTTATGAGGGTATATGATATATCCACCTAGAAACTACTACGAAATTATTTTGATTACTATTATTATTATTATTAATGTTATTATTGTGTTATTAAGTATAAATTATATATTATTAATTACTAGTTATTATTATTTATTCATTATCCAAGATATATATATAAATATATGTGTATATATTTACATAGGCCTAAAATGGATCTAGATTGGAAAAATGGTATTATATTTTTCATGGATCTATATATATATATATATATATATATATATATATATATATATATATATATATATATTGAAGAAACCACACCTTTTATTGAACAAGGCTCAAAATGCCGAAGCCCGAGACGTATACAAGCCAAAAAGAAGCCTATACAAGTATACCAACAAAGGGTGCAAAAAGGTGGGCATAACGACTCAAGGTACCCATGCTGACCAGAACGTAGATGAGGTGTGGCAGCACAGGACGCTCCGCTTACGGCATTGGCGATAGACTTCCCGAGTGAGCTGGTCGACAGAGTATTGTTGACCTTCGTATCTAGCTTTGTTGCAATTTTTCCAGATCGCCCACGTAGTATATATATATATATATATATATATATATATATATATATATATATATATATATATATATATATATATATATATATTGAAGAAACCACCCCTTTTATTGAACAAGGCTCAAAATGCCGAAGCCCGAGACGTATACAAGCCAAAAAGAAGCCTATACAAGTATACCAACAAAGGGTGCAAAAAAGGTGGGCATAACGACTCAAGGTACCAATGCTGACCAGAACACAGATGAGGTGTGGCAGCACAGGACGCTCCGCTTACGACATTGGCGATAGACTTCCCGAGTGAGCTGGTCGACAGAGTATTGTTGACCTTCGTATCTAGCTTTGTTACAATTTTTCCAGATCGCCCACGTAGCGGCCGCTGCGACGATCTGGTGGCTGTGGGAAGCTGAACCCCATGAGGCCGCGAGATCGTGGAAGCGACCGCCCCTGGCTCAATACTGAGTTGCCGGTTGAGGGAACTCCAGATACTGGTCGGCAGGGCCCCTTGACAGAAGATGGGGTCGATAGTCTCCGTTTGACGATCGGTGCAGCAATTGCAGGCCGAGGCTAGGCTAATCCTAATGGTGTTGAGGATGTCATCGGTTGGCAGTTTCTTCCTAATGACTCTCCACATAAGGAAGGAATATATATATATATAAGTAATAATCCTAATGGTGTTGAGGATGTCATCGGTTGGCAGTTTCTTCCTAATGACTCTCCACATGAAGAAGGAATATATATATATATATATATATATATATATATATATATATATATATATATATATATATATATAAGTAATAATCCCAATGGTGTTGAGGATGTCATCGGTTGGCAGTTTCTTCCTAATGTGGAGAGTCATTAGGAAGAAACTGCCAAATATATATATATATATATATATATATATATATATATATATATATATATATATATATATATATATATATATATAAGTAATAATCCCAATGGTGTTGAGGATGTCATCGGTTGGCAGTTTCTTCCTAATGACTCTCCACATGAGGAAGGAATATATATATATATATATATATATATATATATATATATATATATATATATATATATATATATATATATATATATATATGTTACATTAAGTAATAAACCAAAGAACTAAGCCCAGTGGGCCAGCATGCCTACAGACCACCCCCCGATCCTAAGACCCCCCCTCCGGCTCTATTCGAACAAACCGGAGTATATATATATATATATATATATATATATATATATATATATATATATATATATATATATATATATATATATATACACACTCGAACGAGAGAGAAGATGAGAAAAACCCTAACCCCGCCCATATAGCCTGGCCACCGCCACCGGCGTGTGCTCCTGGACTGCCGCGCGCGGCCACGCGAGCCTCCAGAGGCTGCACGTGCTCGTGAAAATAGCGCCATAGACAGCAGCAGTTGCAGCCGCGGGAGGCGACTTATATATATATATATATATATATATATATATATATATATATATATATATATATATATATATTATATATATATATACACACTCGAACGAGAGAGAAGATGAGAAAAACCCTAACCCCGCCCATATAGCTTGGCCACCGCCACCGGCGTGTGCTCCTGGACTGCCGCGCGCGACTACGCGAGCCTCCAGAGGCTGCACGTGCTCGTGAAAATAGCGCCATAGACAGCAGCAGTTGTAGCCGCGGAAGGCGACTTCGCGATGATGTTTCGTCGTGCACGCTCATCCTTTTGACGAGCCGTTTCTTCAGGTAAAAACCCGACACAACCCCCTTTAACTCTGTTCAAATACTTTTTAGATATCTATCTTCGTTCGTCCGAAAAATAGACTCAAAGTCGAGTTAAAATCTGTTCGAGAACAGAACAAACAGGACAGCCCCGACCCCATTTTGGAAGACCAAAATTGGTCGATCCATTGAGAAATCCAGGAAAGTAAAAGAAGACAGTGAAACACAACATATAGTCCTTCACAAACGTTTTTAAAGAAGCCAAAATCATCGACTACGTGTCGAAAAATTGAATTCCAAAATTGACTGAAAAATTGTTTTAAAATATAAAAATATAAAAAAATTCTTTCGATACGACGTGCGTCTCGCCAATCTGGGCGACATGGTCGCGAACCGAAAGCATCGAAAGGTGTGTATCGACTTTGTGGACGTGTGGACCTTGACGTAATTCAAATTAGTTGTGTGTGCGCGACGAATTTGATACGTATCGGTCGAAATTTACCGTATCGACCTTTGTGCAAAATTTTTAATTACTTTATGCACGCTCGTCAGATCGAAACGAAACTTACGCCAACAGGACCGTATCATTTTTTGGTCCTTTATGACAAGTTTGGTCTGATTCTGAGACAGTTGACCGGATTGCCGTTTTGTGGACCCCACGATCCGACTTAACAGACAATTTTGTGCACAGGCCGTCGGAATCCAATTTTAGACATACGGTTGGGTTCGTATTGGAAAATCAGACATGTTGACATATAGTTTGATGACTTTGGAGACCATAGACTCTGGCACACTTTTTGGTGCAAAGCAGGTCCAACGACGGATACCGTTTTGATCCAAAATTACCGTTTTGCCCCCGTGTCTAGAATTGGACTTAAGGACAGGAAATTTTAGCTAATTTGACTATTCTGAAAATGTTAGTAATATTTATTTCAGCATCCGAAGACTTGTGCACTTGTTGACTGTTGTGGCTCAATGAGTGGTATAGTATTATCAGTTTCACCAGTACAGACCTCAGGTGAGTACATCTCTGATAGTTTTTATATTTGATTATCTCTATACTTCCTGTATTTAATAATGTTTTACATTGATATCACATTGATTCTTGACATGCTTGTCACACGAGATAGTAGTTATGGATTCTTGCATGTTGTTCGTGACCAATATATTTTCGTGTTCGTGACCTGTTTGAATCCATGGGTACTAGCCGGGTGGGGAGTACATTAGTAGACATGTAAACATACCCAGAAATATCCCAAATGTCTATTCTTGAATAATAGCAGCTGCACACGACACGTACAGGATGCCGGATTTATCCCTTAGCCGTTTACATGTCAAAAGTATATTCCAAATTACTTGTTAGATATAGTCTTGCTACATTACAGTTTCTTGTCATTGCTTGTCTTGTGTACCATGTCTTCCTGCTTTTACTTGCATGATTTCTACGTTAATTTCCTGTTTATCCACTTATCATGTATCTCAGTATTATTACATATTTATGGATTTCGTCATTTATTGATTCTGTTGTTAGAATGTACTCGTTCCATTCCTGACTGGAAACCAACATTTTTCAGGTTAGTTGTGGCTTCACTTAGCATTGGAAGATACGGGTGTACTTGCAGACCAAAACCTAAAAATTAGATAGTTGTGATATCAATTTTATTATTTATAAGAACTATGTACTTTTCTTTAAATGTAAATCTTGTAATAATTATAGATTTGATTTAATAATGTGAATGAACAATAAATATATATTTTGTGATTTTGAGCATCATGGCCTTGACAGCGTTCTACCACCAACTTTGCGGCATAGGCTAGCTTGGACATGTCTCGTATCCGAAAAGCAGATGCGGGTCGTGACATGAGTAGGCAGGCATTGTGGAATCTATAAGTCATAAAGACTAGTGTGTGCGGGGTCGAAGTTTGGGGTTGTCCAGGAAGCATGTGCTTGCTTTGGGTGGAATGGCTACCTCGTGGGCGTATTGTGTCTTGGATGGATCACTGGTATTTAGTTTAGTCAAGGAAGTGGGCCGATATTGCATGGTGAAAATCAAACGGAACAAAAGGCATATATGGTTTGTTCTAAAGGAAGAATGCGCCATACATGTGGTAAAATTAAATAAAGCGCAAGAAGGTTTGTTTGTGCAGGACATGTATGTCATGTATGTAGTTTGACTGGTCTATTCCAGGAGTGTGAAATTTGTTCGAAGGGAACGGCTCGGATTGTGCTCAAATATCAAAGTCATATTAGAGTTTATCAACTGATACTGATAGAAATGGACGTTATAAACCATTAATTTATTAGCCCAAGTAGAATCAATCTATCTCAATCATTTGCTAATCCTTGAAGAGACTTGCATATTCACTTCATGAAATTCCTTTCTCAAAATTGTAACTAAGTTATGATTTTATGATAGGACTGAATTTTGAAGAGCGAGGGCTACGACCCTTTTATCCTTGTTATCTAAATGCACGAGTGAAGGAAGATAAATGTAATATGAAAACTGTTCCACATTTTTGAAACAATTGGAAGAACAATTACATTTGGAATCTAATTCTAAGAGGTAGTGTCCAATAAATTCAATGTTCTGAGCAGCTTATGAAAATTTGGTTATTCGGGGAACGTATAGTAATAGGACTTCTAAGTAAGCCAATTTCTAAGAAGATGTATGAGGCTATAAGGTTCTACAGTCATAGAATCAATAAGAAGTTTAGATATTACTTACTTAACATTGCCCATAGGTTAACTATGTTTCATCAAGGCAGTAGAAAAGGTCTTGGCCATGCATAGCCGGAAACAAGTTGGTACTATAGGGTTCCATTCATCTCATAACATGGGTTACTAAGAGACACGGTTAAGGAGTTTATGGAAGAAGAACTAGTGGACCAAGAGGTGGGGACCACATAATATGTGGAAGGATCTATTTCATCTAGTTTGGTTTTTATAGCCCCAATATGGCGATATGCAAGAATAGATTTAGCTGGATCTTAATGGATTCCCTAATTGGGCGTTGATCTTTGATTGAATGACTCTAGATTTTAATTTATATTGACTACACGAGATGCTATGGAATCAATCCGATCCATTCTTAGTAGGTTGGGATAATCTTATAGGTTCCAAGTCAAGTGGTCGGACAAATTTTCCAGCCGGGTTGGTTAACCATGTTCCTAAAGCCCGAGAATACGCCTTCTGTGACTTTTGTGTTTAAGGAGTACAAGAAGGCTCAATTGAGTGGCACGCTAGTAGCATATACGTAGTGTGCTTCGAGTAGATCACAACCATGTATTGGGTCAAGAAGATTTGAGTCGAAGTTGGATCTCTAACCGATGTCCGAAAAGACAATGGTGTTATGGTAGGGGTTATACCTAGCCTTTTTGACTCGAAAGTCGCATCATAAAAATAAACTACAAGGGGACATATTTGAGTGAAACATGATATGCCTAGATGAAGGTGGACTCGTCTAGGTCTTGCATATAAATTTTGTTGGAAGGTAACAGCTAATACTACACTCCGAACATCAAGGTCACGGTAAGGGACACCAAAAGATCTAAAAAGAAAGTGGGAGTTCACGAGTCACTAAGTTATCATCCTAGTGAGAACCAATTTACCTCAATCAATCGGTGATCCCATAATTCCTAAAATTAAGAATGGCTTATAATCTATTCACTCTAGAGACTAGGACATGGTTTTTAGGAATAATGAGATTAAGAATATTTGAGTTGCGACGTCGTACCTCGACCTTTGGTAATAATAAGTCACGATGTGATCGATAACGTGATATGGTAGTTATGAATCAGTTTCAAGGATCATACCCCGAGTCCTCATAAGTGGAAATGATTGCGTACAGTGATACATGAGTCGATAAGATAGAATGATACGCTTGTCCATGGTATACGAGAGTCTATTGATAGGATAACAAACTCTAAAGCACGACATATGAATGATCTCTACGACTAAGTCGTAAACTTCTATTTGTGTTAAGTCGGTCAGACTATAGTTATAAGGTTTCTAGTAGTGTTGCACGTAGTGCTCATGTATTGTTTGTTGATAACTAGTAAATCAACATGATGGAGTGTTTAAGCTACAAATATTGGCTAAGCTGGTGAATGTGTTGTTCTAATGCTAATTCACCTCTTTAAATATAAAATTGCATAATTTGAATGATGCATGTGGGATCCTAATCTCAGGATGGGTGTCTACCCTAGTCATGGTAAATGCTTGCCCTTGTTTCTGTCTATTCCTCTTATGTCTAAACTACGGGTTCGGTCGAGTAATGGTTGTGTTAAGACATAGGGATTGCTAGTTAAAGCCAGTTTCAAGAAAATATTTAGAGGCCCCCAATAATTTGTTTCTTACGAATAGTTAGTCTCCTAGGTTGGTGTTTTGATCAAGGGTAAGATTCCTAATCATTCTCAAATTCCAATGACTAGAAGGTCATGATATTAGTTTTAGGGTCGAGGGGAGGACAAACAACTCGAGGTAAGGTTGTAGTCACATGGCTGGCCGATGGTAGCTATACTTGTGTATACAACTATCATAGACATAGGGGATACTCTGTATCTATCTACCAAATACGAGATTTCGTCTTTTTAAATCAGTGAAAGACAACAGCAATATAGAGTTCAAGAAAGATGTCACCGAATACAATTTCGTGCTTCAAAGGCAAATGTATAATTCAAGAGGAATTGTCAATACAGTCACGGATGAGATCCTAGATACCTCGATACCTCAATCCACGTGGGAGGATTAAATGAAGGTCGAACCAAATGCAACAAGGTTGATCAGACCATAATACACTGATTCTGATTAGAAATATGTTAGTGGACGTTCCCAGTATACATATGTCCTGAACAAGCTCGATAAAAAATAAGTTTGCAAAACTAGGATATAAATAGCAACATTATTTATGATATTACAAAGTAATAGTAAGGGAGATAATGTTAAAAGCAGTAATAAATAGCTCAAGTTTTACAAGGATCTAAGTCTTGTCCGGTGTTCCTGCTTATATGGTCGTCCTACTGGCTCTTGTATCAGGTCGTGGTTGACCAATGGAGTATGGACTACTAAAACTCTATATTTTAGGTAAACATATCTTTCTACACAAGCATATATTCACTGCCACCCTGTTATAGTTCATTAGTGGGTTATAAGAATACGGGGTGATTGGCCGTGAGGCATACTACCAACTTATAAGTCAACTAATAGAGTAACTGAGAAATATAACAGGTATTCTTAGTATTAATCATGTCACGACCCGATCCCAATAATTTGGGTCTAGTCGGATCATGCCCAGCCTGCACCGTTGTTGAGACGGCGGCAGTAAGCTGTTCAGTAGCAGGTAACCATACAACAACACTATATTTGTCACAACTCAACTTCGGAAACAAACTTTATTGAACTGAAATTTAAATACAAATGAAACTGTTTTGAAAGGAAATACAGAATTTTGAAATAAAAGAACAATGCAGAAATAAAATCTATCTAGCAGTCGGATCATCGGCCTCAGTCCCATCGTCCTCCTGTGGGGACTCTGGCAGCACAACTGGGTACAATACAGGGTCGTAGTAGCTGTTGTAAAACCGATCTGTATCCTCAAAATTCCCTAAAAATGTATCTCCAGTCAGGAGGGAGCAAAGTACAATTTATGCTAATTTTAAACAGTTAAATAAGTAATATAATCATGCAGTTCTAAACAGTTTTAAACATGAACAGTTTGTTACAGTAAAAACAGTGATTTGAACAGGTAATGAAATATGACCGGCTTAGGTTTGTTACAGGAAGGATAATGGATTTTTGTTACAGTAGTGGTCATAATCATTACGCTATTCCCCAGTCCCCAGTAGTTACAGTACTCTCCGAGAGAGTTTCGTGTTTGCATCGTGGTTTAAAATTGCAGTAAAGCGATTAAATAAATAACTGTAAACTAACATAAACTATACTTGCCTCAATGAAATGACTGGAGAGGTAGAAGACTTCGAGACAGGTAATTAGAGTCGTCCTCGAATTCCTACATTCGAGAGATAGACTCAGATATTAGGTTCACCAACTTAGCTATGCTAGTTGAAATCTCTAGTTGCGTCCTAGTCCAATTTTAGTTCTTTAATAACCAAACACAGAAAACACGATTATTTGGTGCGTTGATTTAATACGAGGAAAAATGGTCATTTTAACATTGAATTCGGGAAAACATCATCGATGCCAGATTATTAGGAAAACTTGGTAATTTTATAAATATAATTATAAAGCTAATTTTTCTTATTTTAGTGAAAAATACGTGATTTTTAATTATTAATAAACTTGTCAATTTTAAGTGAAAAAATATTAATTAATTTTATACGAAAAATACTTTTTAGTCAATTTAATCGTTAAATAATAAAAACTCGCAAAACCAGAAAAGACAAGAAAATCTAAGCTATTATAGTTA
Organism: Iris pallida; assembly: GCA_029216955.1. NCBI lineage: Eukaryota > Viridiplantae > Streptophyta > Magnoliopsida > Asparagales > Iridaceae > Iris > Iris pallida. Next base: position 36,305,894 of record JANAVB010001800.1, read on the forward strand.
CAGACCACAGCCAGCTGGGCTTATGCCCATTACAATTTATTTATATAAATTGAAATAAGACAAGACCGCCGTTAGTCCTACTGAAATATTAAATAAAATTAAACAAAAATTAAATATAAAAATAAAGGTAAATAGTAGAGTCTCAGATATGGTCCAATCCTCATCTTGGCTAATTGCCTCAACGTCCGGGCGGGGCCGATTTCGTTTGCACTTAGCCGGGTCCATTGACCGATACGGTCGTCACCCAAAATCAAATATCGAATAAAATTCCGAAAATCATTTTAAATCCATTAAAAATAATCCAGGATTTACGGTAAAATTCGGCAGCATCTCCTCTGTTTTTGGTCAACCCAAAAACTGGGAATTGGCGCCGATAATTTTCTGCAAATCCCAAACCAGGAAAAAACTCGAATTTTTTATATATATAAAAATCTACAACCAATCCACAGAATAATCGGGACGACCCGAAATAATTTCGGAAGTCCGATTCCAATTCCACAAATCACAGAACGCTATCGGAAAAATCCGAAAAGCTAAAACATACCAAAATCAATTCCCGAAATATTCCGGGAATCCAAAACAATTCACAGGACCTTTCCGAAAGTCCCGAAAAATTATGACGTCGCTAAAACCGAGTTCTCAAAGGGAATCGGGGACCATTTCATTATCGACTAAAATAAAAAAATGAGCGGGACAGGGGGTTATACCTCGGATTGCTCAGCTAGAGCTCTCAGATGAATAATAGAAAGAATAGAGATCCAGCACAACAAAAGTATTCCCGAAAACAGTGCTGAAATCAGCAGCGTCGTCGAAAAGGCTGGAAAATCAGAAGCTAGGGCACGGCGGGAAACAGCAGGGGAAAGCTCGGCCAAAGGGCAGCGGCCAGAACACGCGAGGGTCGCGCGAGGGAACGGGCCGCGGGTTCTGACCTGGATCGGCAGGGAGCGCCGAAGGGTGGTTGCCGAGGGAAGCTCGGCGGGAACGCCGCACAAGGGGGCGCGGGGCTGCGGTCGGGCGGAGATGGCGCCGAAGGGGGCGCTCGCGGGGTGGTCGGCCGGGGCATCGACGGAGCGCGGAGGGGGCGCGGTTTGGGGTCGGCTGGGTGAGGGGTTTGGAGGAGTAGAGGGTGAGAGTGAAGAGAGTGAAGAGTTGAAGAGAGAGAGATGAGAGTTAAGAAGTTTGCTTGTCTTCTGTTGAGTTCGTGAGTGTACAGAGTGGGGGAAAGTGGGTATTAAGGGAGAGTGGGGTGAATAATGTGTGGATAGGAGTAAAGGAAGGGAGAGAGAATAGGGATGGGAGAAGAATGGGTTGACCGAGTATGTGAGTGCTGGTCCTACGGGACCAGCTAACGTATTTTTTTTTAAACAAACCAAGTCAAAAATCAGAATTAAGAAAAAGAAAAGAAGTTGGGTTTGGCTCAGGCCTGGGTCTGGGTTCGGACTCGGGTCTGGGTCTGAAATCCAAAAATCCATGTTATTTATTTTCGAAACCATTTTAACACACAAAAAATAATATAATAATAAATAATAATAATTTAAAAATACTAATAATACTACGAAAACATTAATATTAAATATTTATAGAACTATGGGTTTCACAATCTTCCCTCCTTAGAAAATTTCGTCCTCGAAATTTAAAGTAAGGTTAGGGATTACCTCAAGTCTCAAACAGGTACGGGTACTGCTCCCGCATCTGGTCTTCTCGCTCCCAGGTTGACTCGTCTGGTGAGTTGTGCCGCCACATCACTCTGACTATTGGCGTCACGGTGTTCCTGGTACTCTTTTCGCCTCGGTCCAATATCGCCACTGGCTTCTCCGGCACTGTGAGGCTGGGTCCAATGTCCAGCTCTGAATGGTCCAAGATATGGCTCGGGTCCGGGATGTAGCGTCTCAGCTGTGAGACATAGAAGACGTTGTGGACGCCTTCGAGACTTGGGGGTAGAGCCACCCGATAAGCCACTTCTCCAATCCTGCTAAGTACTTCAAATGGACCAATGTACCTGGGGCTTAACTTTCCTGCTTTGCCGAAACGGATTGTTCCTCTGGTAGGCGAGATCTTCACAAATACACTGTCGCCTTCTTCAAACTCCAAAGGCCGTCTGCTGCAATCGGCCCAATGCTTTTGTCTGTCCTGGGCAATCCTGAGCTTGTCTCTGATCATTCTCACCTTCTCTGCTGCTTCGGTCACCATCTCAGGTCCAAACAACACTCGTTCTCCGACGTCGTCCCAGACAAGTGAAGTGCGGCAACGACGTCCATAGAGTGCCTCGAACGGTGTCATTCCGATGCTAGCTTGGTAGCTGTTGTTGTAAGAGAACTCTACCAAGTGCAAATGGTCTTCCCAAGACCCTCCAAATTCCAGGACGTAGGATCTCAGCATATCTTCTAGCGTCTGGATGGTTCTCTCCGATTGCCCGTCAGTCTGAGGGTGGTAGGCGGTGCTGAACTTCAGTTGGGTTTCCAAGCTGTCATGCAAACTCTTCCAAAAATGTGAGGTAAATCTGGTATCTCTGTCAGATACGATACTTACCAGAACTCCATGAATCTGGTAGATGTGCCGCATGTATAGTGCTGCCAACTTCTCGGTGGATAAACCAACCTTGAAGGGGATAAAGTGAGCTGACTTCGTCAGTCGGTCCACTATAACCCAAATGGCATCCTTTCCTCCTTGGGATCGAGGCAGTCCCGATACAAAATCCATCGTTATGTGCTCCTATTTCCACTCCGGAATGTCAAGCGGCTACAATAATCCTGCTGGTCTCTGCCTGCTAGCTTTAACTTGCTGACAAATTAAACATCTAGCCACATACCTGGATACATCCTTCTTCATTCTGTACCACCATACTATAGTCCGCATATCCTGGTACATCTTGTTGGCTCCAAGGTGTATAGAATACTGCGACTGATGCGCTTCTTGCATCAGCTCGTTCCTCAGTTCGCCAGTTGGTACGTACAGCCTCGTACCATTCTTCAATGCTCCGTCGCTGGCGATTGAGAATCCTTCAAGTGTTCCTGCCAGCACTTGGTCTCTGAGTTTGCAAAGTGTCTCGTCTTGGAATTGTGTCTCCTTGATCCTGTCCATAAGACTCGAACGCACTTGCAATTGCATCAATGATGACTCGTCTCCTGGTACGATGGCTTCTCTTCCAAGTTTCTTCATCTCCTCCTCGGGCAGTACAATTTCCAGTCCAAGCTTCTCCATGTCTTCCAGCAAATGGTGCTCCTTGGTCAAGAACATCGCCATTGGGTATCGACTAAGTGCATCAGCAACAACATTAGCCTTACCGGATGGTACTGCAGGTTGATATCAAAATCCTTCATCAGCTCCAGCCATCGTCTTTGTCTCATGTTCAGCTCCTTCTGAGTGAAAACATATTTCAGACTTTTGTAGTCCGTAAATATTTCCACTCTCTCTCCATACAGGTAGTGCTTCCATAGCTTCAAAGCAAAAATCACCGCTGCAAGCTCCAAATCATGTGTGGGGTAGTTCTTCTCATGAGTCCGCAATTGTCTAGATGCATAGGCAATCACTTTTCCGTGTTGTTGAAGAACGCAACCCAGTCCTTTTCTGGAAGCATCACTATATATTGAGAAACCGCCGGTACCTGCAGGTAGCACAAGTATCGGCGCCGTTGTGAGCCTTTTCTTCAGTTCCTCAAAAGCTGACTGGCATGCTTCAGACCATATGAACTCTTCATTCGTCCTGGTAAGCTTCGTCATTGGCTCCGCAATCTTGGAGAAATCCTTCACGAACTTTCGGTAGTAGCCAGCTAGTCCCAAAAAGCTCCTGATCTCTGCAACCGAGCTTGGTGCAGTCCACTTCTCAATAGCAGCTATCTTCTTTGGATCCACCGAAATTCCTTTTCCTGTGACAACATGGCCCAAAAATTCTACTTTGTCTAAAAAGAATTCACATTTAGATAGCTTACCATAGAGCTTCTCCTTCCTCAAGGTACTCAGCACTTTCCTCAAGTGCTCTTCATGCTCTTCCTCCGTCTTCGAGTAGATCAATATGTCATCGATGAAGACAACAACAAACTGATCCAGATATTCATGGAAAACCTTGTTCATGAGGTTCATGAATACCGCAGGAGCATTCGTCAGTCCAAACGGCATGACCAAGAATTCAAATTGTCTATACTTGGTGTTGAACGCCGTCTTGGGAATATCCTCCTTCCTGACCTTGATTTGATGGTAGCCTGATCTGAGATCTATCTTTGAAAATGCCTTGGCTCCGCTCAGTTGATCAAACAGGTCATCGATCCGGGGCAGGGGGTACTTGTTCTTGATGGTGATGTGGTTCAGCGCCCGGTAGTCAAAGCACATCCGCACGGTTCCATCCTTCTTGGGCACGAACAAAACTGGTGCTCCCCAGGGTGAAGCTCCGTCTCTGATAAATCCTTGCGACTTCAGCTCGTCGATCTGATCCTTCATCTCCTTAGCCTTCTTGGGGTTAACTCTGTAGCATCCTCGAGAAATAGGGAAAGAGCCGGGTACTAGATCGATGTTGAATTCCACATTTCGATCTGGCGGCAATCCTGGAAGACTATCTGGAAAGACGTCCATAAATTACGCAATGATAGGGTGAGGAGGCCCGGGTTCTTCGGTGATAGAGGAGTAGGAAATACTCTTCATATCTTCCGGAGCCCGAGAGATTTCAAACTCCGGTTCTCCTGGTGGGCTGAAGATTATGCATCCTCGGTGACAATCTATCAGCGCATGCTGTTCACTTAACCAGTCCATCCCTAGGACTACATCATAGGTGGACAGGGGCATCACTAGTAAAGGTGTTGAGAACTGATGGCCAGAGATGGTTATGGGACAATTACAAGCCTCAGTGATGGGTATGGGTCCACCACCGGTCATAACCCTACTAATCACCTTGCTAAGTCCCGAATCTATATGGTGTACAGATATAAACTTGGATGATATGAAACTATGTGATGCACCCGAATCAAATAATGCTAGAGCAGGATGTGAAAACACATAAATGGAACCTGTGATGACATCTGCGGTGGGTTCCTGCTCTGGCTCCTGCTCATCAGCTGCTAGGGCAAAAGCTCGCCCGGTCTTCTGCTGGTGCTGTCCAAACTGTTGTTGCTGAGTAGGTAGGGGAGCTCTTTGCTGGTTGGTTCCGGGCCGGTGGGCTGACATGGGGCAGTCCTTCACTTGGTGGGTGGCAGACCCACAGACTAGGCAGTGTCCTAGCCTCTTCCTGCAGATGTTCGACTGATGCCCTGGCCTCTTGCAATAGTCGCAGACAGGGATCTGCTTCTGGTGTGCTCTGTCATTGGTCCTCGCCTGATGATGATGCTGCTGGTGGTGCGAGGGCCTGTTGCTGTTGTTGTTGTTGGGCCTCTTCTGACTACCCTGGAAGTTGCTAGTTCCAGGGTACTCCCTCTTGGATCGAGAAGGTTGGCTCTTCTCCACGTCCTGAGCTCGGATCAGGATCCTCTCATAGGTCTTAGCGCCACCTGCGATCACAGGGGTACGAATCTCTTCTCGTAAGCCATACCTGAATCGCTCAGCACGATCCTTGGGGTCAGCTACCAGGTTCTGGGCAAAGCGGCTTAGTCGGCCGAACTCTGCCACATACTCGCTGACCGTCATGTTTCCCTGCTTCAAGTTCTGGAATTGCCTCTCCATTTCCTGCATCTCCGATGTCGGGAAGAACTTCCTGCGGAACAGCCTCTTGAAGGTGTCCCAGTCGAGCTGCTTGTCCTAGAGTCGAGGTTCATTCCGATACCAGGTGCTCGCCACATCCTGTAGTTGGAGTCCTACAGCTTCAGCCTTGAGGTCCTCCGGGAGTCGAGCGACGCTCAAGAGACGCTCCATATGGTCTAGCCATTCATCGGCGTAGATGATACCCTCGGTTCCTTTGAAAGGTCGAGGGTCTTGCTTCTTAAAGCTTTATATATCTCCAACCTTCATGCAATAATACGCCTCTAATCAAAAGAATGGCCTTAAAGAAATATAACTTAACTCCTGAATCATGCTTGCCTTGGCAGGTCGTGGCTCTGATGAAGTGGTTCTTCCTCTCTCGAGGGCAGCCATGGCCACGTTGTGGGCATTCTCTATGCCTTCTCTCATAATCGCGGTCTGCTCGTGATGGGCTTCAGCTTGGGCAGCAGTCTGCTCTCTGTGGGCTTCTGCTTGAGTTCTCTGTGCTTCAAGTACTCCTCGTAGCATTCCCACTAGGTCAGTGGGATCCACGGGTACTGGTGGAGCAGCTGGTGCGGGCACTACCGCAGGGGTCTGTGGCTCAGCCTGAGATTGTGCAGGTTCCACCGTTTGCGCTGTGGAAGCGTAAACGGGCCGGGGAGCTGGTGCAGCATGGGGACGGTTTGTCAGCTGCAAGGGAGGTAGGTTCCGGCGTGCTTGAGAAGGGGTGTGATCAGTTGATGACACCTCATCGTCAGCAGGGCCGGATCGGGTAGTCTTTCCTTTGGCCATGATCTGGAAGGTTTAGGGTACATACATAAGCAAGGTATCCTACCAGTCTATAATCAAACAAAAATATTTAATTATATAATTCGGTCCTATGTCGTGACAAATCAATGTTCTAGTATTCTAATTGTTTCTAGGTATCTTTTCCTAAGTTGTTGTACGAATGACCTGCATGGGCCACCACTGAAAATATGTCACGACCCGATCCCAATAATTTGGGTCTAGTCGGATCATGCCCCGCCTGCACCGTTGTTGAGACGGCGGCAGTGAGCTGTTCAGTAGCAGGTAACCATACAACAATACTATATTTGTCACAACTCAACTTCGAAAATAAACTTTATTGAACTGAAATTTAAATACAAATGAAACTGTTCTGAAAGGAAATACAGAATTTTGAAATAAAAGAACAATGCAGAAATAAAATCTATCTAGCAGTCGGATCATCGGCCCAGTCCCATCGTCCGCCTGTGGGGACTCTGGCAGCACAACTGGGTACAACACAGGGTCGTAGTAGCTGTTGTAAAACCGATCTGTATCCTCAAAATCCCCTAAAAATGTATCTCCAGTCAGGAGGGAGCAAAGTACAATTCATGCTAATTTTAAACAGTTAAATAAGTAATAGAATCATGCAGTTCTAAACAGTTTTAAACATGAACAGTTTGTTACAGTAAAAACAGTGATTTGAACAGTTAATGAAATATGACCGACTTAGGTTTGTTACAGGAAGGATAAGGGATTTTTGTTACAGTAGTGGTCATAATCATTACGCTATTCTCCAGTCCCCAGTAGTTACAGTACTCTCCGAGAGAGTTTCGTGTTTGCATCGTGGTTTAAAATTGCAGTAAAGCGATTAAATAAATAACTGTAAACTAACATAAACTATACTTGCCTCAATGAAATGACTGGAGAGGTAGAAGACTTCGAGACAGGTAATTAGAGTCGTCCTCGAATTCCTACATTCGAGAGATAGACTCAGATATTAGGTTCACCAACTTAGCTATGCTAGTTGAAATCTCTAGTTGCGTCCTAGTCCAATTTTAGTTCTTTAATAACCAAACACAGAAAACACGATTATTTGGTGTGTTGATTTAATACGAGGAAAAATGGTCATTTTAACATTGAATTCGGGAAAACATCGTCGATGTCAGATTATTAGGAAAATTTGGTAATTTTATAAATATAATTATAAAGCTAATTTTTCTTATTTTAGTGAGAAATACGTGATTTTTAATTATTAATAAACTTGTCAATTTTAAGTGAGAAAATATTAATTAATTTTATACGAAAATAATTTTTAGTCAATTTAATCGTTAAATAATAAAAACTCGCAAAACCAGAAAAGATAAGAAAATCTAAGCTATTACAGTTACAGACCACAGCCAGCTGGACTTATGCCCATTACAATTTATTTACATAAATTGAAATAAGACAAGACCGCCGTTAGTCCTACTGAAATATTAAATAAAATTAAACAAAAATTAAATATAAAAATAAAGGTAAATAGTAGAGTCTCAGATATGGTCCAATCATCATCTTGGCTAATTGCCTCAACGTCCGGGCGGGGCCGGTTTCGTTTGCACTTAGCCGGGTCTATTGACCGATACGGTCGTCACCCAAAATCAAATATCGAATAAAATTTCGAAAATCATTTTAAATCCATTAAAAATAATCCAGGATTTACGGTAAAATCCGGCAGCATCTCCTCTGTTTTTGGTCAACCCAAAAACTGGGAATTGGCGCCGATAATTTCCTGCAAATCCCAAACCAGGGAAAAACCCAAATTTTTTATATATATAAAAATCCACAACCAATCCACAGAATAATCGGGACGACCCGAAATAATTTCGGAAGTCCGATTCCAATTCCACAAATCACAGAACGCTACCGAAAAAATTCGGAAAGCTAAAACATACCAAAATCAATTCCCGAAATATTTCGGGAATGCAAAACAATTCACAGGACCTTTCCGAAAGTCCCAGAAAATTACGACGTCGCTAAAACCGAGTTCTCAAAGGGAATCGGGGACCATTTCATCATCGACTAAAATAATAAAATGAGCGGGACAGGGGGTTATACCTCGGATTGCTCGGCTAGAGCTCTCAGATGAATAATAGAAAGAATAGAGATCCAGCACAGCAAAAGTATTCCTGAAAATAGCGCTGAAATCAGCAGCGTCGTCGAAAATGCTGGAAAATTAGAAGCTAGGGCACGGCGGGAAACAGCAGGGGAAAGCTCGGCCAAAGGGCAGCGGCCAGAACACGCGAGGGGCGCGCGAGGGAACGGGCCGCGGGTTCTGACCTAGATCGGCAGGGAGCGTCGAAGGGTGGTTGCCGAGGGAAGCTCGGCGGGAACGCCGCACAAGGGGGCGCGGGGCTGTGGTCGGGCGGAGATGGCGCCGAAGGGGGTGCTCGCGGGGTGGTCGGCCGGGGCGTCGACGGAGCGCGGAGGGGGCGCGGGTTTGGGGTCGGCTGGGTGAGGGGTTTGGAGGAGTAGAGGGTAAGAGTGAAGAGAGTGAAGAGTTGAAGAGAGAGAGATGAGAGTTAAGAAGTTTTCTTGTCTTCTGTTGAGTTCGTGAGTGTACAGAGTAGGGGAAAGTGGGTATTAAGGGAGAGTGGGGTAAATAATGTGTGGATAGGAGTAAAGGAAGGGAGAGAGAATAGGGATGGGAAAAGAATTGGTTGGCCGAGTATGTGAGTGCTGGTCCTACGAGACCAGCTAACGTATTTTTTTTAAACAAACCAAGTCAAAAATCAGAATTAAGTAAAATAAAAGAAGTTTGGTTTGGCTCAGGCCTGGGTCTGGGTTCGGACTCGGGTCTGGGTCTAAAATCCAAAAATCTATGTTATTTATTTTCGAAACCATTTTAACACACAGAAAATAATATAATAATAAAATAATAATAATTTAAAAATACTAATAATACTACGAAAACATTAATATTAAATATTCACAGAACTATGGGTTTCACAAATCATCTTTCTAACCTCTTTATCAAGCACGAAAGAAAAGAGAGAGGAAATTTACTGTAGAAAAAGGAATCAAGCAAGAGACAAATCAAGGCAGTCAAACGAGAGTTCGAAAATTAGAATTCAAGGAAGGAGGTCAGGCTTGTGGATGAGATCCTAGACTCTAATCCTATATGCAGGCTCGTTCGGTACAGTAACATAGCCGAAACGGATAACTCGATCTGCATGGGCGACCACAGAAACATGTAACGCCCCAGTCGCAAAATACTTGGGACTAAGTACGTAGACATGCCAGCTGCACACATACGAAGTATAATCCAATATATGGAACCCTCGTATGTATACATAAGCTGTAAGAATGCAGTAAACCATGAAAACTAAATCTCATCCACAATAAGAAAATAATATATGATAAATGTCAACACTGAATTGTTATTTGTACAAAAGTTGGACGGAGACAAATTCACTACCAACTACTTCAAATGAGAGAAAATATACAAAAAAATGATCAATAAAGATGGCAAGACGAACCAAAAGCAAGCATCCTCAATGAAAAAGGGAAGACAACGATCTTGGCTAGAGCACCTGCAAAGCATCATGAAAAGCAACCACCTGGAGAGATAACCAGGTCCTCAGAAGGACGTAACAAGATACAAGAAAAACATGCCATATAAACTGTGATATATATATATATATATATATATATATATATATATATATATATATATATATAATAGAAAATAAAAAGATGCATGCAATAGGGTGCCTACCTGTTCTACAGTGATAATGTAGTTAAGAACAAACCTTCAACGCATGGGCACTCTGGCTGCAGGTGCAGGAAACTCAGGTATGGTCCCACTAGGATACCAGGGACCTCAAAGCATAACATTTATCGAATGTCAGAGGCCAGCAGGATCAGGAATAAGAAAGTGCATACGTGGCCCATACGTTAAGGAACTGTCCTATCCACCCAATGTCTAGTAGGGTCACATCCATGTCCCACAGGAGCCTCTAGTAACTGCCAAGTTCACTAGCATGCAATTCTATTGACATTTACTGCTAACCGTCGCACGTCTCATACGTATCGGTGGCCGGCTGACTACGCGAGTACGTGTCCTAAATATGACTCACAACACGTGATAAAGCATGTGTCAAGGCTATATGAGATATACCAATACCTCATCACCAATTGGTGGTCACTAATCTAAGTCAATACAATAAATAAAACAAAACAAGAAAAACGACTGATATAGTTGCTTGCACCCAAGTGTGACTTGAACGCACAGTGATATAATACTAACAATAGATAAGTAATGCTGAATATAAATAACTAAAACTAAGAATAAGTAAATTACAGAGTAAGGTGGCAAGGTATCTTGCCTAGCAGAGCGGAAATAGCAACTCCAAGCAATCAATCACGTCAGCAAGAAATCTCAAAATCCACGAACGGTTTCGGATGCTGAAACAAACATCAAAAATATTCCCGGTGTAAAAGATATATCTAGGAAACATCTGTCCAAAAGTCCAATTCTGGAACAGGAGCAAAATCATAATTTTGGGTCAAAATAATGTCCGTCGTCGGACCCGTTTTGTACCGAAATGCGTGCCAATGTCTATGGTCTCTAAAGTCGTTAAACTATATGTCTACGATCCGATTTGAGGAGACGAACCCAACCGTTTGTCCAAAGTTGGATTCCGATGGACCGTGCACAGATTCGTCCGTTAAAGCGGGTCACGGGCCTGCCAAAAAGGCGTTCCGGTCGACCTTCTCAGATTCGAACCAAACATGGCGTACAGGACCAAAAAATAATTTGGTCCTGTTGTCGTAATTTCGTCTCGATACGACGAACGTGCACAAAGTTATGGGCTAGTTTGCAAAGTGTCGATACAGGGATATCTTGACGGATACGTACTGATTTTGTCGCACAAATGCAACAAAATCGAGTTCCGTCTGTTCTCATACGTCGGCAACATCCATACGCGTCTTTCAATGCATATAGTGTGAGATCACATCGCTCGGTTTGTCGGGGCGTACGCCGTTTCAGCGAGTTTTTCCAATTTTTAAAACAGGTTTTTCGTCAACTTTACCAAATTTTAGACAAAATATAATAAGTAATAAAATAAAGTAATTATTAGGTTTTAATCTTCCTTAGATTGTCTAAAACATTGTTCAAGTGGATTTCTAAGATTAGCGATAGGTTGGTCGCAAATCGACCGTAAACATGGGTAGTCGGGACAGTTTCTATAGTCCAGAAATCGAGATTTTTCTCGGTTTTGGAACTCGATTCTTGACGCGCACAAAGCGAAATAAAATAAACTAACTTATGGAAGTTGGAGTCGGTTAGGTTGGGAACACACCGGCAAAAATGGTTCGCGAAACGACGAACCGTGGAGAGGGAATCATTACCAAGAAGGAGGGGTCACTGGGGGCTACTGTTGTTGCCTTTACCACGGCTATGCACCTGTGCGCGCGGCCTGCCGTCGTCTGGCGACACGCGCGACGGCACGTGCGGCTGCTGGCGTGTCCGCCCTGGGGTCGTGGGTTACGCGGCGGGGCTAGGGCTAGGGTTCTCTCTCCCGATCTCTCTCTATATATGCATATGTATATATGTTGTATGGAAGGGCTCGGATTTGCTCGACTGGGCTTGTTGGGTTTTTTGGGGGAAGTTTGGCTGGGCTGGAATTTGTTTCTTTTTTTTTCCTTTGATTATAGTAATATATACAAATAACTTAATATAAAACCTTTTTAAAATTTAAATAAAATTACACAAAAATTTCTAAAAACCTATAATTTCATTTTTATAAGAATATAATAATTATTTATGTAAAAAGCCTCTTATTTTCCAAGACATGAACAAAATATTTGCTACTTTATAATATATATACTTTAGTCTAATATATATATATATATATATATATATATATATATATATATATATATATATATATATACACACACACACACACACAATATGATACAGGAAATAAACCTTAAAATTTATTAACCCAATAAAATACTTTTAGTCTCAATTGTTGAAAGTAAGATATTATAAACAAAATGACTACCAGTTTTTGATTAATAAGAAAAATATAACTATTTACTAAACTATTAAACTATTAAAAATATATATGTCGAGTTCCAGTTGACGATACAGATATTATTGGATGTTAGGGAGATTGTGAAGATTGTTGTTTATTTAGCTACATTAGTTGTGGATTGTTATCGTGCATTGGTACCGCACGATTCTTACCCTCATTTATTGTTTATATATGTTCTCCTGCTTTATATTTTATCCTGCTGGCTTTTGTTCGTCCGTCCTTGAGCCTTCCTTTATGGTACTTGCTATGGTTGGCCTGACCAACCCTGATTATTCCCAGATTGCCAGTGACCGACCATGTGGATCTTCCAGACTTGAGTTGGAGGATGTGCTTCAGTTCAAGACCATGCGAGGAACTGTAGGAAGGTATTATTGTCTACATTATTATCTTGTATTGTAGACTCTTGATTATCATATGAGTATTTCTTGCTTTCCATATGACTATCTCTCTTGCTGTTATTTTATTGTTATTGCATGTGGATATGAGATCGGATTTAGGCCATAGATTGATTGCATACTAGGATACCCAACAAGATTGACAGCCGTAATCACCGTATGACGTATTCGTACCTTATACGGTGTAGCTGGCCTACGTCCGTTCCCGTATTCTTGTACTAGGACGTGACAGCCGACATTAGTAAACTAGACTTTGAATCTCTTTCCTTGGAGGACACCAATGAAGGAGGCGCTGAGCAATAGATACGGATGAAGGACGACGGAAGACAAAAAAAACTTGTACATTTTTTTACATTGTAGTTGACATTAATAAATTTATGTTATAATTTAGTTGCCCAAAAATCAAAAATTGCCCAAAATTGTATATTAATTTATGTTGAGATTAATAAAAAATTTTAGTTTATATCTCTTACATTTTATTATACTTTAAATTTATTTTTTTATGAATTTTATTTTTTTGGGTTTTTCTCACTCAACTGGGTCGACCAATCCAGAGCTAAACCGGCCCGGCCCAGGCCCGGTTCAGTCCAGCCCGACTAAACCGGGCCCCGGGTCTGGGCTGGGTTCAGCCACCCCCTCTCCAGGTTAGCCCGACCCGGTCCGCTCTCACTTACGGTCTGAGCCCGGCCCGGATCGGGCCCGGTCAAACCCGGTTTGACCTGGGCCCGGGCCGGCCTAGACCGGCCTACCCTACAGTAGAGTAGCACCATAAAATTAATGAAAAAATAATTATAAAAAATTAAACAAATTTAGATTCTCGTTCATTTCTGAACCAAAACATACAAATGCTAAAATTTTGACCGGGTAATCCAAACCTAGCCAAACATGGGTATGAGAACGTTGAATTCTTTTCCTATAAAAAAGTAATAGAAATAGAAGATAAATTCCTAGGAATATCGAACCTTCATCCAGACACCACCTTACGGTACAACTTTGAGGTACTACAGGTGCTCTATATAAAATAGGCAAGGATTACCTATATGGGTACCAGTAATGACATTATTTCTTCATGAGAAGACGAAATGATTGTTGGTAAAAAAGTGAAGCAAATGAAGTTAGTTTACACAGCCAAGGATAGGCAATGACCATGACAAGATAAATTGATTGTTAAGATAACCTATGTAATATCACTACAACAAAAATTTCTTTTAATGATGGTTAAAAAGTGCCATTAATGACGAACCATGACGATTTTTTTTCTTCAAAGCAACCGTTATGAAAACGGGTGTTATAAATGTTTTTTAAAAGCGTTATAAAAAAACCGTCATGAATAGTTTATATAAAAGCGTTATGAATAATGAATATATAGTGCACAATTCAGGACATTTTGAAAGCGTTATAAATAGATAATCTGTATAAGCTCAATGGAGAACATTTATAACACTCAATATTACTGAACTCATCACATTTATAACGCTTAATACTGCACATTATATATTACTTTCCAAAAACTTCTCAATTCAATTTTAAAACAACCACTTTGAACAATATTCACAAGAAAACATCGAAATATTATATCACCATCTTCATTACATTATCTCAAAGTAGAGTATCCAAATACATATATTTACAACTAATACTTAAATGGATCCTCAAAACAAGTAATTACTTTGGCTTCAACTTGAGCACATCAAAACTGTCAACATCACGTGTAGCAAATCCCTGAAAAAGATAAAAACATGGTTCAATATACTTTGTAATATTGCTCATGTACCAAAACATAAACTGAGGAACTGGCATTACCTTTCTAAATCAATCCCTTCCTAGGGTTTATAGGTTTCTACATTGTAGGAAATAATAATGAAATAATAATGCCTTGTTCTCATTGCTAGGGTTTGTTACAATATATATAGTGTCTACATTTGGGCTTATAGACCATATTTACATTTATAAATATAATCTAACACCCCCCCCTCAAGTTGGAGCATGCAAGTCACAAATGCCCAACTTAGGAAGGAAAGAATCAAACACATGCTTTCCAAGGGGCTTGCTGAAGATGTCAGCCAGTTGAGAAAAAGTAGGAACATGCGAGGCTATTATGGTGCCATCTCGAATAGCATTGCGAACAAAATACAAATCCACCTCAATATGCTTACTGCGCTCATGAAATATCGGGTTCTGAGCTAGGTGCAGGGCAGACTGACTGTCACAATACACCGACATAGCAACTCCTGGCGAATGCCCAAACACATCAATAACTTCTTCAACCATTTCAACTCACAAACAAGCGCAGCAAGAGATCGGTATTCAGCTTCAGCGAAAGATCGGGAAACAATTGATTGCTTCTTGGTCTTCCAATAAATAGGTGACCCTCCCAGAAATACCAACCAGTCTGTAACAGAGCGGCGAGTCAAGGGACAACTGGCCCAGTCGAAATCATACCAACCAGAAAGACAAAGATCATAATCAGCTTTCAAAAGAATACCCTGTCCCGGTGCATGTTTGAGATATCTGACAACTCTCAAAGCAGCATGTCAATAATCTTGTCGAGGCTCCTGTAAGAATTGAGACAAGATATGCACATCATATGCTAAGTCAGGGCGAGTAAATGATAGATAAATCAACCTTCCAACCAGCCTTTGATAAGACTCTGTATCCGCCATCTTTGGACTAGTCAATTCTGCCAGCTTGTGATTGGGCTCCATGGAAAAGCCAGCAGGTCGAGACCCCATCAAGCCGTATTCTGAAATGATGTCCAAATCATACTTCCTTTGACACAAGGAAATTCCTTCTGCACTCCGAGCCACCTCTATGCCAAAGAAGTACTTCAACACACCAAGGTCCTTCATGTGAAAGCAAGAACTAAGGTACTTTTTGAAAGCATCTAAAGCACCTGTGTCATTACCAGACACAATCATATTATCCACATAGATCAAAATATGCAACTCTATCTTCTCTTTAACAAGAGAAAAAAGGGAATAATCGGAATGAGATTGAATAAATTCACAGGATATCAGAGAAGTAGCAAGCTTAGCAAACCAACAACGTGGTGCCTGTTTCAATCCATTTAGAGACTTATGCAGGTGACACACTTTGTTGGGTTTACTATGCGAAAAATCTAGCGGCAACTTCATATACACTTCTTCTGTCAGATCTCCATGAAGAAAAGCATTATGCACATCCATCTGGTGCAAAGTCCATCCTCTCACAGCTGTAACAGCCAAGAATGCCCGAACTGTAGGTATCTTAGATACCGGGGCAAATGTATCTGAATAGTCGATCCCCTCAACCTGATGATTACCGAACATAACTAGCCGTGCCTTTAAGCGCTCAATACTGCCGTCAAATTTGTACTTTATTTTGTACACCCATCTACTTTCCAATACTTTCTTCCCAGGAGGCAAATCGACAAGACTCCATGTATCATTATCTTCTAGAGCCTGTATTTCAGTTTGCATAGCTGTGCGCCAGCCTGAATCTCGCGAGGCCTGGCGATATGAAGTAGGCTCAACACCTGCAGTGATAGCTGCAAGAAATTTTTTATGTCCAGCAGTAAATATGTCATAACTTAGAAATTGTGTTAGAGGATACGAAGTACATGAGAAAGTGACGGGAACAGATGAACTGTGGTGAAGGGGAAGACTTTTACTTCGAACAACATTTGTCACAAAATCCTGTAATCGCACTGGCTGTGATTTCTTTCTTATTCCTCTTCCCAATACTACCTCGTCGGGCACCTCTGGCAACATTGTATCCCCTGTTTCAGCATTAGTATCCGTATCACCCCTAGCGGACTCTCCTGCCAATACTTCTGCATCTACCTTTGCATCCTCGTCACTTGGTGCCGAGCCACCAACAACCACTTCGGCCTCAGCAACCGTAGCCGGCACCGTAACAGATATATGGCGTGTCGTAGAAGACATCTCGCTGGCAGAGCCACACCCAAGAAATTCTTTTTCATAAATAAGTAACATCACGGGACACAAAAAATTCACCAGTCTCCAAATCATACAATTTCCATCCCTTTCTATCAAGTGGATACCCAACAAACGATCAGAGTTTGAAGAACCAGGGTTGGAAGGATTGTCGTTACCCAGCAAGCTCATCAGTTTCTGCCATTTTTCACCTGGAAGCGGTGAAGGATACCCTCCATGCATCATATCCGCCAAACTCCCAGCAAGACAAACAGGGACACCATGACTAGCAGCGGCGACATGATGAACAACCCCTGCGCCACCAACACCGCGTCCTTCATCACGTCTCTGCTGTGGTGCCGGGCCTCTGCCACCACCAGCACCACGTCCGCCCTCACGCCAAGGATGGGTCTTCCACCTTTCTGGATAGCCAATCTTGGCAAAGCAAGTTGCAACATCGTGACATGTTTTCTTGCAATGTGTACAGATTATACCTAATTTTTCCCTGGAATCTGAGGTTCTACTATTATATGTAGTAGAGAGACAGGGTGAAGTCTTGATAGTCAGCGCCAACACCTCCTCCGCAGCGGATTGGACCTGAGATTTTTGCATATCCTCCTCCTCACGGACTGCCTGGTATGTCCGATCTAAACTTGGATGAGGATCCTGAGCCAGAAGATTAGATCGGGTATGACCATACAACTCAGCATTCAACCGATACATAAAGTCCTGAAAGTGGTCTTCATCCCTCATAGCCTGTAGCTTTGCAGTAATTTCACCACAGGAACAAGTAGGCAATAGAAAATAAGCAGCTTGTTCATCCCACAAAGACTGTAAATTTCCAAAGTAGGTTTTCGCAGACATCGAAGCCGTTTGTTTACACTCAGCCAAAGCCACCTTAATTTGTTGCTTCCGAGTGCCATTGCTAATAACAAATCTTTTCTCCAACAAGTTCCATAATGGATATACCTCCTCAAAGTACGGCAAAGATTTTTTCAGAGACAGATCAATGGTATTGAGAACCCATTGAACCAATAGCGCTTGCACACATCTCCAATCAAGCAATTTACTAGCATCATTAACAGGTTTGATTTAAGTGCCTTTCAGAAAAGTGATCTTTCGCCTAGAGATCAGGGAGAGACGTATCGACCGAGACCACTCAGCATAGTTCGGTCCACGAAAAACAATAGGAGTAATGATATTTCCTGGTTGATCAGCAGAACTCAAAAAATATAGATCCTTCAGATTAGGATAATTTGGGTTGTATGCACCGCCACCGCCAGTCGTGACGGAGTAGCTGGACGTACCATCATCTGCCATCACGGATGTCAGGTGTACAAAATTTGTACAACTCCGACGAATCGGCCGATGATGGACGGGGTCGGCGGCAAAACGGCCGCAATCAGGAGCGCCGAATATGGCGTGTAGGGGCGAGCGGATGTCGGGTGTACAAAAGTTTGTACAACTCCGATGAATCATCTGTATTCAGGCGCTAGACGGGGAAGATCCGACGCGGACGGGGGTCAAGCGTGGATGGTTATTCGGCGCAGACGGGGAGTGCCGCGCGGTCAGGCACGGTCGGGGAAGATCCGGCGCAGAGTTGGCGCATCGGGATCGGTGCTGTCGGTGCGTCGGGATCGACGGGGTCGGTGCCTCAGGATCGACGG
Organism: Iris pallida; assembly: GCA_029216955.1. Lineage (NCBI taxonomy): Eukaryota > Viridiplantae > Streptophyta > Magnoliopsida > Asparagales > Iridaceae > Iris > Iris pallida. The sequence goes on from JANAVB010001800.1 coordinate 36,324,381, forward strand.
GGTCGGCGCGTCGGGATCGGGCCGGGCGGTCAGGCGCGGATGGGGAAGATCCTGCGCGGAGTTGGCGCATCGGGATCGGCGCTGCCGGCGCATCGGGATCGGCGGATGTGTCGGGTTCGTCACTGTCGGCGCTTCGGGATCTGCGAGGTCGGCGAGGCGGGATCGGATCGTCTGATCGGCGCGGTGGGCGCGTAGGGGATGGTGAATATGACGGCTAGGGTTTTTCTGGAGGCTCTGATACCATGTAGGAAATAATAATTCCTTGTTCTTATTGCTAGGGTTTGTTATAATATATATAGTGTCTACATTTGGGCTTATAGGCCATATTTACATTTACAAATATAATCTAACATACATGCTCAGAGAAAAGAGAAATTAGCTACAAGTAGAAACCAATTCGGATTTGTCGTAGCAATAATTAAGAGCAAGATAATCCAGAAGTAAGTATATTTCTAATCTTAGGTTAGTTATTAACTCAATCTATTATTAATCCACGTATAATCTTTTTGTATATATACCTGAGGATGAAGAAGTTGATCTAAGTGCCCTAGTTCAGCTGAACGAAAGACCTTTGTTGACCATATATACAACAATCTTCACAGCTCCTTTGACCATATATGTTTAACTAGTTTACTAGATGTTTTCCAATCCCTGAGCCTTAATGATTAATACAAAAGTAGATATACCTTTTTTCCAAACCCAGCCTAATAGTCACATAGCAACAGTACATATGCCTGTCAGAGAGCTGATGCTTAATACTTGATTTCCCACAAAGCTAGGATGCTCAATGAATTTGGACCTGGGCATTAAAAATTAAACTAGTAAATGAGTCTTTATCACAATATGCTATGATGCACTATATAATTTCTAAAAAAACCTTCTAAATTAGATCAATATTAGACTAACTATTTTTTGCACTTTTCTGAAAAAATAGAGTATAAACCTGTGCTCTATGTTAGTTCATCATTACCTTATATGCACTTTTCTCTCTAGATGATTTCATCTTGTTGAAACTTAGATATAGGCACAGCTTCTTTAACTTGGTAATCAAATAAACATTTACATGTTAAAATAATGAGAAAATTGGGTTAACAAAGGTGAAAAGGATATTAAAATTTTATAAGACACAAAGCATGGTTGCAACACTTGCAAAAGATATGTACAACAGTTAAAGCAACTAAAATTTGAGTCAACTTTACAATACCATAGATGCAGACACATTAGACACATTAAATGTCTAATTCGCCTTCGATATTTTGATTTTGTTATTTTTTCCAAGATGGAAGGACGAAGTTTTCGAGGCAACATCCTTATTCAGGCCAATTTGCACAAAACTATGATTTGCACTCTTTACATGTGCAAAAAAAAATCTAAAACAACCACAAAGTTATTATTTATTGACATTGTTTGTCAGAACAAAGAACATTACCATGATTCCCTGTTTATATACAAATTTAACTTTTAAGTTGTAGCATCATTCACTAATTCATGCTGCATTAACTTTTAAGTGAAGTTCATAGCCAAATATCTTAACGGAATCTTCTTCTTCAGCTTATGCATACAAATTGCATGAAGGATTAATAAAGATTAAGCTATAACTACTTAAGTATAGCTTCTGAACAGGAAAACAAATTCATATTTGGTAAGGAAATTTCTAACTCCATCTGTGTTTTGCTAAATGTTATATATTTTTAGTGCAGGTTCCCAGATTGGAATTACAAGTCACGAGCAATAGGCAAATGAAAAACTATTGCATTGAGAACTAGAGAAAGAATGATATTATTCAACAAATACCTCGGCCTCAGCCTTTTGAATGATCGAATATCTTATATCAAGCATTTGTTTGTACCATTGACCTTCTTCAACAGTTGTATAGTTTCTTGCAACATATGACAGACTTCATGGCTTACATTCTTCATCCTACAAAGACAAGAAAAAAAAAACATAAAAGGGCAATGCAACAGTTAAATATAAGAAAAAAAAACATAAAAGTGAAATGCACAAAAAGATGATAATTAATATATCAAAATTGGAACATGAATACAGGAAAATGAAAATTAAAAGGATTTAGGAAAATGTGATTAGTCATAATATGAATATCTATATTTTTAACCCATGACCTAGAAACCATGAAAGCACCAGCAACATGATTAAAAAGTTTACAAATACTAATGGTTTATAACAAATGGAGGTTTGGCATAGCATATGCACAAGGACATACATCACAATAATAACATGAATTGTCCAAGTGAACAATACATGAATATTTGACCAGAATAAGTTAATAGAAGAAATCAAACATGTTATCTTCGTTGTAACCTCGTCTAACAATATCCATGATTTGCTCTTCATATTTTCTATTTCACATAAATTGTAGCAACAATGTTCATAAAGCAACCTTAAAAATATGTCAAAAAATTATATCCAACAAAATTATCGTAGTCCCTCAATTGGCTCCTATTTGTGGTGATTTGGTTACAATGAACCTGCAAAGAGAGTGTATAAAATATATTTGTCTAATAATAAAAGTCAATGTTTAGTTTGGGCAAAAAGTCAGTATTTATATATACAAGAAGCCTAATAATGTTTACCCCTGTACACAAAAACATAGACTATATTTTGAAGACAGAGTAACTAGGGATGATGCTTTTCGAATTAATGTAAACTTATGAGAACTAGCTAGCACAAAGCAAATTGTACTAGAAGAAACAACTAATAAATGTTGTTATAGCAAAGAAAGAGGTGTAGAAGTTCTATAAATGCTGAACTAATATCAAAATATGTTATTGATATATAGTTCTTTTAGGGCGCAACCAACATTGGATGAGCCTCACTAAATCTTAGTGTTTCTTATGATTGATCATCATGAAGGGAACACATTAAATAAATATATATATATATATTTTAAATATATATAGACATAGCTAGTTTGCTTTGCATGCATGCATGCCACAAGCATACCGGTACATAATTTGTTTTGTACTCTCTAGATGTCTACATTGGTTGTTTCCTATATATAACAAATTAGATGATCTAGCTACTCTCATTCTTTGGCAGAAAATCATGTATGGTACATTTGTTGTCTACTTGTTCTTTCTTTGATTTCTGTCACATTCTTTGGACGAGCCGATGGGTCACGTTGCAAACATAACTTTAAAAAGCTTTTTCCATCAGAAGAAAGGTAAACTAAGACAAAGACTACATACCCGAGTGTCACTCACAGACACGAACAGAAACTGTGTCACCAAGATTACAGTCAGTTAACGATCAATTTCTCGACACACAGCTTACTGAATCTACTCGATCAACAATCAAGAATAGGAAATAAGAAATGTTTTGAGATTTTGTCGATTCCCAACCGCAAAAACACTGATCCTTGTATCCCCAGCCCAAAGTTTGACAAATTCGAACCCAGGAACCTCCTTTGAGATATATCAACAAACACTTGGTGACCGAATCGAACAAGAACAGTTCAGAGTTCAATTGATTTCAATGGATTGATGGAAAGAAACGAGTCTGAATTAGAAGAAAATAAATGCAAAATTGGGTCAAAATCAGGAAGGAAACATATGTGAACTTTCTATGATCCGAAGAGCCTCGATCTGATCCCGTTGAATTGACATAGCATAGGAACGATTACCGTCGTTCAAGAATCGATGATGAACTGGCTGAGCTTTGCTGAAGATCATGCGGCACTTCTTCCACGACGATGAACTTACAGAATTCCTAACCTTTGAGATCGAAGACACGTAGTGGCGACGACAGCCCCTTCCCGCCCCAACCTCCGGGAGGGAGGGAGAGAGATAGAGAGAGAGAGAGAGAGAGAGAGAGAGAGAGAGTAAACAAAAAATATCAAAAATGAGAAAAGAATCCGACGGCGGAGGATCGTTGGAGAGGGAGGGAGAGGCGGCAGGGGTGGGGTGAAAGAGGGAGGAAAATTTTAGGGTTTGGGGAGAGGAGGAAAGTGGGGGCAGAAGGGGAGCAAGGAGAATGAGAGTTCTTCTGAATAAGATCGTGGGAGGATGGAATATATTAAAGAAAGTTTATTACAAGTTTGCCACTGCTTTTAACTATTAATAACGTTTTATTTAATAAACGTTATTAAAAGCCTGTAAATAATCCAAACCGTTATGTTAAAAGGTATTTCTCAACTTTGATAACGCTTATGTATCAGCCATCATTAAAACTACTTGCTGAGCGTCATTAATAGGTCTTTTTGTAGTAGTGTATGTCCAAAGGATTGCTAATTGTCCAGCCTGAGATTCATTCTCATGTCTATTCTTCAAAAAAAGTCCATTTCCACGCACGAAAACTCATAAATTTCTCAAATGCAAGTCTAAGAGCATCTCCGACCCTATTGTCTTGTTAAGTGTTGTGAGTCTTATGTGGCTCTTATGTGGCATGAGCCACAAGATAATGTCTTGTTTATGTGGCAAGACTATATCTCAAAAGAAAATGAGATAGAAAAACTCTCTCCAATATAAAAGTATTGAGGAGACAATAAAAAGTAATTTTCCAAACTTCCAAGGCAACTCCTCCACTTCTTCAACTTTTTTTATAAATATTTCTATTCATAATTGATGATGTGGAGACAAAGTCATTGTGAAGTGCATTGTCTAGATCTAGACAACCAACTTCACATTCTCCTTGCCATGTCATTGTCATGTCAACTTCATATTTTATTCTATATTTGCATTGGAGAAGAATTTTTGGAATAAAAGTTTGTCATTCCTATGTGGCAACCATTTTTTCTAAACTCACAGTAGGGTTGGAGATGCCCTAAAATCCATAACTTATATCCCCAATTTGCCGGTTTCCAAAAACAAACACAACCCCCAAAGAGAGAACACCAGCAGTTTACTAGCAAAGCAGTAAAAGAAACCTAGATAAGCAAACATAATAATTACCCACCAAAAGAAGATAAATCTTAGGTTACGTTCTGAAATTTTAGATTTCCAAAATTTAGGAACGGTCAAAAAGCAATATCAGCAGCTCTAGAAAAGTTCAAAAAATCAGAAAAGCACTACTGAAGATATACATAATTCTCAGCTATGGTTCACTTCTCAATCTGTATCAGAGTGCTTGACCCCAACTACGTACAAAGCAAATTATAATCAATATAATGGGAGAAATACTAAAACAAAAAAGGATCTAGAAAATGTTATCATGAAGGAATCTCATATGCAACACACATTTAGGCAGAAGATTCATCTGACATAGTAAAATATGCGCAAAGTGGAGTACATAATATTTCCTCAGGAAATTAAGAAATGTGAAACTAAAAATAAGTAGAATAAATATAAACACATACTTGCTGTATGTCTTGCAAGTGGCTGAACCAGAAGATTTTGGAGTTTGCTGCTTTGACTATTCAATATTAGCAGGCGTCTAACCGATTTTCGCAGGGTGAGGAGTTGCGGTGTGCGCCCCTTTCCTTCCATTGACACTTATAAATGAATATGAATTATAAAGTAGAAAAAAAATTGATATTTAACTGCAATATGCCATTGTAGATGAAATTTGAAGGGTAGAGAAACTCTCCAAACGAAGCACAACTAACCGGTCTTCTGTCCAGCAGGAGAAATATGAAGCCCATGATTTTTATACTAAATTAATATGCATGTTTTATTTTTATTTTTATTTCCTTTTAATTATGAGCCCAATGTCAGACCATAATCTAAGGCCAACACTTAAACCCGATAATCCAAACCCTTTTAACTTAATCTAACTGTTACCCCCACGAAACCCAGTCTCTCCCTCTCCCCTCGTGACCCTCTTATCTACGGATCTGAGAGAGATCATGTACATAATACGTTCAGAAACTCTCTCTTCCTCCAAACAAACTCTTCATTTTTTAACCTTCAAAAAAACTCCATAACTTTTTCCTCCCTCCACCAAATCCAAATTCGAAACCACCGCCGCGTCTGTCTCGTCATCCCCGTCATTTTCGGACCACTCTTTCCCCCCTTCCTTGCGTCTGAACCCGCGCCCGCACTCGCGATCGACGTTGCAGTCGTCCGTGCCCGCGCTAGGCCATCCGCGCCCCCGTGCCAGGGCGCCGCCCACGCCCCCGTGCCAGGTTGCCCCCTTCCAGCGTCAGCCGGCCGACAGCAGCCGGCAGTGCTGTTCATGCGCCCCCGTGCCGTCCACACGCGCTCGTCGCGGCTCCCTGTGCGTTTGCGTGCTCCGCGCGTTCATCCCGCACGCGTGTCGGCCGTTTCGTCGACATTCTGACGCTCCGATCCGAGCCCGAGGCCTTCTCTCGGTGCTCTGTCTCCATTTTGGTATATCTCTGACCTAGAAACTTTCTGTTCCATGTACAAAACATTTTCCATGTTCCGGCCAATTGACAGAATGAAGCTCTGCCAATTGGAATATTTAGATTAGTAATTGTATTGCTTGGTTAATTATGTAATAATGTGTAGTTTAATTAAATGTGTTGGTTATTAATTATTAGTTTAGAAAACTATAGAGATTAGAATTTATAATGGTTAATTAGTATTAGTACTTTCTATAAGTAAAATATTGGCCTATAAAAAGCTTTATAACAAAATGTATTTTATATGAATTTTCGGCTTATTAAAAAATATAAAAAATGAGTTTATTAGTAAAAATGGTCTATTATTAATTAGTTTCACCAAAAATATTATTAGTATTTGATTTGTCACTAGAAACTTATAGATATATTTTCCTAAAACGTTTTATACCAATAGCTTTCAATAATTAGAATAAATAATATAAATGATATTATTTCTATAAATGATTTTTACTTGCTAAAATAATTGATTACGGTAAATAAAATATTTTTTAGTAATAATAACCGAAAATATTTTGCTATTAATTTAAATCGTTAGTTTGGTAAAAACTGTATTTTTATAAAGTATTATTTTTATAATTAAAAGCTATTTTTTCTTTTATTACGAAAAATGGTTAAAAATGGATTTCTAAAAAAATTGTTTTATTAGTATTGATCGGTAAATAATTTTTATATTATTAAAAAAAATAGTTTTGGAAAACCTAAATTCCTTAAAAATATTAATCTTTAAAATACTATTAAAAAATTATTTTCTTAATATTTATTATTTCGGCAAAACATTTATTTTATTCAAAAACGATTATTTTGTCACTTATTATTACTTAAATAAAACCTATTCTTAAAAATGTAATTATTTTCCCAATAGGTTTTTCCAACCTACCAGACTTAGCCCCTAGTGTTGTTCCTTAGAGTTAAAGCGTAGTTTCTAGTTACTAAAATCTGGTACTACGATCTTGTAGGTTCTGATCCCTAAGGCCTTAGCGGTTACCTACTTGTTGCTGTCCACGCCGAGGAAAACATCTGAGGCAAGTTCATATCTCTTCCATGTCTGTATTTTTATTTTAATAATTAAATATATGCATCAGTAGTTTCATGTACTGTAGTGACACTGATTCACAGTGGATTCCTCTCGGACTCCACATCGATTGACGGATTGGTTGATTGACTCATTGACTCGGGGATTGCTTTGGGGAGTAGTATAACGTCTGTGACCAAAGCCAAATTTCTCGATTGTCTCTCTCGTACTAACCCCTACCGTACAGGGGGTTGAGCTATACCGTATGCTATTCGTTTTGGCCAAAACGTTAGTATGCATATTGCCTCTATCCCAGATGGTCACATGTCCTGTTATATACTTAAAACACTAGCATAGAATCGCATCATATTTGATATCAGAGACCAGGTTTATTGTTGTCTTTTACTATTATTTACAAAAACTTATATTGTTTCCTAAACTGTCTCGCATTTTTATTTATTATTATACTATAAATGCTAGATGTGGGAGAAAATATGTTTCTTGTTCACTCATGACTGGAGATCCAATATTTTTAGGTGATTGCGACGAGGAGGAACTAGCTTACAGTTCTTACTATGGTCCTGACTTAGGTCCTGCAAATTTAGCTGAACCAGAACCAGGAACCCCAAAACCCTAGATATTGGCATTGTTCTTTCCCTTTTCTTTGCTTTATCAAAACAATTATAATAAATGAATTATGATGTTGTTATCTTGTTATTTCCATTTCAGACCAGTTTTAGTTTAATAAAAATGTTTTTATTTCCGTTAGATATTTACCTGTTGTGTTTCACTGCTTGAAACAGCTTACTGTCGTCGTCTCACAATGGTGTAGGCTGGGCATGATCCGACTGGATCCATTATATTTGGGATCGGATCGTGACATATTTTTAGTGGTGGCCCATGTAGGTCAATTCTATAAATTGATCTAGTCAACTTAGTCTAGACCATGCATATAGTCCTTTAAATTGACTTAGGTCTTGGTATGACTTTAGGAAAACAAACTCTAGAAATACCTAGAACACCTAGATTAATTTCACCTTGTCACAACATAGGGCCAAAATTATCTATTTATAATATCTATTTTTGCTTGTTTATAGTTCGTAGGTTACCTTGCTTATGTTTATACCTAAATCTTGATATTTTCTAAGTTATTCCAATGACCGAAAATATTTCCATTTGTTGACTTCCTCCACTCAACTTGAAACCTTACTATCTCTAAACCACTTCCTGATCAGTTCAAGGCCTAGAAATCTTCTAAACTTAATCCTTGAGTAGCATGAAGCAGGAACGGTCAGAGAATTGATTTCATTCTGTTATTTAATTTTCTTAGTCATTGAAATTTTTTGAATTGTTGAGCTATCCCTTTGAACCATGGACAAAGTTGAGAAATATTCAGTGACCTAATATGGCTTTGTATATATGCGTTGCAGCCATTTATCTGAATTATGGAAACTGCGAGTTTAGTGTAGCCAGTTGCGTACTGGCGAGGTAAAAACTCTAAATTGAAGTGATTTAAGGTGTTCATAGGTTTTCGGATATTATTGAGACTATGTCTTAAATGCATCATATTTGTCTCATATATTGTTTAGCCAGGAAATGGATGAAGTTGATAGACTACTCGGTAACCCATCATTATTCAAGTTATGGAGCCAAAAAAAATTACTGCAGTCAGGTGCACTCTGGCGAGGCATGAATTTGAGGCTAAGTGACTTCGGGTATATTTGGTTTCCGAAAATTATTAAGACTATATCCATACAATGGTTATCTTTTTAGCACCATCAAATTATTATGGCTTTTGTCAGATTAGAGGATTTGCATTTCTTGCTTTTGTCCCCATTTTCATCAATCTCCTATCACAACCAGAAAGAAAAAAAAACTTCCTATAAAATTCTACTTGATTTTTCAAGAACTTATTATGACCATGTCAATCTCTATTGGCTCAATCTCTTTCAAGGTCCAATTTTAGTGTGTTGCATATATTTTGTGGATAGTTATATATATATATATATATAAAATATATATATATATATATAGTTAGTTAGTTAGTTAGTTGATAGTTATATGCAGGAAAAATCTAGATAGTTACCTAGCAACCTTATTATATTATTCTGGTAAGAGCACCCTTAGAGGATCGATATTTTTTGCCAATAAGATTAGATCGCTAAGGGTTGAATGACAAGGCACATTGTAAGCAAGTTAGTCTAGAGAGAATTATAAATTATGGTTCATTTAGGATAGAATTATTACTAGTGCTTGGGTATTGGATTTGAACAAATGGATATAATTGACGATTTTGAATTTTATGATTAAAGGAAGAGTTATGGAAGATAGAGGAAAACATTGATAGAGTTAGCAAGGAAAGTCTAGGATTTGGTAAGGTTTTTCTAAAGAGGAAGTGAATTTGGATAATATATATAAATATGACAATATGATGATCAAGTAAATGAACACTTGACGAGGATCAACTTTTATGGTCAGACGACTACTGTACTCAGAAGGGACGGCTATAACCATGGAAGGAATATCACGAGCAATGAAATGATAGTGAATAAGCAGTGAGAAATTGAGATAAGACCATTGGCATGTAACTTTGGAAAGGGACAATTGGGTTTAAAATTTCTACCAAACATTGGAGATTCATATAGTTATGGTAAGAATGATTGAGATTTTGTGATATTTTGCTAATGTGTTTGGATGAGAACGATTGTTAGGTGCATGGTTAAAGATTAAAATTTGATTAGTGATTATAATTTGGTCAATTGATTTCAAGAATTGAAAATTCTCGAATATAGATCATGGATCGACTTTTTAAGGATTTACTCCGACAAGTGAGGATTGTTACTTTGATTTAATCAGTTTTGGAAGAATGACTGACAATAGAAAATTGATGTCTGTAAAATAATTTTATCGAGAGAAATAATTGAAATTTGAAATATATTTGGCATACGAGTTACATACAACGACGGATAAAAATTTGATTTAGATGGTTTATGATTCCAAGTAGAATTAGTTTTAATACCTTGGCAGCTGCCTTAGTTTTCTGTAGATACTGGGAGTTCAGCTAGTTTAGCGAGTTAGAGATAGGTTTTTGTATTGGTATTAATAATATGGTTATCTTGTAAGTCAGTTTTTCTGCATATCCTTTCTGCTGACCGTTGAAACAATGATACGATATTCTTTCCATCTCCTTTGATCATCACTCAGTCCTTAATAGAAATATCTTATCCGGTTACATTCCTATCATAGTTATATTATTCTAATCACCTTGCCATCCTACTATCATATAACTTGTTGATTTTTCCTGAGTCACAAACCCTTATATCCCGTTCCAATTTGATTTGAAATTTTTAGTCACTCATCTCAGAAGATTCTACTACTTTCTGCCTTCTTAATAAACTATTGACGTTCGTTTCTTTCTTGCCTTTTTTGTTTTATGAGACCTCATTTGATTTTTTCCTATTTTATGATTATTTGATCATATTTTAATCGTACCTTTACTCTTGCCTAAAATGATTTTGATCACAACAATATTCCAACTCTATCTCATATTATATCTAGATAATTCTGATCGTGCCTATATTTTATTATTGCACCTATTGATCATTCCTAGAATTCGATCGTACCTGATGATTTAAATCTGGAACGACTTATAGCAGGAATTTATAGAGTACATGAGTTATGGGATGAAGATGAGATAAATATGAACACTTATGACTTGAGATTTGAATCAAGGAAGGATAATTAATGATGTGAATACCTTGCAAATTGACATTGTAGATTAGAGGTTGCTAAATGATAAGCAAGGAGATGCACTTTTGGAAGATGCACGATGAATCAAAATAAATAACAACCGAACCAAGAAATTTTGGACTTAAGGTGTAACTAATTAATGATGACAATCGTATGAATTGGAGGGTACAAAAGATTATAAATCAGAAACCAGAGATAAAAGGATTGTAAATGATACAAGGTTGGAAGATGTAATAAGATATATTATTAACAAAGAAAAATTTGGTCAAATGATACAGTAAAATCAAGATGAAGGAATTGAGCTTAAACAGGATAATTAAATTTTATTGAGAATTCGGGATCAAATAGGTAAATGAGAATTTGGAATCAAGATATATACATGTTGGTAAAAATAGACATCTAAATAAATTACAAAGTGATCACATATGAGTACAATAGATAAGCAAGGAATGATAAAAAAATTCACGGATCATGACAAATTGGAGTATTGAAATGTGATGTTAGATTTTAAAGGTAATATTGGGTTACTGAGGCTTGATACTAGAGTATAAACACAAGATGGAGTGTACTGAATTATAATATTTTGGTCAGGTATGAATAAGATGTATAAGAATGTGATTGGAACACATGTAGTGGTTTGACATAGAGTTAAATTTTGCATATATACTGAATTATAATATTTTGGTCAGGTATGAATAAGATGTATAAGAATGTGATTGGAACACATGTAGTGGTTTGACATAGAGTTAAATTTTGCATATATATTAGCAAGCTGAAGGAAGTACAAAATATATAGAGGGAAATATTATATGTGTTTAGTAAGAAAGGTGGGAAGACAAAAAAATTCCAAGATTATGATGGTAATTGACAATTCGGGAATGAAAGCAAAAATTCATAATTGTGGATAGTGACTGTGTTTCTAAGGAGGGAAAAATGTTATTTGAGAATAGTGGGTAAGATTGATGAAGATATTGCACTAGATGGATTTGCTATGAGACAGTTAGCCTAGTTAGGCATAAGGATGTTGAGGAAGAATACCCTGACTGGTTGGAGGCATGATTGTACGATTGTACCACGACCCTCATCTTGAAATTTCGAGGACGAAATTTTCTAAGGAGGGAAGGTTGTGAAGCCCATGATTTTTATACTTAATGAATATGCATGCTGTATTTTTATTTTTTTCTTTTAATTGTGAGCCCAATGCCAGACCCATAATCTAGGGCCAACACTTAAACCCGATAACCCAAACCCTTTTAACTTAATCTAACCATTACTCCCACAAAACCCAGTCTCTCCCTCTCCCCTGTGACCTCCCTATCTACAGATCTGACAGAGATCACGTACAGAATACATTCAGAAACTCTCCATTCCTCCACAGAAACTCCCCATTTTCTAACCTTCACAAAAACTCTATAACTTCCTCCTTCTTCCACCAAATCCAAATCCTAGACCACCGCCGCGTCCGTCTAGCCATCCCCATCATTTTCGGACCACTCTTCCTCGCGTCCGAACTTGCACCCGCACCCGCGGTCGTCGTCACAGCCATCCGTGCACGTGCCAGGCCGCCCGCGCCCCTGTGCGAGGCCGTCCACGCCCCCGTGCGCCCGTCACGGCTCCTTATGCGTTCGCGTATTTCGTACGTACACCCCGTGCGCATGTCTGCCGTTTTGTCGACGTTTCGACGCTCCGATCCGAGCCCGAGGCCTCCTCTCAGTGCTCCATCTCCATTTTGGTATATCTCTGACCCAGAAACTTTTTGTTCCATCTACATAATCTTTTCTATGTTCCGACCAATTGACAGAATGAAGCTCTGCCAATTGGAATATTTATATTAGTAATTATATTGCTTGGTTAATTGTGTAATAATGTGTAGTTTAATTAAATGTGTTGGTTATTAATTATTAGTGTAGAAAACTATAGGGATTAGAATTTATAATGGTTAATTAGTATTTGTACTTTCTATAAGTAAAGTATTGGCCTATAAAAGGTTTTATAACAAAATATATTTTATATGAAGTTTCGGCTTATTAAGAAATATGGAAAATTAGTTTATTAGTAAAAATGGTCTATTATTAATTAGTTTCACCAAAATATTATTAGTATTTGATTTGTCATTAGAAACTTATTCAAAAACGATTATTTTGTCACTCATTATTACTTAAATGAAACATATTCTTAAAAATATAATTATTTTCCGAATAGGTTTTTCCAACCTACCAGACTTAGCCTCTGGTGTTGTTCTTTAGAGTTAAAGCGTAGTTTCTAATTACTAAAATCTTGTACTACGATCTTGTAGGTTCTGATCTCTAAGACCTTAGCGGTTACCTACTTGTTGCTGCCCATGCCGAAGAAAATATCTGAGGCAAGTTTATATCTCTTCCATGTTTGTGTTTTTATTTTAATAATTAAATGTATGCATCAGTAGTTTTATGTACTGTTGTCACCCCCATTTCCTGTATTTCGTATTTGTACTCGTAATTTGATTTTGGCACGTATTTTATTTTTTCGACTTGCGGATTTTGGTTTCTCGTAAATGGGTTTGGACCACGGCTTGGTTTTATTTTGTGGAATTGGGTTGGTTTGATTAGGTTTGGTTTAATATGAATTGGTACACTTTAACCTACACTCTACCCTCAACACAACACATCCACCCTCATTATATCTCCACCAACCTTTCTCTCTCCTCTTTATTCTCCATTAACTTCTCTATCTTCTTCCTTCTTCCACACAACTCCCCAACCCATAGGCAAGTGCACCTTGCCATCAAATAAGCACCACTTTTTATTTGTCCATTAACTAGATTAGGCCATGAAGAACAACTTTAGAACTTGACATTTTGTGATTTGGAGCTTTCATTCTTCTAGATCTAGGTTTTAACCATTTTCGAAAATCCTTGGTTTTGATCTATTAAACTTCGATTTTTGCATGTTTTGATGCTTCCATGTGGAAGAGAATTCGATTTTACTCAAGTTAAAACTTTGAAAATCTAGATTTGGTTTTGATTTGACAAAGTTATGAAGAATTGAAGTTCTTGGTGTTCTTGGACCTGCTCTCGGCCAGGAAGAACATCCCTCTGCCTTGCGCTCTTTAGCGCATGGCCGATTGCGCACCCCCGGCCTGTGCTCTTTAGCGCAGGGCCGATTGCACATGACCTCAGCCAGTGCTTTGCGCTGTGCTGGATTGCGCTGGCGTAAGCCATCCATGCGCAAGCCAGCCATGCGCAAAGTAACCCCTGCGCAATCTACCCATGCGCAGTTGACTTCTGCGCAGTCTATTCCTGCGCAATCCACCCATGCGCAGTTCACTTCTGCGCAGTCTGTTCATGCGCAATCTGCCCCTGTGCCCTGTGCCCCTGCGCACTTGGCACCCTGCGCAACTGACACCTGCGCAATCCAACTACCTGACCCCTTGCGCAATCCATTGGCTTTTGGAGTTTTGGTTATTTCTTTAAGCTTGGCTCTTCTATAGTCCTATATATATTGGTATTTTATTAGATATTTTACGTCTATTTTATATCCTTACGCCTTTTGTCATGAACTTGATTTTACTTAATATGTTTGGAATGACTATTGTACATGGCATGGCATGACAAGGAACTAGCATAACACGACAGTGACCCGTAGTGGTGCACTCCTGACATGACCAACCTGACTTGATAGTGGCCCGTAGTGGCGCACTCCTGACAGTACCCTGGCATGATTTATCTTGATAACTTGATAGTGGCCCGTGGCGGCGCACTCCTGACTTGACTTGTAACTTGTAACTTGACTCGTATAATCAACTTGACACCGTGGGTGCTCCTGCTTGCTTGTTTGTACAATCCACTTGTCTTGTCTCGCATCATGTCTAGGACGTGACTTCCTGGGTACCACGGCCAGGGACTCGCGCTAAATTGGATTAGGCTAATGATTAGATCAAACTAGAACATGGAGAATTCCCAGTCACAGGCAATCTCGTTATCTGGGCGCTTTAATGGACTTATAGCTTGCCGACGAGTAGAGCACATTTCCAGCACACTGTCATGTGTTGCACCCTCTAAGTCACCTAAAGGTACATTTGTCTCCCGGGCAATGTACCCACCTATAACTCTCAACCCGCGGAAGGATAACTGGATAGTCTGCAGGGGTTGGGACTGGAATTCTCACTTGCATCTTGTTAGTAATTAGGTTTGTGATAACCCTAGTTAGTTAAAGTAGTAAGCCGTAGTACTTGCTTGGCCGATTGTGAATGAATGGTGTCCAGCTCTGTCTAAGTCTTGTCTAGCCCCTGTACCTGGAACTCTTGATCATGTTTGTTTTACTTATCTCTAACGATAAATGGGTAGAGACAGTGAGCTATTCAGGCGAAGGGGTACAATCCCGGTCCTTGTTTGGTTTAAGGATTGTAACCTGGCTCCCGAAATGGTTCCACGTCTCTAGTCGTTTATCGCCCTGTGTACTTTACTACTTGTACTTCTTTTATTCTTTATGTTCTGATATGCTGGCTTTTGTTCTTATTTGTGGCCTCCTTTGTGGCACTTGCTCTTTCTGGGGTTTGACCCAGCTGGTTTTGTGTAGCCAGATTTCGGAGCAGCTCCCGAGGATCTACCGAGCTTCCAGCCCAATGGTGACAACTAGAGGGAACCCGGGCTACGAGTGGGTTTTCCCTTTTTGTTTCACCCACTTATATGTAAATTTATTCTTTTGAGGCGTTTAGCCGACGAGCACCTGTTAGCTCGATGCACATTTACTTACTGTCTGCCTACGGGCTGTAAAACTGATTAACAAATCCTAGGGTTGATCATGTATGACTGAACTCTTGCTAGTCCTATCATTTTGTACGACTAGCTTCATGATCATCCAATATATAATATTTGGGACGCCTTATATATATATATTTGATGCTCTAATATCTTGTAACTCTGTTAATTGCTTGAGATTGAGACAATAGGCTTGACCTTAAGAGACTGCTGGCTTGTAGTAAACCCTCATATCTAGACAGCCGTGACCGTATAGTTGAGATGTATTCTATTTCAATATACGTAGCTGGCTATGTCTGCCCCCGCTCTCCAGTATTCTGGTTCTGGGGCGTGACAACTGTAGTGACATTGATTCACAGTGGATCCCTCTCAGAATCCACATCGATTGACGGATTGATTGATTGACTCATTGATTCATTAACTCGGGGATTATTTGGGGGAGTAGTATAACGTCTGTGACCAAATCCAAACTTTTCGATTGTTTCTCTCGAGCTAACCCCTACCGTGCAGGGGGTTAAACCGTACCATCGTTTTGACCAAAATATTAGTATACATATTGCCTCTATCCCAGCCGGTCACATACCATGTTATATACTCAAAATACTAGCATAGAATTGCATCATATTTGATATCAGAGGCCATATTGATTGTTGTCTTTTACTATTATTTACAAAAACTTATATTGTTTTCTAAACTGTCTCGTATTTTTATTTATTATTATTTTAGAAATGCTAGATGTGGGAGAAAATATGTTTCTAGTTCACTCCTGACTGGAGACACAATATTTTTAGGTGATTGCGACGAGGAAGAACTAGCTTATAGTTCTTACTACGGGCCTGACTTGGGTCCTGTAGATTTAGCTCAACCAGAACCAGGAACCCCAGAACCCTAGATGTTGGCATTGTTCTTTCCTTTTTTTGCTTTATCAGAAACAATGTAATAAATGAATTGTGATGTTGTTATCTTGTTATTTCCATTTCAGACCAGTTTCAGTTTAATAAAAATGTTTTTATTTTTGTTAGATATTTGCCTATTGTGTTTTACTGCTTGATACAGCTTGTCACGACCCGCACCCGCTTTTCGGATACGAGACGTATCCAAGCCAGCCTACGCCGCAGAGTCGGCGGTAGAACGCTGTCAAGCCCGCAAGAAATAAATACTCAAACTAAAACATTTGCTGCTCATTCACATTTCTAAATTTGTTACACTATTTACAACATTTATAACTAAAGAAAATACAAGATTTTACAAAAAATAAAATTGATACATCTGCTATCTATTTCTAGGTTGACCTCAGCATACCCAAGCCTTCACAATGCTAAGAGTGATCACGGTTAAACCTGAAAAATGTTGGCTTCCAGTCAGGAATGGAACAAGTACACAAACCGACGGCAATGCGAAAACACAATAGAATTAACAAGACATGAAAATAACCTATGAGAGATAAAAAAAACTGGAAGATAACTGATGACATAGCACGATAGAGAAGTAAGAAAAAAAATAAAAGACATCTACCTATGTGGTGTAAAATATTTGTTTCGACATGTGAACAGCTAGGGGGTAAATCCGGCACCCTGCACGTGTCGTGTGCAGCTGCTATTCTCCACGAAAGACACGGGAGATAGTTCTGGGTAGTCCACATGTCTACTAAGATATTTCCCCTCCCGACTACTCCGTGTGACGAGCGTGTCAACAAGCAGCAAGATATATGTATGGACATGAAATGAAAAGACTACTATGAATCGGAAAGCAATCAGAAAGTGCACTTGCCTGAGGTCCTTAGCTGGGGAAACCAATAATAATATACCACTCAATGAGCCACAATCAGCCAACACATGCAGAAGTCTCCAGATGCTGAAATAAATAGTACCAATATTCTTAGAATAGTCAAATTAGCTAGAGTTGTCTATCCTTAAGTCCAATTCTGGACACAGGGGCAAAACGGTAATTTCGGACAAAAACGATCTCTGCCGTTAGACCTGCTTTGCACCGAAAAGCGTGCCAGAGTCAAAGGTCTCTAAAGTCATCAAAATATATGTCTACAGATTCGTTTTTTCGATACGAACCCAACCGTATGTCCAGAGTTGGATTCCGGCGGGTCGTGCACAAAATCACCCATTGAGTCGGACCGGGGGGGCCCGCAAACGGCGTTTCGATTCGACTGTCTCAGAATTGGACCAAACTTGGCATACAGGACCAAAAAAATGATACGTTCCTGTTGGCGCAAGTTTTGTCTCGATCTGACGAATGTGCACAAAGTAATTGGGAAATTTGCACAGAGGCCGATACGATAAATTTTGACGGATACGTATCAAATTTGTCGTGCACACGAGACCAATTTGAATTCCGTCAAAGCCTACACGACCACGAAGCCGTTACGCACCTTTCGATGCTTTCGGTTCGCGACCACGTCGCCCGGATTGGCGGGACGCACGTCATGTGGATGAGTTTTCTAAGTTTTGAAAACAGATTTTCGGTCAAGTTCGGGATCCAATTTCTCGACGCGTAGTCGATGTAATCGGGTTCTGTAAATTGGGTCGTGAAGCCCTATATGTTATCTATAACTGTGTTTAAATAGAATTTCGAAATTCCTAATATTGGTTTCAGAATTTTACTTCGAACACAGGAGTTAAGGCCGGGTTTACTATTCCGTGTTTGGACAGTTTTCCGTGGTTTTGGGATTCGATTTTCTTAGCAATTAATGTCGTATAACTCTACCTACTTGATGGGGAATAAAAGAGGGTCATACCATGATCATACTCGAGTTGACGAAACACAAAACGATCGAGCGATCGATGGAAAGCAAGGCCATGAAGTCGGCCCTAGACTGTTGTTGCTGGCGCTGTTCTGCAGTGCTTTTGCCGCCTCGTCGCTGCGCCTCGCCGGCCGGAGGTCATCTGGGGCAGCGCGCGCGCACGTGCGCGGGGTGCCGGGACGTCAGGTCGAGAGGCGCTGCTCGAGCGTTAGGGTTTAGAGCGATCCCTCGTGCTTTCTCTCTCGTATATATATAGTTATATATATATATGCAGTTCGAATAAACAGGGGTCGGCCAAGCTACTCTTGGTTTGCAATTGCTCAGCCTAGGCTCATCCTAGTTGGGCGGGAGCTGGGTCTTGGACCTCAGCTGGGTTGAATGCGGGCCAGGCTGGTTTTGGATTGGCTGGGATGGGTTTACATGATTGCTTTTATTCTTTTTCTTATTCTATTTCTATTAATCTATATTTATATATATAAATACTCATGCATATATATATACATGTATATTTATTTGTACATACACACCTACATATATATATTTATTTATAACATACATAATATTTATTCATATATATACGTATATACATACGCATGCACACACATAATTTATATTTACTTATATACACACATAATATATATATATATATATATAATATATATATATATGCTCACACGCACATATATTTACATTTATATATAACAAATCTCCAAAAATCTAATTAAATATTTTTAATAGAAAATACTACTCTCAATTTTATCTATATACATATATAAATTTTTATATCTATATACATATATATATACTTACACATTTACATATATATATTAATCTATACACATTCACATATATAATTTGTCTATATGTTTGTTTATATATATATATATATATATATATATATATATATATATATATATATATATATATATATATATATATATATATGAATCTAAATCACAAAATCTAATAATAATTTAAGTACAACTATTATAATTAATAACAATTATATTATCTACATAGAAAGACATCCATAAACATATAGTAAATGTTTCTATATACAGAAATATTATTTATATAAAATATCTATATTTACTATCTTTCCCAATGAATAATGAATTCATATAATCAGTTAGATAATATCCATACATATGAATATATATATATATATATATTTATATATATATATATATATATATATATATATATATATATATATATATATATATATATATATATATATATATATATATATATATATTTCCATACATATGAATATATATACATACACTTATATATATAATCTTTATAAACTCAACTAAAACAATATAACCAATAATAATACTAATATTATATAATAATCACCTCAATAACTTAATAATACATAATAATAATCAATATGCAATAAATCTATAATGATGTATATACCCTTTATGTACAGTCTAAAAATAACCATTTAAATAAAAAATATTTTACAATTTCCGGGAAGGGGAGCTACAAATCTATCCACCTTAAAATAATTTTGTCCTCGAAATTCTAACTCGTAACTATTTCTTAAAATTCAAAAAGAAGGTCTACTAAACCTTAATCTCCTTAAATTTTAATTCCTCGATATAGTTTGTATTCTTCTCCTAGCCATATAGCCTTCAGGACTTCTACCCACCTTTGGTTACACTACTCCTCACTAAAATCTTAAAATCTTCCAACTGGTTGCTAACAATCCTACCAACAAATATATAGGCATATGGTATCTATAATTCTCTCGTATCCATCAAGCAACCCAAAATGTTAACAAGCAATTTACACAAGTAGCTAAGAATATTGGTAAATTCTAATAAACATGACCTTCGTCGCTCCGAAATAAAGGACAGAAAGGTAAAGAGGAAAAATCTAGGACAGTTATGAAGTTTCAAGAGCGTATAGAGTTTCCGATGATACAGATAGAAGGGAAATTTATGGACCCTTAACTTATCTGCTAGATTGGGATGCTGTAGTCTAGTCACTTGCTAAATCGAAGAACCCTTCGCTCCTTAGAGGGCTTACAATTCGTGCAATACATAAATTTCGTTCTCAAAATTTTATCTGAACAAGATTTCATAATGGAACGAAATTTGAGAAATCAAGATTGTGATCTTTTTCGTGGTTATTTAAACACACGAGCAAGGGATCTGAATGCAATACAAGATCGAAATTACGACTTCCCGGTAGATAGAATAAAGGTTACGAAAGACTTCTCATTCTAAGAGGTGGAGACTTCATAATAGGTATAGGGACCTATTCAAACAGTTCGATTTTATAGTCCAACTATGGTAGTATGCATGGATGGGTTTAACTGGGTCTTAATAGGTTCCCTATTTAGACATCACTCGTTAGTTGGATGAACCTTGTATCTCAATCTATATGGACTAAACAAGATTCCAAGATAAAACTATGTCTACTAGGTTAGGGTAACCTAGAATGGGCTTTAACTCAAGTGGTTGAGCTAATTGCCAGTCAGGTTGGTTAGCTAAGTTCCTAAAGTCCAAAATGCGCCTTCGGTGACTTTTGTGTTTAAGTAGCACATGAGTCCTCACTTGGGTGGCACACTAGTGGCATGTGCATAGTGGGCTTCGAGTAGATCACAACTAAATATTGGGTCGAAGGAATTGAGTCAAGGTTGAGGCTCTAGTGGAAGTCGGGAAGTATGCCGGTGTCATGGTAAGGGTTATAGCTAGTCCTTTTGACCTAAAAGTTGTATCATAAAAATAGAGTACAAGGGGACGGGTTTGAGTGGGACATGATATACCTAGATGAAGGTGGACTCGTCTAGATCTTTCATATAAAATTTGTTGGAAGGTAACAGCTAGTCTCGTGCTCCGAATATTAATGAAACGGCCGGGGACACAAAATGATCTCAATGGAAAGTGGGAGTCCAGGGGACACTAACTATCATCCTAATGGAATTTATTTTAATCAATCAGTAATCTTTATATACCTCCAAAATTTTAGAGAGCTTACAGTCTATCCATCTTAAAAATAAGGTTAAAAGAAATTCAAAGTCCGGATATTGCGCATCGACTCTTGCTAATAAGGAATAAGGAACGACGTACGAGATACGATAGATATAATTAAGTCAATTCAAGGATCGTTCCTCAAATTCAGATGGCTAGAAGGTCCCAATATTAGTTTGAAGTTCGAGAGGAGAACGAGTAACTCAAGGCAAGGTTCCTGTCACAGGAATGGCCGATGGTAGCTACACTTGCGTATACAACCACCATAGTCATGGGGATACTCGGTATCCATCTATCAATTATGAGCTTTCACCTTTCCAATCAGTGAAAGACAAAAATAATAAGAGTTCAAGAGAGATGTCACTGAATACAATTACGCGATTCAAAGACGAATGTATAATTTAAGGGGAATTGTCAAAGAAGTCGCAGATGAGATCCTAGAGACATCTACATCTCAATCCACGTAAGGTAATTAGATGAAGAGCGAATCAAATGCATCATGGTTGATTAGACCGTAATACAATGATTCTGATTAGATAATATGTTAGCGGGCGTCCCCAATAAACATATGTCTTGAATCAAGCTCGATAAAAGAGTAAGCTTGCAAAAACTAGGTTGCAATAGCAGAATTGGTCAAGATAGTCAAAGTATAAGTGTGTAAGATTTTTGGAAGGAGGAAATAACTAGTTCGAGTTTTGAGAGAGTCAAAACCTTACCTGGTGTTCTTGCTTTACAGTTATCCTACTACCTTCTTATCCATAAGGACTTGGTCGACTTAATGGATTGTGGAACTCTAAATTCTATATTCAAGGTAAATCTATTAATGTCAGTCAATTAATCTGTCAATAGATCACAAGAACCACATAACGCTAGGTTGGGAGACATGCTACTCAACTTACTGAACTTATACTAGTATTGGTTTTGGATCTTAGGGTCATACAGGGCAGTCCCTATCCTCTATAGTATCATAAACTTGTAATCATGTCTTAATCATTTTATCGAGAATTATGCCTCGCCCGTATACTCGGGCGGTGGTAAACCCTTGGTTCCGTGATTCAGTTGTGATATGCTATCAGGTACCCTACCTTATATTGACACAAGGTCAAAAGAGGTCAACAAGGCTATAGTTTTAGCAATGATCCATAACCTACAATTCTTCAAAGGGATTTCAATTCTATGGGTTGTGCCTTGCCAGTGCGCTGTTGGCTGCAGTGAACCCACACTCTCCGCTCTCAGGTAATTGGCGATAGTGCGCTGCTGTCTAGTCATCGCAGTCGTTTAATTACTCTAACTATATTCTTAAGAACGTCAAGGAGCTGCAAGAGTTTCAACTTAGTTGACTATGGTAGAAAGCGTAAACACATGCTGTAAGTCCCAATCCTTAAAGTAAAAGGTTGACCGGGGGAAATAACTGACGACAAGGAAAACAAGAACATCCTAACCTTTATCTCATATATATTTCAAATGGTTGAGGGAAAAACTTGAATCAAATCTAACTCGGGATTCATACAAGAATAACAGAATCAGAAATTATAAACTAACTCCTTACAGCAGAAGGGAATTTAAAATAGACAATTCTAACTTATGATATAAGATTTATATCTAATAAAGCAAAAGAAAATTAAACATTTTATCAAAATTAACTCCTTAATTATAGGAAAGCCTAACATACCAAGCGAATAATATATCCACATTGGATCACATTGTCATATCAAAGGTAATAGTGTGCCTATAGAGATCTAGCAAGCTATTTAAATTGCATGGCCTATCTAATAACCTTAACTACCCAACAGTCAATTTGAACAAGGGACTCCTAGTCCTAGTTATTCTTCTAAATTATTTTAATCCTAATTGTGAATGAGCATTTTCGGGGCGGAGGCTCGCAGCAGTACGACTAATATGGTACTATCGCGAGTTCGCATAATTTGTGAAGACATACCTGCATGGGCTACCACAAAAACTTGTCACGACCCGCACCCACTTTTTCGGATATGAGACGTGTCCAAGCCAGCCTACGCCGCAGAGTCGACGATAGAACACTGTCAAGCCCGCAAGAAATAAATGCTCAAACTAAAACATTTGCTGCTCATTCAAATTTCTAAATTTGTTACAATATTTACAACATTTATAACTAAAGAAAATACAAGATTTTACAATAAATAAAATTGATACATCTACTATCTATTTCTAGGTTGACCTCAGCATACCTAAGCCTTCCCAATACAAAGAGTGATCGCGGCTAAACCTAAAAAATGTTGGTTTCCAGTCAGGAATGGAACAAGTACACAAACCGACGATAATGCGAAAACACAATAGAATTAACAAGACATGAAAATAACATATGAAAGATAAAAAAGTGGAAGATAACTGATGACATAGCACGATAGAGAAGTAAGAGAAAAATAAAAGACATCTACCTATGTGGTGTGAAATATCCATTTTGACATGTTAACGTCTAGGGGGTAAATCTGGCACCCTGCACGTGTCGTGTGCAGCTGCTATTCTCTACGAAAGACACGGGAGATATTTCTGGGTAGTCCACATGTCTACTAAGATATTTCCCCTCCCGACTACTCCGTGTGACGAGCATGTCAACAAGCAGCAAGATATATGTATAGACTTAAAATGAAAAGACTACTATGAATCGAAAAGCAATCAGAAAGTACACTTGCCTGAGGTCCTTAGCTGGTGAAACCAATAATAATATACCACTCAATGAGCCACAATCAGCCAACACATGCAGAAGTCTCCAGATGATAAAATAAACAGTACCAACATTTTTAGAATATTCAAATTAGCTAGAATCGCCTGTCCTTAAGTCCAATTCTGGACACAGGGGCAAAACGATAATTTTAGGCAAAAATGATGTCCGCCGTTGGACCCGCTTTGTTCCGAAAAGCATGCCAGATTCAAAGGTCTCTAAAGTCGTCAAACTATATGTCTACAAATTCGTTTTTCCGATACGAACCCAACTGTATGTTCAGAGTTGGATTCCGGCAGGTCGTGCACAAAATCACCCGTTGAGTCGGACCGTTGGGGGGGACGCAAACGGCGTTCCGATTTGACTGTCTCAGAATTGGACCAAACTTGGCATACAGGACCACAAAAATGATACGGTCCTGTTGGCGCAAGTTTCGTCTCGAGCTGACAAACGTGCACAAAGTAATTGAAAAATTTGTACGGAGGCTGATACGGTGAATTTTGACGGATACACATCAAATTCGTCGTGCACACGCGACCAATTTGAAATCCGTCAAAGCCCACACGACCACGAAGCTGTTACGCACCTTTCGATGCTTTCTGTTCGCGATCACGTCACCCAGATTGGCGGGCGCATGTCGTGTGGATGAGTTTTCTAAGTTTTGAAAACAGATTTTCGGTCAAGTTCGGGATTCGATTTCTCGGCGCGTAGTCGATGTAATCGGGTTCTGTTAATTGGGTCGTGAAACCCTATATGTTATCTATAACTGTGTTTCAATAGATTTTCGAAATTCCTAACTTTGGTTTCAAAATTTTACTTCGAACACAAGAGTTGGGGCCGGGTTTACTGTTCCGTGTTTGGACAGGTTTCCATGGTTTTGGGATTTAATTTTCTTAGCAATTAATGTCGTATAACTCTACCTACTTGATGGGGATGAAAGAGGGTCATACCATGATCATATTCGAGTTGACGAAACGTAAAACGATCGAGTGATCGGTGGGAAGCAAGGCCATTAAGTCGACCCTAGACTGATGTTGCTGGCGTTGTTCTGCAGTGCTTTCGCCGCCTCGCCGCCGTGCCTGTCCGGCAGGAGGTCATCTGCGACGGCGCGCGCGCACGCGCACGGGGTGTCGGAACGTCAGGTCGGGGAGGCGCTGTAACCCCAGTTATCGTATTTTTGAAATTTTACTTGTTTAGACGTAATTTTAAAATATTTTATTATGTAGATATATTTTAAGTTAAATAGTACGAAGGAAATTCTTATATTTTGAATTACAAAATTTGTTGTCAAAATATATTTTAAAATGTTTTATGAAAATATTTGATGACTAGTTAATAATTTAAATGTATGGTTGAAAATAATATTGATTTTCGAACTCATTATTTGCATTACAAAATATTTGGTTAGTAATTGTGGCTTTCAGAATATTTCAAAAAAAGGAGGTTTTGAAAATGGTAAATATTTGTAGAGTTTTGAATTAGCAAAATATGTTTCAAATCATTTATATTCAGATTAGATTATTCCACATTTAAATCATGTTTGATTTAAATCAAATTTACGTGGAGAATTATCTAGTAGAGTTTCAATTATTTGATATCATTAAGTATATATTATTTTTATCAAATATTTAAGACTTTATTGAATGAGTTTAAATTTGATTTATGTTTTAAAATGGGAGGATTTATGAAATGTCCAAAAACTAAAAAAGTTTTATGTAAAACCCACCGCTAAAAAACTTTCATCGCGTGCCCAGAATTAGAGAAACTTATCCAAAGCGGGTTCCAAATGACCATTTTGCCCTTCCTTTTAATTTATTGAAAACACCCACGAAACTGCTCTTAAAAAAATGTTTCGATACTTCATCTTCTTCCATACGCTGCTCACTTTCGAATCTAGGTTTTCTCCTCAAAAATCTTCAAAAACTCGTCGGAAAATTTCGGAAAGACCGGGACAAACGGCAAAAGTGCTAAAACGGAGGTCCAAACATCATTTTTTTGCGATTCTAAAATTTCAGAAGGCCGTCTAACGATAAAGCTGTTACTTTCAGTCTCCTTGACGATACGCTCATTTTGCGACAAACGGGACCTCGTTTCGACCTCCCAGTCAAAAGTTATGGCTCTCCAAAGTTTCAGCTGACCATAAAATGCAGGAGAATGGTTATTCTCTGTGTTAGAACACGAAAAATGTTAATTTCGCATGAGGGTGGTCATTCTCCGTGTTAGTAACACGGAGAATGTCGTTCTCCGTCTTAATTTACATGGAGAATGACATTCTCCGTGTTACTAACACGGAGAATGGCATTCTCCGTCTTAATTTACACGGAAAATGACCATTCTACGTGCTAAATTACACGGAGAATGACTATTCTCCATCTTAATTTACACGGAGAATGCCATTCTCCGTGTAGTTTATCACGAAGAATGGTCATTTCAGTGTTAAAACACAGGAGAATGACCATTCTCAGTGTTAGAAAAACGGAGAATGCAATTCTTCGTATTAAATAAAACGGAGAATGTTATTCTCCGTGTTAAATAAAACGGAGAATAGCATTCTCCGTGTAATTTAGCACGGAGAATGGTTATTTCAGTGTTAAATCGCAGGAGAATGGCATTATCCGTTTTAAATAAAACGGAGAATGGTCATTCTCCGTGTTAAATAAAACGGAGAATGGTCATTCTCCGTTTAATTTAGCACGAAGAATGGTCATTTCAGTGTTAAAACGCAGGAGAATGGCCATTCTTCGTGTTAGAAACACGGAGAATGTCATTCTCCGTTTTAAATAAAACGGAGAATGGCATTCTCTGTGTTAATTTACACGGAGAATGGTCATTCTTCGTGTTAAATAAAACGGAGAATGGTCATTCTCCGTGTAATTTAGCACGGAGAATGGTCATTTCGGTGTTAAAACGCAGGAGAATGGTCATTCTCCGTGTTAGAAACACGGAGAATGTCATTCTCCGTTTTAAATAAAACTAATTTACACGGAGAATGGTCATTTCCAGTGTTAAAACGTAGGAGAGAGGAATAAAGAGTTTCGTTCTTCTTTCAAAGCGATGATAATTCTTATGGAAAAGAAGAAGAAAGATCTTCTCTCCACAATTGACGTCGATGAAGATGATGATGATGGTGATGATGATGACGAGCGATGATCTGAGTTCGACCGAAGAAAATCACACCGAACTACGAACGATCTTTGCGATCTCTGCTGAAGATGAGAGCAATAGAATTCAGATTTTCCGTGAAGAAGAAGAAGACGAAAATCGCAATCCAGATCTGAGTTTTTTGAATTCAAATACATATAGATGACCAATTCGCGCGGAGGGGTAGTTTCGAAATTATAAAAATAGCAGTTTCCAGCGGGTGGCATCTAAAAGGAAATCTTGGAATATTTAACGTGAAAATACTTAATTCTGGGCATTTCATAAAACTTATCCAGCGCGTGGGCATTTCATAAAAGTCCATCCCGAAATTGGGTTTCTCAACAATTTCCAGTTTTAAAATTATGGCTTAGGATTTGATCAACTATAGGGAGGGATTCAAATCTCTTCAAAGATTTAACCCTATGATTTCTAATCCTAGTCTCTATCCATATTTCTCCCATGTCTTATCAATGCCGGCTGTCCTCCAAAACCCCATGTATCTATATATATGGGCAACTAATAAGGAGCAAAAACCTTAGCCTACTTGATATTGTTATGTGAAGCACCGCCCAGCC
This sequence comes from Iris pallida, assembly GCA_029216955.1. Lineage (NCBI taxonomy): Eukaryota > Viridiplantae > Streptophyta > Magnoliopsida > Asparagales > Iridaceae > Iris > Iris pallida. The sequence goes on from JANAVB010001800.1 coordinate 36,352,359, forward strand.
TCTCGTCTTCCTCATCCGACTACCACCCAAGCCAACCACAGCCTCCTTCCTCAATCAGGAACGCCACCACCATCGAGCAACCACCAGCCACAAAAATAAAAACACAAAAACCAGTATCGTGTCCGGACCCGTGTATCCGTGACCATCCTATCTTATTCCATCTTAATACAAACCAACTCGTGTCGGACACACCCGACATGAGTTCCAAGCATCCAAAACACCACCATCACCAGTACTTACCCCCTGAAAGCCATCGCCTTGATCGCCACCAGCAGGCGTGCGAGCACCACCGCGGCGCCCTGTTCGTGTGTGTGTCCCTCGCTGCTGACTCGACCTCCGCCGCTTCTTCCGCAGCCTGCCGCGCCGCCGAACGGAAGTCGGCGGTGACTGCCCCACCCGCGTCTCCCGCAGTGCCACAGCCCCCGAGGGTCGCCGATGACGCCGACTCCCTCCACGCGTTGCCGAGCCTTTGATAACAGCAGCTATGTCGTAGTCGCGCATGTACCGTCAGCGGCAAGCTCCACCTCCCCTCTTCTTGTGATATCCTCCGCTCCACCAGCGCCGGCCGAGCCAGCTCCCCGGTGAGCCGACCTCCTCTTTCTGTAAAGACCGCCTCTCGCCCCAGCAACCGCCACGCCCTCTCCGACGTTTCCCCGACGAGCACCATCGCCGGGGTCATCTTGGTGAAGGGGTTCCTTTCTCGCCGCCTCCCTTCTCTTCGGTGAGCTCCTAGAGCCTTCCCCCACGCTTTCCTTTTCTTTCTTTCCTTTTGTCTTTTCTCTTTGTATTAAATGGGCTGGCAACAGCTTTAGTGTTGTTCTCCTTATAATCATTATTATTATAATTTTTATAATTTTTATTTTTTATTTTGTTTGGTTATGGGGTTATTATATTGTTCTGAGACTGGGTTATTGAGTAAAAGCTATTTTTGGGTTTTTGGGTTAGGCCTTTGCATATTATTATCAAAATATCTGCATATGTATATTGGTATTAGCAGGTATTAGTATAAGTATATGAATAGATATATATATATATATATATATATATATATATATATATATAAAGTATTAATTAGTATTTAAAAGTAGTGATAATATTAATTTCTTATTAATAATATTGTTACATGTAAAATATATTATATATATACCTTTAATTATATTATGACTAAATAAAGTATATAGCTTTATGGCTAATTGCAAATTCAAGATGGGGTTATAAGCCCTAAAAGAAATATATTATTATTTTTGGTAACTTAAATATAGCTTTTGGGCCCATATAGATTTGGGGACTTTGTATATTATATTGGTTTCTATAATACTCTTTAAAAATCTATATGTATATATTTGTTAATAGTATATTGTTGGACTTAATATCTATAAATGTATTCCTAGTTCTTTGTAAGGAATATTTTCTATAAGATATTTTATATCTATTAATTAGTTTTATATAAGCATTTGGGCTACAGAAGAATAAAGGGATTTTGTTATTAGGCTTTTGAAGTCTTTAGTATAAAATAAATAGTTTGGGCTATATATTATTATTAGGATCATTTCTTCTCGAAATCTCTATAAAATTATATTAGCCTTGATCATGACCGATCTAATTGTATTACTTGTTCTTTTGCTAACTTGGGACTCCTTCCCATAAATCCTAGGCTAATGAGATAATCCTGGACCCAACAAGATGGTTGTTTCACCAGCTAAGGACCTCAGACAAGTGCACTTTCTGATTGTTTTTTTGATTCATGGTAGTCTTTTTATTTCATGTTTATACATATCTCTTGCTGCTTGTTGACACGCTCGTCACACGGAGTAGTCGGGAGGGGAAATATCTTAGTAGACATGTGGACTACCCAGAACTATCCTCCGTGTCTTTCGTGAATGATAGCAGCTGCACACGACACGTGCAGGGTGCCGTATTTACCCCCTAGCCGTTCACATGTCGAAAAGGATATTTCACACCACTTAGGTAGTTGTATTTTATTTTATTTTATTTTTCCTTGTCTTCTCCACCGTGCCATGTCATCAGTTACCTTCTAGTTTTTATCTCTCATATGTCATTTTTATGTCTTGTTAATTCTATTATGTTTTGCATTATCGTCGGTTTGTGTACTTGTTCCATTCCTGACTGGAAACCAACATTTTTCAGGTTTAGCCGCGATCACTCATAGCACTGGGAAGACCTGGGTATGCTGAGGCCGACCTAGATAGTAGAACTAGTTGTTATCTTCATTAATTGTGAGAACTTTGTATTTCCTTTAAATATAAATCTTGTAAATGTTGTAACAAACTTAGAATTGTGAATGAGCAGCAAATATTATATTTGTGATTTTGAGCATTTATTTCTTGCGGGCTTGACAGCGTTCTACCGCCGACTCTGCGACGTAGGCTGGCTTGGACACGTCTCGTATCCAAAAAGCGGGTGCGGGTCGGGACAGGCGCTGCTCGAGCGTTAGGGTTTAGAACGATCCCTCGTGCTCTCTCTCGTATATATATATATATATATATATATATATATATATATATATATATATATATATATATATATATATATATATACAGTTCGAATAAACAGGGGTCGGCCAAGCTACTCTTGGTTTGCAATTGCTCAGTCTAGGCTCGGCCTAGTTGGGCAGGAGCTGGGCCTTGGACCTCAGCTGGATTGAATACGGGCCAGGCTGGTTTTGGATTGGCTGGGCGTTGGAGTGGGTGGGGTTACCAACCTATGTGGAGTAGATCCCGGAGTGCGACGAGTGCCGTTCGATGTCGAAAAAGCTCGGGAAGTAGGCAACGAGGAGTTGCTGCTGCTGCTGCTGCTAACCCGAAGGGGGGTTCTGGACTGGAGCGACCGAGTTCGGGCCGAACTCGGTCTGGCTGTTCCAGAATGTTGCTGGTAGGTTCTGTTTGCCCGACATAGAGTTCTGGCCGAACTCTGTGTCGTCGGGGCTGAGGCAGAAATTTGGGTGATTTTTACCATTGGATCTTATCAAACGGTCCAAGTTTGTTGCGGGATTAGGGAGTTAAGTTGGAATTTCTAAACCCTAATCAACCGTAACACAATTGTAGAACACACAAGAAAAGAGAGAGGAAGGAGGTAAGAGTGTCATTGCAACTTTGGGAGAGAAGACGGAGGATTGAAGGTCGTTTTCGAAGGAGATCGCGTTCGGGTAATCTCTACTCGTCGTTCTCGCTCTTCGTAGCCTTGTAATCATTGTTCTTGCTTCTAAGTGTTGTGGGGATCCGATTTGGATCGGGAGAAGTTTGTAGAGGGTGTAATTCTTCTATTTCATTAGTAGAGGCTTCTCAGGGTTGGACTCCGATCGTCCCGTGGTTTTTCCCGTAAGGGTTTTCCATGTTAAAAATTCTCTGTGTCTGCGTGGATTATTTTGTGTGGTTGTTTTTGGGTTCGTGCATTGTATTGCTCGGTCCTCCCGCAGGTACTCTCCGGTTTGGGGAAAGGTTTCCGTGCTTCTTTCCTAACAGAGTGGTATCAGAGCCAGGTTCTGGAATTCAGAAGGGTGTCAGGAGTTGACAGAAACTAGAGAGGAGAGATGGACGCAAAGTCGGTGCGCATGGTGAACCTGAATGGCACCAACTATCACTATTGGCGGAGCAAGATGAAATATTTGTTGTTCGTCAAGAAGCTGCATCTGCCCGTATTTGTATCCGAGAAGCCCAGTGATAAATCCGAGGAGGACTAGAAATTCGAGCATATATAAGTGTGCGGATACATCAGGCAGTTCGTTGACGAGAACGTGTACAACCACGTTGCCAATATTGAGCACACGAAGACGTTATGGGATAAGCTGGAATCTCTGTACGCAAAAAAGACCGGGGTAAACAAATTGTTCCTGATCCGAACGATGATGGGTCTGCGGTACAATGATGGGGTGTCTATTACGGATCACTTAAGTGTTTTCCAGGGCGTGGTTGACCAGCTGTCTTCAATGGGAGTCAAGTTCGACGACGAAGTTCAGGGACTATGGCTGCTGTGTACATTGCCAGACTCGTGGAAGACCGTACGAGTATCTATGATCGCTTCTGCTCCAGAGGGCGTGGTCAGTCTGGAGTTTGCCAAGAGCGGGGTGCTGAATGAAGAGATATGGAGACGTTCTCAGGGCATTTCATCCACATCCCACCACTCAGAGGCATTGGTTTCAGAGAGCCACGGAAGGGGCAAAAGCAGGGGTCCAGGTGGTGGCAGAGACAAGAGCAGGGAAAAGTCTAAAGGTCATTACAAGGACTCAGAGTGTTACCATTGTGGTAAGAAGGGCCACATCAAGCGGAACTGTTTCGTTTAGAAGAGAGAGAAGAAGGGCGACAAGGGGAAGCAAGAAGAAAACACTACAGCGGCGGCCTCGATGCATGGAGGCGATATGATCTTCGTAGGTGATGATGTTATTACTAACCTCGCCTGCGATAATAATTCTTGGCTGGTGGACTCAGGGGCTTCAGCACATGTATCTCACAACAGGGCATTGTTTGCCACTTACACTACAGGTGACTGTGGAGTATTGAAGATGGGCAATGGAGATGTGTCGAAGGCAGTTGCCATTGGAGATGTGCATTTGAGAACGAAGACGGGTACAGTTCTTGTTCTCAAAGATGTTCATCATATCCCTGATATCCGTTTCAACCTGGTGTCGGTTGAAAGGTTGGATGACGAGGGATTCTTCGATCTCTTCGGGAATAGTCAGTGGAAGCTTTCCAGGGGTTCGATGGTGATTGCTAGAGGAAGCAAGAAGTCCGGTCTCTACTATATAGAGGGAAGCGCACAATGGGCACAGGAGGTGAACGCAGTCAGTGATGCGTCTATCGAGTTGTGGCACAGACGGCTCGACCATATCAGCGAGAAGGGGATGAGCTACTTGGTAAACAGAAAGGTGATTCCAGGGCTCAAGTCTACAAATTTGGAGAAGTGCACGCACTGCTTAGCTGGGAAACAAAATAGGGTATCTTTCCAAAGTCTTCCAAGTTCAAGGAAGCCGGCGTTGCTCGAGTTGATTCACTCGGATGTCTGCGGTCCTATGAAGGTAAAATCTTTTGGTGGTGCTTCTTACTTTGTAACTTTTATTGATGACTGTTCCAGGAAGGTTTAGGTCTATGCCTTAAAGACCAAGGATCAGATGCTGCCCACTTTCAAAGAGTTTCAGGCCTCTGTTGAAAGAGAGACGGGCAAGAAGTTATTGTGTGTTCGGTCCGACAATGGCGGCGAATACATCGGTCCCTTTTATGCTTATTGCAGAGAGCAAGTGATACGACACCAGAAGACTCCGCCAAAGACACCTCAGCTCAATGGTGTAGCGGAGCGCATGAACAGGACACTGATGGAGAGGGTGCGGTGTTTGCTGTCAGAAGCAAACTTGCCAGGCAGTTATTAGGGTGAGGCACTTCTCACAGCTGCTTATGTTATTAAATTGTCTCCTAGTGCTCCTTTGCAGGGTGATGTGCCTAACAAAGTATGGTACGACAAAGAGCCGTCATACAATCACCTGCGGGCGTTTGGTTATAAGGCCTTCGTGCATGTACCGAAGGACGGGAGGACCAAACTTGAGCCGAAGACGAGGCGATACGTCTTTGTCGACTATGGTCGGGATGAGTTTGGCTATAGACTCTACGACCCGGTGGGAAGAAAGCTCTACAGAAGCAGGGACGTGGTGTTCATCAAGGATCAGACCATAACCAACACTCAGGATTCCGAGACGTCTTCTGAGGCTGAGGAATTGCCTGAGTTAGAGTCATTTCGCTTCGAGCAGTTTTCATAGGACATCGCAGAGGATCCAGTTATGGAAGAGCCAGTACATGGAGTAGCTCCCAACCTTGATCATCAGCCTGCTGATGGTGGTCAGGGTGTCCCTCATGAGGATGAGCATGCCGGAGAGGCAGTTCCTAAAGGGGAGGAGGCTGTTGGTATACAGCCAGCACCAGTGGCTCCACTGAGAAGGAGCTACAGAGATCGTCGACCATCTACGAGATAATCACCGGATGAGTATGTGCTATTGAATGACGGGAGAGAGCCCGAAAGCTTTGCAGAGGCTGTGGAAGACGAACACAAGCAGGAGTGGATGGAGGCCATGCAGGAGGAGATGCGTTCCTTGTACACTAATTCCACTTATGAGCTGGTGCGGTTGCCAAAGGGCAAGAAGGCTTTGAAGAATCGATGGGTGTTTAGAGTGAAGCAGACGGATGATGCTACTCGCCCTCGATACAAAGCGAGGCTGGTAGTTAAAGGCTACGGTCAGCGGAAAGGCGTGGATTATGATGAGATCTTTTCGCCTGTCGTCAAGCATTCGTCTATTCGGGTGGTGCTAGCATTAGCAGCCAGTCTCGACTTGGAGGTCGAGCAGATGGATGTGAAGACGACGTTCCTCTACAGTGATCTTGAGGAGGAGTTGTACATGGAGCAGCCAGAGGGATTCTGTGAGAAGGGCAAGTCACATTTGCTCTGCCGGTTGAGGAAGAGCTTGTATGGTCTGAAGCAGGCTCCGAGGCAGTGGTACAGGAAGTTCGAGTCATTTATGGAGGAGCATGGTTATGTACGGACGACGTCGGACCACTGTGTATTTGTGAGATATTTTGCCGATGATGATTTCATCATTTTATTGCTCTATGTTGATGATATGCTATTAGTGGATCGGAATGCCACTAGGATAGCGGAGCTGAAGCGCCAACTGGGTGCGGCCTTCTCTATGAAGGATTTGGGCGCAACAAAGACTATTCTTGGGATGGAGATCAGCCGAGAGAGAGAGTCCAAGCTGCTATACTTGTCCCAAAAGAAGTACATTCACCGGGTACTTCAGCGTTTCGGTATGGACGGGTCAAAGAAAGAGAGTTGCGCCCTTGCGGCTCACTTTAAGCTCACTGAGGATCAGTTTTCATCTACCGAGGACGAAAATGAAGATATAGAGCGGGTTCCATATGCCTCAGCTATGGGAAGCCCTTATGTATGTCATGGTGTGTACGAGGCCAGATATTGCTCATGCAGTTGGTACGGTTAGCAGGTATCTTTCAAATCCTGGAAGGGTACATTGGAGTGCGGTCAAGTGGATTCTACGATATCTTCAGGGCACTGCTGGTTGGAGACTTTCCTTTAGTGGTGACGAGCCGAAGCTGGTTGGGTATACCGACGCTGATATGGTTGGAGAAGTAGACACGAGGCGATCGACTTCGGGCTATGTGATGATGTTTGCGGGAGGAGCAGTGTCGTGGCAGTCGCGGTTGCAAAAGTGTATTGCCTTATCAACGACAGAGGCAGAGTACATTGCAGCGATGGAGGCTTGCAAGGAGTTGCTGTGGATAAAGAAGCTGCTACAGGAAATAGGACTGAAGCAAGAGAAGTATATTTTGCTTTGCGACAGTCAGAGCGCTATTCACCTTGTGAAGAATCAGACGTTTCATAGCCGGTCCAAACACATCGAGACTCGGTATCATTGGATACGGGATGTGATTGAGAAGAAGAACGCAGAGCTTGAGAAGGTTCATACAGATGACAACGGGGCTGATATGTTCACGAAGATTCTACCAAAGAAAAAGTTTAAGTACTGCAGGCAGATCGTCGGGATGACGATATCCTCCCCATAGTTGTGAAGGGGGAGATTTGTTGGAGTGGGTGGGGTTCCCAACTTATGTGGAGAAGATCCCGGAGTGCGACGAGCGTCGTTCGATGTCGAAGAAGCTCGGGAAGTAGGCAACGAGGAGTTGCTGCTGCTGCTGCTAACTGTAGGTCCTAAAAAATCAAGTTGCATCAATCAACAATGTCAAAGAATCAATATATACATCATTTTGATGAATTGTGCAGGCAACAGATTACGCAGCAATCCGATTACGCACACTGGTTTGCGCACACTTCCAATTGTGCAGGCTGACGTGGCAAAAGTCATCATTACCTGAATCAAATCAAATCTTTCTGACAACTGACAGCACAGATAACGAGGAGACTGTTCGTTTTTGGCGCCGCACAGTGCTCGAAGGCGGCTGACAGATGGCAGCGCAATCCAGGATTGCGCAAACCAATCCTGCGCAAACTGAGTCTGCGCAAACCATTCCTGCGCAGTCTGAGTCTGCGCAAACCAAACTCTGTGCAGGTCAGGTTGCGCATTCCACCAACATAACTGATAAAGTACATGTGGTATTCATGCCATCAATTGCTCATTACGTGGCAACTGTCTATGCACGATCATGCGCATTTCAATCAAATGATACCATGTGTCCCAGATAGTCGGCCCACTATCCAGTAACTGCCTGCGCAGTCCAATGCTGCGCAAACCAGTTGCTGCGCAAATCATCTTGCGCAGTCCAGAATAACTGAAAGTTAGTTATTTTTCAGAACTCTATAAATAGAGTTTCAAGTCTTCATTTCAAGGGGGATCAAGATCAGACATAAAGTTCAGAAATCAGAGAGTTCAGGAGTTCTTGCCGAAGTGCTGCTGCATTCTTCTGAGGCTTTTGCCTTCAACTTTCGAGGCTTTTGCCTTCAGTTTCCAGAGTTGTTCTCAACTTCAGCGGCTTCGTCTTCAAAAGTTCACATCGTCCAAGGGATAAAGCAATCGTCATCTAGATTGGATTCCTATAGTTGCAATTTTCCCAGAATTCTTGTAATCTTTATTACACAGTTTGTATCAATAAAGTTTTATACTTTTGTTTTTGCAAACAAAATGGCGACTCTGCTGGGGACAACTTTCTCCTCCGACGAGGAAGTAGCAACTCAATGTGACGTAGCGTCTATCGGAAAGACGCAGAAGACGCTGGTTGTTAAGGTCAACCAGACAGCCTACGAGGCGATGCTCAACTCCAAGACCACTCCCCGTACTGCAGCCACTTCTGCCAAGAGCAAAGTGCGTTCAGTATGGATCTCCAAGACTGCTGCACAATCTGGCAGTTTTGCCACTAAAGATGCTGTACACTCTGTTGCACAATCTGCTAGTCAGAATGTTGCACAATCTGCTGTGCCAACTGCTGCACAGTCTATCTCAACAACTGCTGCACAATCTGTTGCAGTCAATGCTGCGCAATCTGTTGCAACTGTTGCACAGGCTACTTCATATGCTGCCTTGTCAAAACACAAGACTCCTATGACTCTGGCGCAATTGGCAGTGGCTTTTCCTGCGCAAACCAACACTCCTGCCAGCAAAGTACATTCCAAGCACTCTAAAGCAAGGACTCCTGATGCGCAAACCATAGCTTCTATGGTTAGAACCAATGCACTTTCTGCCAAAGCTTCTAATGTACAAGTGGCCAGTGCGCAATCCACCCATGCGCAAACCAAGCATGCGCAATCCAAGAGTAACAGCCCTTTGGCTAAACTCTCTTCTTCTAATAACAAAAGGGAAACTTCTGTTCCTCCCCTTAAACACTCTGCTGTTCCTACACAATCTATTGGGGGTAGTCCTTTGGCTATTCCTCTTCCTCCTCAAAATAAAGGAAAAGGCCCGCTGGTCTTTTCTCAGACTTCCTTGTCTCATGACTTGGAAGACAATAGAGGGAAACGCTCTTTAGCTAGCCCTTCTTCTCAAAATAAAGGAAAAGGCCCTTTGGTCTTTTCTCAGTCTTCCTCGGTCTTTATCGAAGAAGATCAAATTGAACGTGTTTCGGTACCTATCAATACAAGAACTCCTACAAACAAGGATTCTTCTTTCCTTCATGACAAGAGAACTTGTACTGATCAAAGAGGTATTTTGCCTACCCCAGTAGCAGAATTCCAAGATCTTCCGACATTCAAAATATCCCGTTCCAAACAGGGAAAACTGTTGGTGTCTCAAACAGAAACCCCTAGGGGTGAATTTGCTGATCTAAGAACATATCTTAACAGGCCAACTTCGGCAAAACGTAAACAACCTATGCCGAAGGTCAAGCCTCAAAGACAAACCTCCAGGAACAAAAATCCCGATACCTATGCCAATGAGGTGAGCACTTCTTTGTACACACAGGGGACAAAACATTTGAAGAATCGGAACCATGTTCCGAATGTTGTTAAAGAACATATTCCTCGAACCTTTCCTCATCCTGGCATGGTTTCTGATCTCCGAGAACATCTCAAATAGAAACGAGATAATGCTTCAACTCCTTCAGTTCAATCATCTGATCATCATTGCAATCATAAAGTCATCATCCAATGTTGTTGTCAAACAACAAAACGATCTGTCTTCGATCGTTTGACTTTTGCTAAAACTGAACCAATGTCAGAGGATGAAGATGAAGTCCTATATGCTTCTGTTAACATGACTTCTCGAGACACTGGGGGTAGAAGATGCTCCAAGCACGGCAAACCTCGAAAACCAAGTCAACGGTATCTGGATTTACTTCAAGAATCTCTGAGGGAGTATTCCAACATACCCGTTCCGAAGCCGAGATACAATCGGTCAAAGGAATCTTCTTCAAGATCCTTCTGGTCTTTCCCTCTTTCTCAGTCAGGAGATGACTCTTTCTCCGATTATGATGCATACAGTGAAAG
>JANAVB010001800.1:36969225-37304225 GCA_029216955.1 Iris pallida
CCAGCATCATCAAGGCAGGGGCCAGCAGCAGCACCAGGCTAGACCACAGCATGGAAATCAGCAAGGAGGTCGAGGGCAAGCATTCACTCTGTCCTTGGAAGAGGCATTGGCATCGAGAGATGTTGTGGCAGGTAACATTCTCGTCGCCTCATATCCCGCAGTAGCATTGTTTGATTCGGGAGCATCCCATTCATTTATATCCGCACGATTTGCGACACGACTAGGAATGGAGTTCGAGGCATTGCCAGGGAGGTTGAATATACTCACTGGTAATGGGCTCGTAGGAGTTAGTAGAGTTATTTTAGCGTGTAGTGTTGTAGTTTGCGGGCATTCTTTACCCGCCCGGTTGATAGAATTTCCTGTTGGAAATTACGACGTTATCTTAGGCATGGACTGGCTGAAAGACAGTCATGCGACAATAGATTGTCGTAAAGGGAGTGTATCTTTTGATATTCCAGGCATGAAGAGATTTACCTTAGTCAGATCAGAGGCAACTCAGCAAGAGCAGGGAGTAGTGACGGCAATGGAGGAAGTTCAGATTCCGAAGGTAGTTGAAGAATTTTTAGACGTATTTCCTGAAGAACTTCCAGGTCTACCACCAGTTAGAGATATTGAGTTCAGTATAGAATTGGCACCAGGAACTAAACCGATATCAGATCGAGTTTACAGAATGGCAGATTTAGAGCAGGCCAAGGTATATCAGCACATAGAGGAATTGAAGGAGAAGAAGTTCATCCAAGCTAGCGTATCACTGTGGGCAGCACCAGTGGTACTTGTGGAGAAGAAGGATGGGTCATCCAGATTGTGCATTGACTACAGGAAGCTTAACGCGGCAACAGTGAAGAACAAGTACCCATTACCCAGGATCGACGACTTATTTGATCAGTTGAGCAAGGCTAGAGTTTTCTCCAAGATAGATCTTCGTTCAGGGTACCATCAGGTGAGGGTTCGGAAGGAAGATATCCCCAAGACAGCATTCAGGTCGAAGTATGGGCATTACGAGTTCTTAGTAATGCCGTTTGGTTTGACCAATGCTCCAGCAATATTCATGGATTTGATGAACCGCATCTTTATGCCATATTTAGACCAGTTTGTCGTTGTGTTTTTTGACGACATTCTCGTATACTCTGCTAGTGAAGAGGAGCATGAAGACCACCTCAGGAAAGCGTTACAGGTTCTGAGAGAGAACCAGTTGTATGCCAAGCTCAGCAAGTGTGAGTTTTGGTCGGATCACATTTCATTTTTGGGTCATATCATATCAGGAGCTGGAGTAGCAGTAGATCCCAAGAAGATAGAAGAAGTAGAGAGTTGGCCAGTACCCAAGACCGTAGCAGATGTGCAGAGTTTCTTGGGATTGGCAGGATATTACAGAAGGTTTGTGTCAGACTTTGCAAGGCTTTCAGCGCCCATGACCCGCTTGACCCGGAAGGATGTACCATTTGATTGGTCGGCAGAATGTCAGGCATCATTCGAGACTATGAAGCAGAAGTTGATATCAGCACCTATCCTTACATTGCCAGTTGGACCCGGAGGTTTTACAGTATATTGTGATGCGTCAGGTAAAGGACTTGGATGTGTCCTTATGCAACATGGGAAGGTGATAGCATATGCATCTAGGCAGCTTCGGGACCACGAGAAGAATTACCCAACTCATGATTTGGAGTTGGCGGCAGTAGTGTTTGCTCTGAAGCTATGGAGGCATTACTTATATGGTGACCGAGTGGAGATGTACACAGACCATAAAAGTCTGAAGTACATCTTTACTCAGAAGGAACTGAACATGAGACAGAGAAGATGGCTGGAGTTGATTAAGGATTATGACGTAGAGCTTCAGTATCATCCAGGCAAGGCGAATGTAGTAGCAGACGCTCTTAGCAGGAGAGGCAGCGCATTTATGTTGACAACGCAGAAGCATATCTTAGAAGACCTTCAGGAGATGGGCATCGATGTTATATTTCCTAGTGATGTAGGAGTTCTAACTAGTCTACAAGTCCAATCTGACTTGGTAGACAGGATCAAGGCAGCTCAGGCACAGGACCCGAGGATTCAGAAGCTTAGGGCAGAATGTGAGTCAGGGCTCAGGAAGGAGATGAGGATTCATGAAGATGGTATACTTAGGTTTGGATCACGTCTATGTGTGCCTAGTGGAGATATCAGACAGGAGGTTATGACAGAAGCTCACAGTTCTCAGTATTCTATTCACCCTGGAGGGACCAAGATGTACCAAGATATCAAGCAGCATTTCTGGTAGAACGGGATAAAGAGGGAGATAGCTAGATTTGTTTCCCGTTGCTTGGTATGTCAGCAAGTGAAGGCAGAACAGCAGAGGCCAGCTGGGTTATTGCAACCGCTTCCTATTCCGGAATGGAAATGGGAGCATATTACAATGGACTTTGTGACCGGTTTACCGAGATCACCAAGTGGTAAGGACGCTATTTGGGTGATAGTGGACCGACTTACGAAGGTAGCACACTTTCTTCCCTTCAGAGTAGGGCAATCTACAGAAAAGTTGGCAGAATTATATATGCAACAGATAGTCAGGCAGCATGGAGTCCCTGTCAGTATTGTGTCGGATCAAAATACCCGCTTTACATCACATTTCTGGAAGAGCTTACATCATAGTCTGGGTACCAAGTTAAGGTTTAGCACGGCTTACCATCCGCAGACGGATGGGCAATCAGAAAGAACGATTCAGACTTTAGAAGACATGTTGCGAGCTTGCACTCTAGATTTTGGAGGGTCTTGGAAGAGTCACCTGCACTTGGTCGAGTTCTCATACAACAATAGTTATCAGGCCAGTATCCAGATGGCGCCATTCGAAGCATTATATGGTAAGAAGTGCAGGTCACCGCTAGCATGGGACGATATTGGAGAGAGGAAGATGTTAGGCCGAGAAATGATTATTCAGACGGTTGAAGTGGTTAAAGGAATTAGAGAGCGACTTAGAGTTGTGCAGGACCGGCATCGTCATTGGGCTGATCAGCATCGTAGGCCGTTAGAGTTCTCTGTTGGGGACCACGTATTCTTGCGGATCTCACCTACTCGTGGGGTCATTAGATTTGGCGTTCGCGGGAAATTGAGTCCGCGGTACGTGGGCCCATTCGTTATTCTTGATCGGACAGGCGATGTTGCTTATCGTTTATCACTCCCACCTTCGTTACGAGAGATACATGACGTGTTTTATGTATCTCAATTACGTAGGTATGTATCGGACCCAAGCCATGTCCTCGATCACTCTGAGCTGGTTGTTGGTACCAACCTGTCTTACGAGGAACAGCCTGTGTCCATTTTGGATCGAAGAGAGAAGATACTCAAGAACCGAACAATTAGTCTTGTCCGTGTTGCTTGGGGTCATCACTCCTTGGGAGAGTCAACGTGGAAACGTGAGGATGATATCCGATCACGGTATCCACACCTGTTTGACTCACAAGGTATATCTTTTTCTGTATACCTTGATTGTCTTGATTTCTCATGCTTATCGCCTTATGGATAGAACTACCTGATATCGTAAATTGATGGATTTACATATATAGTACTTGCTTTTGATATGGTAATAATGATTGCTTGATCGCTAGAATTGCTTGTATTAGTTTAGCTCTGATATTTCTATCCTGCTTGGATTTGAAATTCTGAGGACAAAATTTTTCTAAGGTGGGTAGAGATGTCACTCCCCGTTCCCGGAATACGTATTTTTATACATGTACAACTCATGTGTATTTATTTAGTATTTATTATGTATTATTCTGTATTTAAATTCCTTTAAAATTTTCATGTTAATTAATTATCTGCTCTTTAAATTCCATGTTAATTTATTTTCTGCAATTTTATCTCTGCAATTTCTTCCTGCTTTTATTTTCTGCTTTTAGTCTTGCTTATTTGGTTCGGCCTTATTGGGTTTCGGACTGGTGATGGACAACCCGGCCCATTAGCTCCCACCTACTACCCCCTTCCTATTTAAAGCTTCCATCTCTTTCTCTCTCCTCATTACTTCATTCTCACCATTACTTCTTCTTCCTCCTCTCATTACTCTCCACCACCTACCAGCAGCAGGAGAAGGCAAGTGCAATCTTGCTTCTTGCTTGGAGAACCATTTTTGTGGTTCATTTCCCTTCCTCTCATGATTCTGAGAGAGATTAGTTCTTAACGTTTTCGATTTCTGTGGCTGGTTTCTCCTAGATCTAATTTGTTATTCTCGGTTGTCCTGGGTTTTTGATCTCCTAACTTTGCGTGTATTTTCTCTGGCACTGGAGCAAATGCTCCATAGGACTTGGAGTTTGGGAGATGTTGTACGCACACGTTCTTACGTGCTCGCGTGAAACATCAGTCCAGTCACGCACACGTCTTTACGTGTTTGCGTGTATTTTAGTCACGCTAACGTTCTCATGAGCGTGCGTGTATTTTTAGTCACGCTCATGTCTGTGCGTGTCTGTTTGACTTTTGAGTTACGCTCACTCTGCGTTTGTCTGCGTGACTTTTGAGTTACGCTCACTCTGTGCGTGTCTGCGTGACTTTTGAGTTACGTTCACACGGTGCGTATCTGCATGTATTTTTAGTCACGCTCACTCTGTGCGTGCGTGAATTTCTTGTCACGCTCACTCTGTGCATGCGTGTATTTTAGTCACTTTCACGCTGTGCTTGCGTGCGTGACTTTTCACGCTCACGCTTGCCAGCGTGTACCACGTTCCACGCTCACTCCTTCATGCCAGACTTGGCGTACTTTTCACGCATACGATTCTTGCGTGACTTTTGGACTTAGCTTAGACTTGTTAGCATGACTTCCTGACTTGGGAGTTTTATTTGTTCTATACTTTATTCATTTAATGTTGGCATGATAATTCCCTATTATATCCTTACGCCTTTTTGCATGAACCCGATAATCTTAGCATGTTAATCTTTTAATACCTATGGTTGTGTATTAGTGCCAAGTGTCTGGATTGGTTTATGGATATCCAGTGAGACTGGAACTTGACCTTGAGAGTTATAGACTCAACCCTATTTAATGCTAAATGACTTTCATGCCTTGTCACCATTAATGACGATGTTTATCTTAACTAATTGATCATGCGTTCCTAGTTGGAACTAAGAGACTGGCTAGTCGTCTTATTGAAATGAATGAATGAGACACGTTCATGTTATGAACTATTGCAATCGACTGGCTGATCCCAAATATTGACATACATGCACATGCAGGCTTCAATCTATTTATTTATTTATTTATTTATTTATTTTCTACAAAAGAAGCATGTGTACTTTATGGTCAAGGCATGATTACCGTGGTTAGATTTGATCGTTGTATTACGCTATGTAAGACCTGCAACCTAACCGCACTGGTATCGTTGTAGAGTTGTGCATATCGTACCCCGTACGAAAGTACTCATTTGAATGACCATGATCCACGGCATGGGATTTCACTCAACGTAGGGACTATTAAGTTAAATAAAATAATGATTGCATGGAGAGAATGGATTCCCGAGTTCTTACATGGCAGCCCCCTTGGGACGAGTAGTACCTGACGGGCCGGCTGGTTCCCACAGATACTGTAAATCTGCCACACGGGCAGGGAACAGTATCTGCTTTTATTATTATTGTATATTGTATATTGACGGGCGTCCTGCTAGGACTCGTCTAATTCATACATGGCGCACATGATTGACTGGATAGACTAGCCTTGCTCGTACATAGTAAGAACTACGGAATCCCTAATTGCATTATTCCAGGATAACTTGGGACTCACAATAGCAAGCCGTAGGATTTGATTGGCCGTTCAAGATAATTTGTTTGTGTACTGTACTACTCTGTTACCTAACTGGGATAATCAGAATGTCAGGACATGACGGGCCAACTTCTGTCCTTGTTTGGTTGGGAGGTTGGTTCGAAGTATCGTGATGTGATGTGAATCCTAGTAGCAAGCAGAGATCTATTATTATATTCTTTTACTTACTGGTTTATGTCCTTCATATCGTCCTTCCTTGTGGTACTTGCTATTAGAGGTCTAACCTCTCTGGTTTTGCATGGCCAGATTTAGAGCCGGTTCCCGAGGATCCAGCGTACTTCTACCTCCCAGATGGTCAATACTAGGAGAATGATTGCAGGAGGACTCGAGTGGGTTCCTTACTTCACCGCTCGTTTTGTTATTTACCTTTATACTTAGCCGTTTGGCACCGACATGTTAGTCGGATTGTCTTGTACTTACTTTTACATGATTGTAATTAAGTCAGACTGCAGCTGATAATAATTGTGTATACTTGCTATATCATCTGGCTATATTTTGTAAAGCCAGATCTCAAGAACATTTTGACTGAGCGTTTGGGACGCCTTACTGCTTTATCTTACATGTTCTCTATTTCTGTTTCTTATTTGAATGATTGAGACAATAGATGTGTAATGACCATAGTAAGACTTTTATGTAGTATGCACCCCCTCGTCTGGTTAGACAGCATTGATCGTATTATACGGTATTCATCTACCCGTAATACGTAACTGGCTGAGTCAATCCCCCGCTCTCCAGTATTCTGGTTCTGGGGCGTGACAACGTAAAACTTCCAGATCTAAAGATTCAGAAACTTGGAACAAAGACTACGAAGATGATCTTCTTGGGGTATACCGAGAAGAGTGACGCTCGAAGATTCCTTGACTTGTAGTCTAACCATGTCATCGAATCTCGTGATACGAAGTACTTTGAAGACAAGTTTGCAAGGCACAAAAATATTGTTCTCGCGGACATTTCGGAGAATAATGATGGTGCAAAGGAAGCTGAGATTTCCAACGATGTCGTAGTCCAAGAAGAAATTGTTGTTGATGAAACAACTTTGAACCAGAACTCGAAGAGCCGTCAGCCAAGCGAGTGAGGAGACCAAAGGACTTCGGAGATGACTTTGTCACCTATCATGTAGAAGCAGATCCGCTTACCTATGATGAGGCGATGAAGACCAGAGATGCTATCTTCTGGAAGGAGGCAGTGAATGACGAGTATGAATCTATCACCTCCAATAACACATGGGTGTTAGTAGATCTACCTGAAGGAGCAAAACCCATCGGATGTAAATGGATCTTCAAGAAGAAGATGAAGGCAGATGGAACTATTGACAAGTTCAAGGCCAGGCTGGTAGCCAAGGGGTTTTCTCAGAAATAGGGGATAGACTAATTTGACATATATGCTCCAGTAGCACGGATGGCCACCATCAGAATGTTAATTGCTCTAGCAGCAATACATAAGTTGGTGATACATCAGATGGATGTAAAGACAACATTCCTGAATGGCGAGCTGACCGAAGAGATATACATGCAACAGCCAGATGGATTTGTCGTCAAAGGTCTTGAAGACAAAGAATGCAAGTCGGTGAAATCATTGTACGGTTTGAAGCAAGCTCCCAAGATGTGGCATGCGAAGTTTGACAAAGTTATTAGATCAAACGGCTACAGATTTAGCGAGACGGACAAGTGTGTTTACACGAAGTTCGCTGATGGAAGAGGAGTCATCATTTGTCTGTACGTGGATGACATGCTAATCCTAGGAACGGATATAGGCAATGTCACGGAGACAAAGAAGTTCCTCAACCAAGTTCAGTATGAAGGACTTGGGGGATGCAAATGTCATCTTGGGCATAAAGAACATCCAGACAGACACTGGAGTGGCGCTGTCACAATCTTATTACATTGAGAAGATGCTCACACGCTACAGGTATTAGGATCTTCCAGGGATCGATACGCCATACAGGTGTGATCAGAAGCTGAAGCCAAATTCGAGAGAAAGCGTCAGACAGCTGGAATATTCTAGCGTTATCGAAAGTTTGATGTACGCAACTACTGCCACAAGGCCTGATATAGCTTTCGCCGTGGGAATGCTGAGTCGGTTCACAAGCAACCCAGGTATTGAGCACTGGAAAGCTGTGAAGTGGGTGATGAGATATCTCAAGAAGACTCAGACATATGCATTGCACTACAGTGGGTATCCGACAGTAGTGGAAGGCTTCAGTGATGCTAGTTGGTGTTCAGAGGTGGAGAGCGAGAGATCCACAGGTGGATACATCTTTTTCTTGGGTGGAGCTGCTATATCGTGGAAGTCGAAGAAGCAGACTATACTATCTCGTTCCTCCTTCTATACACTAGAAGCTGCAGCAGATGAAGCAGAATGGCTTCGGGAGCTCATGTATGATCTTTCAGTGGTTGGAGCTCAGATACCGGCGGTACCGATATACTGTGACAACCAGACGACTACAGCAGTAGCATCAAATGACCTCTTCAACTGGAAGAAGAGAACTGTGCGGCTGAAGCACATAACAATAAATGATCTCATTAAAAGGGGAACTATTGCTGTAATTGATGTTCGGAGTCAGGAGAACCTGGCGGATCCGTTCACAAAGGGCCTCAAGCAGTTGTTCGATGACACAGCAAAAAAATGGGCTTGAAGGCATTCTGATATTGTATCTGTGTAATCCTACCATAAAGTTTTATGCTATTAATTCAAAGAGAAATCTACTAGACATCTAGCTTTTGGTTCAAGGGAGGACCACTGATTGGAAAAATATCAGGTAACAGTGGGTACATAGTCCTGAGGGACATGGAAGGAATACGGACCCATAACCACTGTTGTCTAGTATAGTTCTCTGCGGAGAATATGTCCTGTGGAGAGGATGGCTTAAACGCCTTAATGAGTTCTCAGATAGAGTGAATGTCTGTTGTGCTTTACAGGAAGTACGGTAGCGTAGCACTACAAAGGATCTCATGGACTCTATGCTACAGTGGGGTGACACCACAATGAGGTTCCCAGGTAGAGGTAATGCTTCGGCTTAGCAAGCCATGTTACTGCGGCGTAGCACCGCTTATAGGCAGGTAGCCTAATGTTGTATATTATAAATGAAGAGTGGTAGACAACACTACAAAAAGGCCAGTGTCCTCATGTTACAGTGGCATGACACCACGAAGAGGTACCAGGTAGGGTAAAGCCTCAGCTTCGCAAGCCATGTCATAGCGGCGTAACACCGCACGGAAGCGCAAGGCTTCATGCTGGATAGTTTGGCACTATAAAGAGGCTTGTGACCTCATGCTACAGTAGTATGACTCTACGATGAGGTACCCAGTTAGGGATAAAGTCTCGACTTTAAGCCATGTCATAGCGGCGTAGCACCGCACGGAAGCGCAAGGCTTCATGCCAAGGACTCTTTAAAAGAACTCACCTAGAGTGTATGGATAGAGATACAGGCCGTCTCTTGAGGGTAAACTTGTAGACGTCCAAAATACATACACCGAAACCAGGCTGGCACATGGCCTTTAATGTGCACCCAGAGGCACAGATAACTACACTTTGTGAGTGGGAAGAATTACAATTGTGGTACAGAATTCAAGACATAGTCCATTCTTGTATCGCATTGTTATTTAACCCATGCGGAAAGATTCAAGTCGTCAGCGACATCTATCCTAATGTAAAATGGACAGTTACTGTAGGAAACGCTCAACCCTAGACACATATATATGATGAGATATGTGGGGATTGTTGGTGCTCTTGCTCCTTGACATGAAGAGAGCTTGCTCTTAACATGCTTTGTAAAGTTTAGTCCCACATTGGAAAAGCACCATGAGTTATCTCAACATATATATGAGTATGTGTTGTTGGGATATGCACATGCGGTGGTGACCCTAAGGAGGGAACCATGTGGGTGATTTTACTAAAAGAAAAATGATTAATTCCAACAAGGACGTAAGTTAATTTTTGTTGTGCGGGCTCGGACTCGACACGGACTCCAGGTTGTCTCGTGCATGCACGTGAGTGTTCGAGGGGAAGGCGTGGGCTAGCACTCGACTATGTTGATTGTAGGATGATGTAAAATATCAAACTCTATTTTAGAGAATTGGTGTTTTAGTCCCACATCGGATATGAGAGATGGTGAGGTCTCATTCCACTCTATAAATAGAGCCCCCTTGCCTCCTTTCCAAGAGGCACCAAAGAAGAGAGTTAAGGGAGTCCGTAAAGTTCAGGAAGCCCGTTCAAGTCACAAATATTGACTGACGAGCGTTCCAGAAGTTCTCTTGAACTTGCTGGTTATTGGAAGCGGATCGTATAGAGACGAATCTTGCTTTGAGCAACGGTATTTTTACACCCCAGCAGATTTAATCCTCCTCCTCCTCTTCTTCTTCTTCTTCTGTTTCTCTGTAACTCGTTCTTCAGGTTTTAAGGCACCTACTGAGTAGGAAGGCCTAACTTTGTTCTTGAGATCTATCTCATTTGTGGCACCTACTGTGTAGGCTTGCTAAACTCCTGTTTTCCATCTATATCCACGCCTCGGAACTAACATATATATATATATATATATATATATATATATATATATATATATATATATATATATGAAACTTTCAAAGGAATACGAAGGATGATCCTTCCAAGTAAAACCAAGCAAAAATAATTTCAACAAACTTGTAATGCATCCCAGGAAAAATAAATCTGGAGCTCTGATACTATTTGTCAACATATCCGCTCCCAGTAATCAAGTTTTTTTTTTTTGAAATCACACGCACACACACAATTGGGAGACTCGAACCATGCCGGTCCCTCCGGATGTCTGTTCTAATACCACTAGGCTAGAGAGCTCAGACGGAACATGATTCTTAATTCACATATAAGCAGCAGAAAAATAAATATCCATATTGTCTTAATACCAAACATCCAACAGAAACTACATAAGTGCTACTTCTAAAAGCAGGCATCAAGCAGTAAACAAACGGCTCCCAGGTTGCAAAGTCTGTGTGTGTGTCTACGGGGGAGGGATATTTGCTGTGGATGCTACTCATGCTTGGCTTGAACTTGGAAGCTCTTTCGATGCGTTCACCATTTGGAATAATCTCTCGAGTTCTTCTTCTGTTTCTTTTACAAAATCGACCAAATCCTCTTCAGCGGCTACAGCTTGGCTCGAACTCGGAAGCTCTTTCATTGCATTCACCTTTTCGATTAGTCTCGCGAGTTCTTCTTCTCTTTTATTCAGTACTTCATGAAGATCTTCTTCACTGACTTCAGATATTGCTGCTCCTTTGTTCTCTAGTCATATTACATGTACAAGGAAGAAAGGAGCAGTCAGTTTTAAAGATGCATACATTCATGGTTCAAATGAAGTAAAGGTTTATAGGTATAAATGGTGCACAGCTAATATGCTACATCACAGTAAGACCCTGCTAACAGTCCAACACTTCTGCTTGGGAAGTAACCACTCATACCAGAACTATGCAAGCAAACAATATTAAGAAATTCCTACAACAAAAAATTGGCTGATAAATCTTTTCCTTGCTACATTATAAACATAGGAATGAAAAGCATGTTTCCTCGACTACACATGAGATTCAAAATGTCACAGCTAATGCTAGTTGTTATATATGGGTCGTGTTCAACTACAGAGTGCGACTGACGCCGTCCGGTGATCGGAGAACCCCAAAAGGTGTCGAAGGAGCGATATGAGGCTCAAAGGAGCCAATAGTATCAAACAGGTATACCGACGACAGACTGCCGGTATACCAGTATATGGTGAATTCGTTCCAACAATTGGAGTCCAAAATTACTTCACACTATGTATTGAAGGTATACCAGTGGTTCATATGTTCAAGTTGGATTTGGAAACAGTTCATATCTAAAGGAGCTACTATCGACGGTCCATATTGCTCCAGACTTTGGAAATGTTGGAATTCTTATTTAAGGATCTCCTTGGGCCGTAGATTGGAAGTCTTGAAGTCATAAAGCAGCTTGGAGGTTATAAGGATTGTTTGAGAGTTCTACTTTTCTTAGGGCTTGCTAAGAAGCCAAAAGAAGATATAAAGAGATCTCATTGAAAATCTCGTAAGGAAGGGTTTTGCATTACGGTTTTGTGTGTGTAAACAAGGGAGGCCCTGGCCCAGGGTAGGCCGGACGACGGTCCAGGGCCCCCAGACGAAAGGGGGCACCAACATAGATATATCTACAATAGAATTAGTATAGATCATGTGCTTTTTTTAACATAAAAATATTGTGGCGTAGTGGTAATAGTGTTAGACTTTTACTTTATAGGTCCTTGGCTCAAATTTTGGTGGCAATAAATTTTTGTTACATTTACTTCTTTTTTTACATTTATGCATAGGAGGGCCATTTTGAAAGTTTCGCCTTAGGCCCCCATCAGCTCAGAGTCGGCCCTGTGTGTAATCCTTGTAAAAATTTCACTTATTGATTCAATAAAGTTATTCCTTCCATTGTTCCATGGCGTATGTCTCGAGCTTGACCAAACCATGTTATATTGTATGTTTTCGTGTTTGTTCATGGTTGCTATTGCTCGATTAATTTCTATCCTTTTTATTCTCATTGTCGTAAGATTATCTCTGTGTGAGGTTCCTCGTGTTACACGATAATTGGTATTAGAGTTGAGATAACCATAGGGATTTCAAATTCTTGGATGTAGGTCAATGATAGGTGATGATATTGGTTCGCTCCATATTTTTCTAATCGAGACTCTTTAAATCGTTGGTTCATTAAGGTCTGTGGGAGATCTCTCTATTTTGGAACTTCAGGATGACAAGTAACAAGGATAATAGTACAAAGTTCAAGGTGAAAAAGTTAAATGATAAAGATAACTTTTCTGTAGTAGAAAAGAATCAAGACAATTCTTATGAAAGGACTCTAATAAAGTCGTCGCCAAAAGGGCAAGAAGTTGGCTGATATGACGGGGGACGCATGGAACGATATTGACCAAAAAAACAATACATGTTAGAACTTTTTTTGGTGGATGAGGTGACATACAATGTTATGCCAGACTTCTACAGCATCTTATAGTTGAAGGTAAAGGACTTGTATATGACAAAGTTGTTAGAAGTAACTCTATAATTTACGCACGAATGAAAGGACATAAATTTTTAACCATATGAACATCTTCAACAAGATTGTTAGTGACCTTTTCGGTCTCAAAGTAAAGTTACAGGAGGACAAGACACTTTTACTCGTATCTTCGCTTCTGGTCTTGTGACCATTTGGTGACGACAATCATTTTGAAAAGGAGACTCTCGAGATGGAAGAGGTAACTATGAATCTTCAATAAAAATGAGTTGATGAAGACGCCAAATTGAATTGAGAATCATCGGAATTGATAGTCAATGAAAGGGGAAGGCCAAAGAATAAGGATGTATGCAAGAGTAGCCGAGAGAAATCCAAATCATCCGAATAGAAAAGCGATGCATGCTTTTTCTGCAAATAGACGGGACATATGAAGAAACAATGTCCTAAGTTTAAGCAATGGTTGGAGACGAAAGGGTAAGAATGCCAGCTCAAGCAATTAGAGTAAGCTAGTATTACTACGAAAACCAAGGAGTTACCATGTGATGTACTTATGGTATATAGTGGTTTCTAATGCTTAGATTCTTGACTCTGGGTACTCCTAGCATGTGTCCGAACAAGTTGTGATTCAGCACATATACGAAGTTCAGTTGTGGTGTTGATCTATATAGAACAATACGTCGTGCAAGACTATTGGCGTAGGAAATATCAAATTTTGCATGTTTGATGGAGTAGTGTAAACATTTGTGAACGTGAGTCACGTTCAGAAACTAAAGAAGAACATTATTCTATGGATGCTGGACGTGGCAGGATGTAAATTTGTTGGCCAAAGCGATTTGCTAAAGATAATGAAAGGCAACCTGGAGGTCATGAAGGAAAATAGATTATCGTAAAACTTATATTAATTAGACGAAAATATGGTCATTGGAGGTAAGACCGTCATTACAAAAAGAAAGAGGTGGAGGATAAAAGTTGTGACATATGCGTCTAGGCTACATAAGTGAGAGGGATCTTCATGAGTTGCACAAAAAGAAGTTGTTAATGGCGTTAAAGAGTGCAAGCTTAATTTCTACAAATATTAGACAATGTATAAGCAACATAAAGTTTGCTTTAAGCATACCGTACACAATACCGAAGGACTTCTCGATTAAATTCACTCAAATGTTCGGGGGCGATCACCGTTTCGGTCAAAGGGAGATGTCGAGTACTACGCCACAATCATAGATAACTTCTCATGAAAATTATGGATCAAACATAAGTATGAGGTGTTTGGTTGATTCCAAGAGTGGAAGACGGTAGTTGAGAAGCAAAAAAAGACGAATGGTAAAGTATTTGCAGACAAACAATGGAGGTGAGTACATCTTGAAGTAGTTTTTAGGACTACTGCAGGAACTGGACAGTACTAGGGTATCCAGAGCAGAACAAGATAACGGAGCGCATGAATATGGCACTACTAGAGAGAACCAATAATATATAGTGTTGACCCAAACCGGATCACAGTCAACCTAATCTTGAAAATTAACAAAACAATATTTGTCATAGTCCAATTTGACACATCGAGTTTGAAATCAATCTACTCCGCTTATTGGTTCAAGATCACAGCTGCTTAGAGTTTTACTATTCTGTGCATACTAGAGTCTGTATTTTTTATTGTTCTTGAGTATAGGATGATGTACGTTGGGTCATACTGAGCAACTTTGGGCTAGACATAGCTTTATAGGTTTACTTAGCCCAACTCCCAATCAACCCATTCATCCAAAAGCCCACAAAGAACATTATGTCCATAAGAGACAGAGTTCGGGCCGAACTCTGCCTCCCACAGAGTTCGGGCCGAACTCGGTCTCCTAAAATTCAGGATGCTGATTTTTATGTCTTGATCACTGCTAGTTGTCCAACGGCCAAAAATTTGAATTATTTATACCGAATTCTGGCCGAATTCTGCCTACCCCGAATCCTATAAATAGGCCTTGGTTTCTCTCATTTGAAATCATCCGTACTCTTCTCTTCTTCTTCTCTTACATAGCCTATATATTCAAGAGCCTTACCTTCCCATCTACTTAGCATTCAAACTTTCCAACCGTCCAAGTTGCTCGGTACGATCCAGCTAGAAGTTTGAAGTGCAAGAAGTTGTAAGTCACTTGGAAAAGTTCAAGTTTCGCCAAAGCGATCATTGAAAGAAGTTTGGCGTGCTCTTCTGTGAAAAGGCACGTGGTTGTAACCCTATTTCACAAATAGTGGATTTGAATCCTGAGCTAGAGTTCTCAAGCCTGGACTAGTCCTCCACGAGGGAAACCAGGTTAAAAATCTCACTGTGCTGTGCTTGCTCTCGTGGTATATTAATTGTTTGATGCATTACACTAAGTATAGATCTAGATTTGGGATTCCTTGAGCCGATGTGGATTCATACTTAGGGTACACGTACTATGGTACGATATTTAGGAGGATGAGCATGTGACCACGACATGTGAATCTCGAGATTAACCTAGAGTTAATCTAAGCAACTTAAATCGGCAGAAGCATTGGGAGGGAACAGAATCTTGAAATCGTACGTTACCAGCCACCCTAGTAGAGTGCAGTATTTGATTTGTGAATGCCGAGCCAGCTCTCCCTATAGGAGGGCTGGAACTGTTATTGCTTGTTTTAGCGCGGTAGCCTTTCGAGGGACCGGTGTATTTCGTGCGTGCGTGTATATAATGGATTGGCTAGTCCTGCTGGAACGAAATGATATAAGGATTCCTATAATTAGCATTGCGGGGATAACTTCACCAAATGTAGAAAACTGCAGGAATGAATGGCCGCTTGAAAAACGACTTGACTGTGCCTTGTACTTTCTGTTAGTAGCCGAGGGACATGGACTGTCATGGTGCATGGTCCACCCTATGTCCTTATTTGGTTGTTGGGTTGGACTATCGTGCTACGACAGGCTGTGGACCGAGGTTACGATCGGAAGCTTTTTATTGTTATTACGATTTATTATTATGCTTGGGTTTTCTCTCTTTTTGCTTCCTTGTGGTACTTGCTATTTGGGACCCGACCTCGCTGGTTTTGTTTGACCAGATCTCGTAGCAGCGCCTGAGGATCCAGTCTTCTACCCGAACAATGGCGCACACCAGGAGCATGGGCACCAGGAACCATGAGTGGGTTTCTTCCTCACCGCTCTGATATCTTCTATTTTGTACTTGGCATTTAGCCACCGGCACCTGTTTAGCCAGCTGTTCTGGACATTAGTTTCCTTTTACATAATTATAATTAAATCAGACTGCATCTGACTACGGTTATGTACATATGACTCTCGGCACTAGCTTATCATTTTGTATAGCTAAGCTCATGATTCGTTTTGATGAAGCGTCAGGGACGCCTTACTGCTTTGTCTTATATGATCATTATTTAATACTTCTTATTTTGATTGATTGAGACATAGATGCTTTGTGAGACCATAGGAGACTTGATTGTAGCATGCACCCCCTTGTCTCTTGACAGCCACGATCGTCGTACGACGTTTGCAAACCTCATATGGTGTAGCTGGCCTATTTACCCTTCGGTACTGGAGCGTGACAAGGTTTTACTGGTGGCCCATGCAGGTCTATTTTTCAGACTTGTGGGGTGTTGCGATTATAGGAGTCTCAATCAAAATATGTTCTCCTTGATCTACTGATTCGTCTTCTTTTTCTCCCTTCTTGATTGATAACTTGATTATCATCCTCGATTCCTTCCCGTCCTGTCTTTTGATACCTTGTATCCTTTCCTTTAGGGGCATATCGTTCTCGGCTATTGGAGGAGTCGGCATGGGAGAGAATACAGTAGAGCAGGGACCAGTTGGAGATCAGCAAGGGGTAGCCCCTCTACCTGAACAGATTCATATCGAGAATGTTACTGAGCGTGAGCCAGTTGAGCCGCAGAGGCCAGATGTTCCCATACCTCCAGTGATGCCGGTAGTACCAGTAGCACTCGACACACCGACACTATTGCAGATTATCAGGGGGTTATTGGAAACCCAGCAACACCAGATGGCAGCCTAACAGCAACAACAGACACAACAGTAGGAGCAGAATGTATTACTGAACCAAGGACTATAGTTAGCTCTTGACAGAAGTGTCAGGAATGACTCGGGAGCGTCGGAAAGGTTTTGCCGACTTAACCCGAGGTACTTTGATGGCACGGAGGATGTCATTACAGCGGATGCTTGGATTCAGGATATTGAGGCCATTTTGGTAGCAGCAAAGGTTCCAGCAGAAGAGAAGGTTGACCAGATCAGACTGTTACTTCAGGATCTCGCCCGCGACTGGTGGCCCTCAGAAGAGGTTGGAATGAGGCATCTTGTTCCTTAGGACAGCTTCAGTACCAGGTTCAAGGCCAAGTACTTTGGCGTGGTAGCTCGGTATAAGCATCAGCAGAGATTTATCAGTCTCAAGCAGGCTGGTAGGACGGTGGATAGTTATGCAGCGAAGTTCTGCAAGTTAAGTAGGTTTGCTCAGACGATGGTGGCGACAGAGACAGAGAGAGAGTAATGAGGTTCCAGCAGGGACTTCACTTAGAGATTATGTAGCTGGTCGAGGGGCACGACTACCATTAGATGCAGTATTGATGGCGGCTGGGAGGCACGAGCTTACTATTCAAAGGTTATCAGCAAGAACTGGAGGCCAGAAGAGGTCTCATACGTAGAGTGCAGGAAGAGGAGCAGTATCTCGAACGTCAGCACCAGTGCCTGGCGTTCGTATTCGTGATACAGCACCGGTCACGACAGTTGCGACAGCACTAGTTCGACAGCAGCAACCGAGGCACCAACAACGTCAGGAGGCACCAGTATGTTGCCCTTATTGTGGTAAGGGAGAGCACACTCGAAAAGTGTGTTAGTCAGCGAATGGGCAATGCTTGAGATGTGGAGGTTCAGACCATCGTATAGCTATGTGCCCACAGATACAGAGGCCAGGAGGGCCAACTCAACAGTTTTCGGCGTTGCCAGCTCCAGAGGTAACACCGTATCAAGGGCCAGCACTAGCAGTAAGGCTATTAGTCTAGCGTCCATTACTGACGCAGGTTCAGATGTACCGACAAGTACAGCATCAGGAAGGGCCGCAAAGGCCGCAGCAGCAAGTCCATGGAAGGCAACAGCAGGGGGTTCAGCAGGATCAAAGACATGTAGAATTTGGATTATTTGAGTAGAGGTTGGCCGAAGGTGGTCAGATTGGGGGTAAGTTTTGAGTACTATTCATTATAATTCCTTGAGTTCTCTATTTGAAGAGTGAAGACGACTTTCTCGTCTCACTCATCTGCTCTCGTATCACGTGATACGTGATATTCATCATGTGTCCTGACTACGAGAGTACGTCCTGAGCAGAGTATCGTTCTTGATTAAGTCATTGGTACCTACTTATCTTAAGCGTTGACCCTTGCCCACTTTGGGAGTCAGCGTAGGACCGCGAGGACGAATTCCTACTCAACTGACTCGGAAGACATATTTTATTGTATGTCTCCGACCACTTTCCTTCTCGGGTATGATTATTGCTTGTGCTTTTACTTAATTGTTCTTTCTTTCGTAATCTGTTAATGTGCCATATGTTGTTTGATAATTGTGCTTGCTATATGTCCTGAGTGTATTTCGTGATCTGAGAGCGCGTTCGACTAGTCTTATCGAAATTCCGAGGACGAAATTTTTCTAAGGAGGGTAGAGATGTCACTTTCCGTTCCCGTAATACGTAAATTTTTCCTTTTTTCTGTATATGGTATCTGGCAGCTGTATCTTGATATCATGTATCATGATTTATAACTAGTTATGGCATGGAACAGTATCTCGTCGCGGATTAGTGTGCCACCCCTTGTCCTTGTCTGGTTGTAGGCGTGGCTCACTTCTTCGATGATAAAATTTCTGGACCGTGTTGTGGTTAGAATTTTATTTATTTAATTAATTTAATTAGTTGTATCATGCACCATTTAACATGTCATTAGTCATATGGTTAGGTCATGTTAGGGATTAGTGTTTAGTGGAGCCAACCCTCACCCACTATATATAATCTCTTCCACACTCTTTCTCCTCATTCACTCTTTCATTTATTTTTCTCAAACCAACTTTTAGGCAAGTACACCTTGCACCAAATGGAGAGATTCTTGCATTTTTTATTTCTTGATTTTTTTTCCTTTGATATTATTTTTCTATATTGTTCTTCTCATCATCCTCAACAAGTTTAGTACTTGGTATTTTCGATTTTGATGGCTAGTTTTGAGTAGATCTATGTTCCAAAAACTAGAATTTATGGATTTTTATGGTTTTTGATCTATCAAACTAACTCTTTTTCGAAAAATACTTGTTCCATGTTGTAGAGAATTTAATTTCATTCAGTTTAGACCTTTATTTTGTCCCATTCCGAGTCCTATAGCCCAAGTTATGGATATTTGAAGTTTCTAAAACTGCATGGCCAAAAGCTTGCTGGTAGGGACGATACCTCGCGCACCTTTTGGTACTCGCACGTTGCACCTCGCGCACCTTTTGGTCATACACCTTGCACCTCGCGCTCACATTTTGGTCCGCACATCTTGCACCTCGAGCACCTTTTGATTCGCGCACCTCGCGCACCTTTTGGTCCACACAACTTGCACCTCGTGCACCTTTTGGTCCGCGCACCTTGCACATCGTGCACCTTGCAACTCGCGTACCTTTTGGTCCGCGCACCTTGTATCTCGTGTGTACCTTTTGGTCCGCGCACCTTGCACATCGCGTACCTTTTGGTTCGCGCACCTTGCGCACCTTTTGGTCCACGCACCTTGCAACTCGCTCGTACCTTTTGGTCCGCGCACCTTGCACCTCGTACAGCTTTTGGTCCATGCACCTTGCACCTCGTGCACCTTTTGGTCCGCACACCTTACACCTCGCGCACCTTTTGGTCCGTGCAACTTGCACCTTGCGCACCTTTTGCTCCGTGCACCTTACACCTCGCACACCTTGTACCTTGTGCACCTTGAACGTTGCACCTTGCAACTTGCAACTTGCGCCATGTGCCTTTTGTCCATGCGCCGTTTGTGCCACTTCATGACTTGCATGCGCTTTATATCCTAAGTGCGCAGTGCCTTCTAGTTTCTCTTCTATCTTGTGGCTCGACCTTCATTCTCGACCTGACTATTTATGTGTGTACTGGTCCTATTCGTGTATTGAGATACAATATTAGTATGCACCGCAGTGATATTTAATCAGTGCTATTTAATGAGTGCACTGAGGTGTGACTCTGCTTTCTAAGTGATCATTCGTGTTATATGTCAATACATGTGTACCTTCCAGCACAATCAGGATAAATGGTCAGTAATGTTGACGTAGTATATTAATTGTTTGATGCATTACACTAAGTATGGATCTAGATTTAGGATTCCTTAAGCCGATATGGATTCATACTTAGGATACACGTACTATGGTACGACATTTAGGAGGATGAGCATGTGACCACGACATGTAATTCTCGAGATTAACCTAGAGTTAATCTAAGCAACTTAAATCGGTAGAAGCATTGGGAGGGAACAGAATCTCGAGATCGTACGTTACCAGCCACCCTAGGCCCTGTCCTAACGTGTCGGGTTGGCCGCCTCGGATACTGTATAGTCATCCGCACAAGTGGAGTGCAGTATCTGATTTGTGAATGCCGAACCAGCTCTCCCTATAGGAGGGCTAGAACCGTTATTGCTTGTTTTAGCGCGATCGCCTTTCGAGGGACCGGTGTATTTCGTGCGTACGTGTATATAATAGATTGGCTAGCCCTGCTGGAACGACACGATATAAGGATTCCTATAATTAGCATTGCGGGGATAACTCCGCCAAATATAAAAGCCGCAGGAATGAATGACCGCTTGAAAAACGACTTGACTGTGTCTTGTACCTTCCGTTAGTAGCCGAGGGACATGGACTGTCATGGTGCGTGGTCCAACCTATGTCCTTGTTTGGTTGTTGGGTTGGACTATCATGTTTCGACAGGCTGTGGACCGAGGTTATGACCGGAAGCTTTTTATTGTTATTACGATTTATTATTATGCTTGGATTTTATCTCACTCTTTTGTGCTCTCTTGTGGTACTTGCTATTCGGGGCCTGACTTCGCTGGTTTTGTTTGGCCAGATCTCGTAGCAGCACCCGAGGATCCAGCCTTCTACCCGAGCAATGGCGCACACCAGGAGCATGGGCGCCAGGAACTATGAGTGAGTTTCGTCCTCACCGCTCTGTTATCTTCTATTTTGTACTTGGCATTTAGCCACCGGCACTTGTTTAGTCGGCTGTTCTGGACATTAGTTTTCTTTTACATAATTGTAATTAAATTAGACTGCAGCTGACTACGGTTATGTACCTATGACTCTCGGCACTAGCTTGTCATTTTGTATAGGTAGGCTCATGATTCATTTTGATGAAGCATCGGGAATGCCTTACTGTTTTGTCTTATATAATCATTATTTACTGCTTCTTGTTTTGATTGATTGAGACATAGATGCTCTGTGAGACTATAGAAGAATTGATTGTAGCATGCACCCCCTTGTCTCTTGACAGCCACGATCGCCGTATGACGTTTGCATAACTCATATGGTGTAGCTGGCCTAGTTACCCTCAGTATTTCGGTACTGGGCGTGACAAAGTTTTATTGGTGGCCCATTCAGGTCTGTTTTTCAAACTTGTGGGTTGTTGCGATTGTATGAGTCTTAATCAAAACATGTTCCCCTTGATCTCCTGATTCGTCTTCTCTTTCTCCCATCTTGATTGATAACTTGATTATCATCCTCGATTCCTTCCCGTCCTGTCTTTTGATATCTTGTATCCTTTCCTTTAGGGGCACATCGTTCTCGGCTATTGGAGGAGCCGGCATGGGAGAGAATCTAGTAGAGCAGGGACCAGTTGGAGATCAGCAAGGGGTAGCCCCTCTACCTGAACAGATTCATATCGAGAATGTTACTGAGCATGAGACAGTTGAGCCGCAGAGGCCAGAGGTTCCCGTACCTCCAGTGATGCCGGTAGTACCAGTAGCACTCGACACACCGATACTATTGCAGATTATCAGGGGGTTATTGGAAACCCAGCAACACCAGATGGCAGCCCAACAGCAACAGCAGACCCAGCAGCAGGAGCAGAATGTATTACTGAACCAGGGGCTATAGTTAGCTCTTGAGAGAAGTGTCAGGAATGACTCGGAAGCGTTGGGAAGGTTTTGTCGACTTAACCCGAGGTACTTTGATGGCACGGAGGATGTCATTACAGCGGATGCTTGG
Organism: Iris pallida; assembly: GCA_029216955.1. Classification (NCBI taxonomy): domain Eukaryota; kingdom Viridiplantae; phylum Streptophyta; class Magnoliopsida; order Asparagales; family Iridaceae; genus Iris; species Iris pallida. The sequence continues at coordinate 36,991,236 of JANAVB010001800.1, forward strand.
ATTCATGATATTGAGGCCATTTTGGTAGCAGCAAAGGTTCCAGCAGAAGAGAAGGTTGACTAGGTCAGACTGTTACTTCAGGATCTCGTCCGCGACTGGTGGGCATCAGAAGAGGTTGGAATGAGGCGTCATGTTCCTTGGGATAGCTTCACTACCAGGTTCAAGGCCAAGAACTTTGGCGTGGTAGCTCGGTATGAGCTTCAGCAGAGATTTATCAGCCTCAAGCAGGCTGGTAGGACGGTGGATGGTTATGCAGCGGAGTTCTGCAAGTTAAGTAGGTTTGCTCAGACGATGGTGGCGACAGAACCAGTGAGAGCAATGAGGTTCCAGCAGGGACTTCACTTAGAGATTATGCAGCTGGTCGAGGGGCACAACTACCATTAGATGCAGTATTGATGGCGGTGAAGATTATGCCAGTGGTTGTATTCAGTTTTGGACAAGATTGTAGTTGCGATCAGTTGAGCATTTCTAGCTAAAGATCGTATCGATTGGAAGAATTCAAAGACGAGCTAAAGTTAAAGAAACACAAAATATATGTAATATTCTCATGAGGTGGCTAGTTGAACGACAAGCTAAGGTATAGATTGGTATACCAATTGTCGTGCGACACTATTCCCACACAAGTGGACTGCAGAAAATATGGTAAGAAAATAACTCTCAGGCAAAAATCTTCTACTGTAACAAGCTGGGCGAAAACCTGCTACTATAACAAGCTAGGGAGTCAGAAAGATGTGCATTGCAAGCTAGCTACATGGAATGTGCTAATGCACTCAAATGCACATTGCATTCATAAACTTTAATACTCAGAAATGCGATGGCATAAAAAACAAGAATAAGTTGTAAAAGAAACTGCAGCAATGTAGAAAGGAAAGGGAACAGGAATATGTACCATTAATGACTAGCTGATCTAAAATCCTTATCTCAAGGTCTTTGGGCATTATGATCAATTCCTCAATGCTAAGCGTTGGGACATTTTCCAATCCTTCGAGCATCTTAAGGTTGTTGCAGTTAGATATGCGTAATTGGGTGAGGCTAGGCATCGACTCCTTTTCAAGCTTCCAATCTCGTAAATTGTGCAAACAATGAACTTTCAGGTAGCGTAGCCGAGGGAACCCACCTGCCTGACAGTGCATTCTCCTTCCGGCATATGATCCTTCGTGTAGCTCAACACAAGTGAGGTTGGGTAGCTCCTTCAGTGTCGGCATTGGGTCGGTACTCAATTGAGAAAACAGTAGACCAAGCTTGGTGATGTTAGGTGGGAATGCACTGGCATCAGGGAGTCGCCTGTCTGACAATCTACCAAATAGTTTGAGGCGACGAAGCGAGTGCTGGCATGAGAAAATGGATATGGCCTGTTTAGGTATTGTTCCACCATAACACGCAGAAAGTGTTAGGCTGCGTAGTCGATGTAGCTTACCGAGTGATCCTAGGAGTGCCTTCCAATGTTCATCTTTAATGTCATCCAACTCCAGCTTTTCAAGATTAGTTAGCTTTACCAAGCCACTCTCTATCCAACTTCCAGCTTTTATGGTCTTCAAGAACCGGAGATCTCTAAAATTTCCTATACTGTTATCGACATTGTCAATGCCGAACTCTACATGTAAGATTTGCAGCCTTCGAAGATTTTTTATTCGCTGGAAATCTACAAATGCGCGCCATCTCAAATACCTGAGGTGGATCAAGGTCTCAATTTCTTGTGGAAGCATCACACCAGAGTTTGCAACTTCCACATCAACCACTCTCAAAAATTTCAACCCGTTTAGAGAGAGATTATCTGTGCTAGAACCCAAGATTAAAGTACGCAGCTTTGGAGTCCTCCATTTCTTAGTGGAGCCATCGATGTAGCTTTCCGGTTCAAATACGTGCAATGCCAATCGCCGAGCCCACTTAATCATTGGAGAAATTGGTTTACTTTGTGCTGCACCGGAACTCACAAAATGGAGGAATCGACAACTTCTGGCTTCCACTTTACAGAAGTGATGGAAAATATTGCGAACACGGATTGCTTTAATACTTCCATCCCCCCGCCTTACAGCCACTTCAACCATAGACCTTTCCGCTAGCTCTTCTAAGAAAGCCTCTGCTAACTCTGTTTTTGCTGTCCCTCGATTTGGTGGTACGAGACCTTCCGCTATCCATAACCTCATCAATCGTCTTGCAGGGATTTCACTCTCCTCTGAAAAAGAACATACATATAGAAAACAAGCTTTCAGATGACAGGGCAATGCTGCAAAACAAACTGGGAATATACATGAGTAGGAACCATTTGCCTTGGGCTCCTTGTTGAGACTGCACAAAACTTCTAACCACTTGTGATGGGTTTTCTCTATAGTTGAAAGCAAGCTTCCTAAGAGCACTACAGATATTGGTAAGCCCTCACATTTCTCAACAAGACTTTGTCCAACAAGTGTTAAGTCATCTGGCAGTGCTTCCACATTTTGAGTCGGATATACCCTCTTCAAGAACAATTCCATGCTCTTGGAACTGTTTAAGAAAGATAGTTCGTGATGGACAATGATGGGGTCCGGAGATCTCGCAAATTCTACGTGTTGTGTGGTGAAGATCACTCTACTACCATTCCCTGCATCTGGAAAGCCGGTTTGAATTATGTCCCATGCTTCTTTATGGATAAAATCGTCCATTACAATTAGGTATCGCCCTTGGGACGACAATGTCTCCCTTAACTTCTTTTTCAGTACTTGTACAACCAACTTCCCCATTCTTACTTTTCCGCCGACTCCTCTAATAATTTCCACCAGAAGTTCTGGAACTTTGAAATTCCGTGGTATCGATATCCAGTACCTCACGTCAAACATTTCCTCAACCTCCTCATTATGATATATGTACTCGGCAAAGGTGGTCTTACCTTGGCCAGTGACACCTATAATAGGAATTACACGTAAATTCTTCCCATCTCTAAGCAACTCAAGTATCTTTCCCTCGTCTTTCTCCAAACCGATGGGGCTATGAGATAAATGTGATCTTGATCTACTTCTTTGCAAACTCTCACATTTGGAACTGCTCCTAATTTCTCGACTTTCGTCTAGGCCATTAAGACCAAGTGCTTCTTTTCGGTTGGAAATTTCAATTATCCTGGTCTCTAGGTTTTGAATAATTGCCCTTCCAGCTCTGTAATGGCTAACTATAGCCCCAAAAATAGGGAAGCAACGGTCTATCATTAACATCGATCTTTCAGAACAAGCACTAGGGTTGCTCCTAGTTAATGTGAGCTGAAAACCTCCTGTCGGAGTCAAATTGTCTGCCTCAAGCATGAATGATTCAACGAAATCTTCTATATCATAAGCAACATCTCTGATATCTCTAATCCAAATTGCAACCAACTCATTGTTTGCTTTCTTGGTAACAGCATCTGGTATGGAACATAAGACTTGCCGCAGCTCTCTCTCCAGCCAGCAGACTTCTTCCCTCACTCCATATAAAAGAGAGGGTTCTTGCAAAAGGTAGATGCTCAATGTATCTGCGACAACTGATACAATGGCTTCTTCCATCCTGTCGTCCTCCCTGTTTCAGAAAATAATACGTATGTATGAGTCTATGTGTAGACATATATAGATAGCTGGAGAGACGTGTCTATGCGTGTGAATATGTGCTGTGTAGGGGAATGCCTTTCATTTTGCTCTTGGGTCATAGAGATGACCCAACTGACAACAGCATATAAGATCATCTTACATAAACACATTCTTTTCTAGTCAGTGGAGTTCACAAGAATCTGACACTGGGGGCACAAGAATCCAATTAAAATTGTTATAATTGTAATGAACAAAGAATATATATCCATAGTCAGTAAGTTGTGCCTAACTTGTATAATTTACTAGGAAACTTGAAACTCTTTCTATGGATGATAGCAATACAAAAACAAATTCCTTAGAAGTTTTCTAAAAATTACACAAAAACACAACAATCAGAATATATCGAAACATGATTTCTGAACAACATAAATAAATAAACTAACCAGGATAATTGTAGCCAAAGCTGGGTTTTCTAGTGGCGATCTGGGAAGGGGTTGCTTCCTACGACACAATATATAGAAACAGACGATGACTTTACAAAGCCAAGACTATGTACCACTATCCTTCTTTTCAAACAAGTCTCATCTAACAATTGTATTAACCATCTAAGATTTACACCTCCCATCAGGATCAAAACAATACTCAAGACCGCAGCAATGCTTCTGTACAAGCTTAGATGCTTTCCTTGATTGGTCAATTATCAAGAAGTCTCATCTAACAATTGTATTAACCATCTAAGATTTATACCTCCCATCAGGATCAAAACAATACTCAAGACCGCAGCAATGCTTCTGTACAAGCTTAGATGGAACAACTTTCCTTGATTGGTCAACTATCAAGAGGTACTATACATAAAACAAATTGTACATGTAAAGTTAATGATGAATCACTACGCTTCACGGATACTTCCCGGGATAAATGTATCCTTTACCGTATCAGTATACAACACATATTGGACAGGATAACTCCTCGATACTCATGCTGCATATGGCTAGACTCCAAATGAATCCAAAACATAATTATTCAAAGGGGACATCCTGGGCCTAAGATGGGTCCGTCCCTGATTTCACGTGTGTGTGTATATATATACCCCTATACCTGAACTTCCTAAAAGTAGCATACTGAATCCATATGGTACCCAGATTTATCCATGACATGACAATGATTATCAGTATTGGGTACAATATTAATGCCATGACAATGATTATCAGTATATGTAGTGCAAATAACTATAGTGGTCAGAGAAATGAATTGTTAGCCCCAAGGTGTACCAAGATTACTAAGGCCAGGAACAACGGAGCTTCATGATATCAGGTTAAATGCAAGAAACTTGCTATCCGAACTTCATGATCTCAGGTTACAAGCACACAAAGAATAAAATCCGTTCTTCCTTGCAAACACAGTTGCAATCGAGATAGAACGTTCACATCATAAGAGAGGATGAAGAAGAAATGAACAAAAATGTTCTTTTTATGTTCGCAGACGCTACAATGAGATAGACCAAAAATAAAGAGAAAATACACTAAGTAAATCTCTTTACTGGGATGAACAGATCACCGTTGTTCAAAACAAGATTCACCCCATAGACGATATGCTCCCTGAAGCCAGCAAGTTCACCAAAGAACTTCTGGAATGCTCCTGTCACTCTTGGACAACTTGAAAACTCGAAAGTGAGAAACTGCTCATAGGCGCATTGCACATTATTGCTGCTGCTATAGATGGCGCATGGACATTCTAGAGTGTGATTTAGTAGCCCTCATTTTCTCTTCCTTCTATGTTTTTTCCACCCGCACAAATGAGAGAAGTGGACCTCTATTTATAGAGCAGCCCAGCACCTATGAGCGCATAGACATGCTCATGTGTGCATATGCACTGTCCGACCAAATCTTACCAAATTCGTGTCATAGAGTCCTATGCGCCGACACAGCAACACGCCGCACGCTGACAACGTCGCATACGTAGCCACGTCGAAAGCAGCAGAACGCATGCGCTCTGACAGCGCCGCCTGCACCGCCCATGTCGTGCTCTGACAGTGCCAAAGGCAACCACGCTTATGCATCTAGCACAAGGACGCATAGTGCATAGACCCAAAGCGCATGGACTCTTAGCACATGGACGCATATGCGCATGGCCGCTAATGTGCCTGACCGCTTATGTGCATGGACGCTTAGCGCATGGACGTATATGTGCATGGACGCTTAGCGCATGGACGTATATGTGCATGGTCGCTAATGCGCCTGACCACTTATGCACATGACCGCATATACGCCTGGCCGTATGCACGCCTTGCCGTATAGAGCCTGACACAAGAGCCACGCATGGCCACACATGTGCCTCGCATTACTCGCGCATAGTCGCGCACATAGCCGGCACAGAGTCGAGCATATGTCCGCGCATACGCCACGAGCATGCGCCCGCACATACACCCGAGCTAGCAACCGTGCATGTAACTCGCGCATAAAAGGAGCACACGAGCGCTATGTGACGATATTTTTGTGCTAAGTGCGTCATCAAAGCGTCAATTCGCACCCTTCGTCCAAGTCACTAAAGCTCTACGGGACTTAGCTCATATGGTTTCCCATAGTGAGTGACAAAACAAATGCTTGTTTCCTGTGATTTACACTTAATCCTCTAGGAAAATCAACTCACATGGGCCACCTCACCCCATGTGCATATACCAACACAAGCATAGCTATTATATTGATATACACCATGGTGGTTTTCCATTATGGGACTAAAAGTTCCTAAAGCCAAGTGAAAATACCAACAACCACCCACATATAACATAATATATGGTCGAGTGTTTCTCACAGTGACTGCCCTCATGCATTAGAAGAGATGTCGCCTCGACTTGAATCTTCCCGCATGGACAAACAGCAGTAAGATACAAGAATGGACTGAGCCTTGAATTCTCCACCATAGTTGCTATTCTTCCCACTCACACAATGACATCATTGGTGTTTTCGGATGAACATTAAAGGTCCTGTGCAAGTCTGATTTTGGTGTATTTTTGGGTGTCTATAAGTTTACCCTCAAGAGATGGTCTGTATCTCTATTCATACACTCTAGGTGAGTTCTTTTTGTTAAGAGTCCCAAAATGAAGCATTCGCTTCCTTGCGGTGCCACGCCGCTATGACATAGCATAAAGCCGATACTTTACATCTTTTACCTCATCATAGTGTCATACTACTGTAGCATGAGGACATCGGCCTCTTTGTAGTATCGTACAACTCAACATGAAGTCTTGCGCTTCTTTGTGATACTACGCCGCTATGACATGGCTTGAAACCGAGACTTTACCCTACCTGGTACCTCATCGTGGTGTCACACCACTGTAGCTGTCACGCTCCGATTCGGAGAATCGTTCGTCATCGCTTTGATTCACACCGAATCATTCGTCCTCGCTAGGACGTGATGTCGTACAAGTCTGGTGTTGCACTTGTACAAGGCAAGACGTGCATATTTGTGTCATTTTGAAACATTTCAAGTAAATCCATATTTGCAGAAACATTGAGTATGCAGAATAGAAAAAAATAATTGATTTTATTGATAATTGCAGCAAGATACAACTTTTCTCGGTACTCTCTGAAATACCGTTCCGGCTTACATTTATTCATGCAAAGAAAAACAACTGATAGGCTGTCATGAAATAACTTCTCGTTCCATACATTATGCCCTTTTATTACATTTGAAAATCCAACCAGCAATCTTGAAAACTCCGCAATACTTTGTGCGTCTTTATTTGAAAACAACTTGAAAATAGCAGCAACTCAAAAAGCTTTAATTCTGACTTGTGCCCGCACCTTCTCCAGTACCTGTGGAGGAGGGGTCAGCACATTATAAAAATGCACTGATGAGCCCCGTTGGCCCACTTAGCTAAACCGACATTTGAAGTTAATGACAAGCATTTTAAATCATGAGATTATTAGGGAGTAGTAATTCATAATGAGGCAACATGATATTATATGAAAGCAACTGTTTACTTTACCATCGTCCGAATCTAGCTTCCTACATAAGATACAAGATAATAATAATACTTACCGCCTCTGTACAAAATATTGATTAGCATGCATCCTTACAACATGACAACTGGTGTTATTTCACTATTTCGGACGTTGCCATATAGGACTTCAACGGTAATCGGCGTGTCATTTCACCGGGTTGCGAGTCCGAATGAAATGTTCCGATACCACGTACCCTTAAAGTACGTTTAGACTTCCCCTATGGTCGGATTGGCCCCAGCACTGGACATACGTCCGAGGAAGAAGTCACCCCCTTGTGCATAAGTTGTCCCTGATCATGCGAATGCGTGTCCAACTCGATAAGCACTGTGTGCATAGTAAAATTTACTTGAAAGTAAATAAGTAGCATTTCATTTGCATTCATCGCATCATAACATAATGACTATTCATTTTCCATCATTTGTCTCATCCTTTCATATTGTATCGATTCGTTACAGTGTAACAGTTAATGCATCATTTCATTATTCATAGGAACAAGCATCATCTCATAGGGTCATGTGGCATTTCATTCATTTATTTGTGTTAACAGCATAATCGATTCATTTCAATGTTCATTTCACTAACTTTTTAGTGATATTGACTTGTGGCATTCAACGCATCAAGTTATCGATCAACGGATGTAGTATGGCAAAAAGAGAATTCATTTAGTTGGCATGAAGGAGCAGCAGAGAAGGGACAAATCACCACAGAGAATCCACACTCACCAATTAGAGAATTGCAAAGAGGGAGAGGAACACTTGTGCGCTTAGCCTTCCGTCACGCATCCGCCTGCGATGACATCAAAAGTTTGGTTAATACTCCGTCTCGTTATGTTCTTTTCTCTCAGAATTCTCAAAAATAAATGTTATCAAAATCGATAAAAATGGACAAGAATCAAATCATCGAAAACCATTCAGAAAATCACCCATCAAAACCAAGCAGTAAAATCAACAACAAAACATCCAGAGAAAACACTTGGACTCATTTCAAGAGAAATCGATCTATTAATTGGAAAGGTTCTTATGCATTTGGACGTGATCGATTAGATGCCGCCGGTAAGTTTCTCCAATACTCGGTTCCGACCGAGTTAATCAAGCCACAAGCCTTACATAGTGAACCGCTAGGAGCGGGGCACTACAGTAGCAAGGGGTCACCGGCCCCTTTGTAGTGCTGCTTACAACTCTCCATTCTTCAGCATTAGGCTGCATGCCTATATGCGGTGCTATGCCGCTGTGACATGGCCCAAAGCCGAAGTTTTACCCTGTTAAGGTATCTCATGGTGGTATCACCCCACTGTCGCATTGAGTGCTACGCTCCTTTGTAGTGTTGAGCTATCCGTATCTCATGTCAAGCATGTCAGCCATCCACGATGTCCGAGAACTCGTTAAGGCGTCAAAGCCATCCTCCCACAGGACTTGTTCTTTATAAAGAACAAATAGTAGACCACAGTAGTTCCGGATACGTATTCCACACTATCCCAAAGGACTACCTACTGTACCTAATATTTTTCCAATCAATGGTCCTCCCTTGAACCAAAAGCTAGATGCCTATTAGATTTCTCTTTGAACTAATAGCATAAAATTTTATGGTAGGATTGCAAGACACAATATCAGAGGTCCATCAAGCCCATTTTCTTGTTGATTCTTCGACCAACTGGAACTTGAGGCCATTGTGAACAGATTCGTCAGACTCCTGACTCCGATCATTGTCCACTGTAATGATCCACGCTGACTGCGCTCATTCAGTGTCCCTGTGCCTTTGTCTTATAATCCTCTTCTTATTATAGAAGAGATCATCTGATGCCATTGTTGCAGCTACCTGGTTGTCGCAATATATCGACATCATCCGAATTCACGCACAACCTACAGAATGATCATGTCTGGTTGTCGCAATACATCGACATCACCTGAATTTGCGTACCAACCACATGAAGATCATTAATTAGTTCCAAAAGGTATTATACTTCGTTCCCGAAGTCATACTGCTTCATCTGTTGCAGATTAAAGTGCATAGAACTCAGATTCCATAATGAGAGAAACGTCTGCTTTTTCGACTTCATCGATATAGCAGTACCACCCATGGATCTACTTCTGAGTAACTGTTGTAGTGCATCCTTTTGAGTCCCTGAGAGATATCTCATCACTCTCTTCACAGCTTTCCAAAGATCAACACCTGAATTGCTCGTGAACTGACTCGGCATGCCTACAACAAAAGCTATGTCAGACCTTGTGGTATTTGTAGCCTACATCAAACTATTGATGACGCTCGAGTACACCAACTGTCAGATCCTACTTTCTGAATATGGCTTCATCCTTTGATCACACCTGTAAGGAGTATTGATCCCTAGAAGATCCTAATATCCGTAGCATGTGATTATATTTTAAACGTAGTGAGCTTGTGACAGAGCAAGTCCAGCTGACGTCCTGATTATATTAATTTCCAAGATGACATCCGCATCTCCCTTTTCATTCACAATGAACTTGGACTAGAGGAACATCTTTGTTCTTGCAACGTATCTACATCTGTGAACAGGATTAGCAAGTCGTCCATATAGAGACAAACGATGGTACCTCTATCACCAGCGAACTTCGTGTAAGCACATACATATAAGACCCGCTGATCTTGCAGCTATTTAACCTGTTGACTAGGTCAAACTACTCATGCCGCAGATTGGGAGCTTGCATTAGGCTGTACATGGATTTCACCAATCCTGTAGACTTTGTCTTTAAGACTCTAAATCGACAACTCCATCTGACTGTTGCGTGAGAATCCCTCATGACATTTCTACATCCAAAAGAACTATCTTGACATCCATCTGATGAAGAATCAACTTTATGAATAGAAGTCCCAGCCATCGTCATCCTGACAGTTGACACCTTATCTACTGGAGCATATGTGTCAAACTCATCAATCCCCTAATTTGAGCAAACCCCTCCGGCTACCAGCCTAGTCTCAAACTTGTCAATGGTTCCTTCGGCCTATGTCTTCATCTTTATGAAGATTTAATGGGTTTAGATCCCTCAGGCAGATTAACTACCACCCAATTGAATTGGATGTTAAGGAGTCAGTCTCATTATAGACTCACTCTTCCCAGAAGATTACATACCTAGTCTTCATCGTGTAGTGCCGGCCCTGTCCCGCTCAGTCAATCGGAGGAATCGAAATGTCGACGGCGTTCGGACTTAGCCATGCAACGGCCTGCTCGAAGTCCCGCTCGGTCGAGGCGACTCCTCGCTCAGGTGGGTGACTTCGGTGAACTTGCCTCAGCTTGGCCTTCGCACTAATAAAACGAAAGTTTTTAAATGCACAAGTAGGCTTGATAATAAAAGAGACGAATTCACATAGCTAAGGGAATAATCCCAACTTGGGTCAGACTGAGTTAGAACATAGAAAAAGGTTCCACGGTCGGCTTAGAAGTATGCACGGCGTGCTTTCAAAATGACACTCGGTCCTTCGTCTCGTGACTTGGGAGAAGGAAAATTAGTCTTCGCCACAAAGCTATGAATTAGCCTAAGTCATAGACGTCGTCCGCATAAATGCTTGATAAAGCAAGCACGGATCGTCCAAGACTTGACATATCCATTGCTTGTCTCACGGGTTAAGTTGTATCGCACGGTTTGTGGCATAAGTCTAGGCACCCAAAGAACTTGGTTGTTCAAGTCGAACGCGTGCACGATACGTTCCCACGATGCGAGGCTCGATATAGCATTTGCTCGTCAAGTTGTTGTACGATTGAGTTAGGCAAGAGTTTTGTTGGGCTATCAAAGTCGTAGCAAGCACGTCCTACGAGTTCTACGGCTGGGTATAGCCACAAAGTCCCACGATCTTAAGGCTCATCATATAGAGTATGACTTGAGCGGTAGCGTCGTGTTGAACGCAAGTTGGTTTAAGACACAAGCCACGGTTTGTTCAGTAAAAAGTTAGCCACGGTCTATGGCACCTAACGAACACGGTTGTTCAAGTTAACTAGGAAGGCTATGCAGTAGTCGTTCCTGAGTTTTCAAAGAATGGAGAGTTCAAGCGATGGTTTGTCGCCGAGACGGTCCCTCGTTTGAGAGTCTCATGGTTCCAATGCACATTTTGCATGATATGGTTTCGAGCACATTTTGCTAAAGAATATGGTTGAGTCGTTCCACAGATTAGGCCATGCATTTATGTGAGTCTAGATGAAGTCTCGTAGGTACGTGGTCATGGACAACTTGTCGACAAGGGCAATGTTTCTTCGGATCGACAACCTGGGCCCAGGAGACCGATTCGGCCATAGAGGAAATACGGTATAGCTGATGCTGGGTAGGCAACCAGGGATTCGGTAGGCTGTCATTGGGGCTAGCTACCTGCATTGACCGACCCATCCTATTCCTAGCTATGTCCACGATGGCTAGTCAATGCCAGTGACCTTTCATATAGGTAAGTTGGCGTGCTAAGCGGCTATCCGCATGCACGTTGTCGGTCGAATCAAAGGAAGTGTAAACACATCACAACTGAGTCAAGGAAGGTATGCACGGTTGCAACACCAGTATGAAGCCTAAGATTTGGCTATAGCAAGGATACGTGCTTCGGCACGAGTCATGGCGTCGAGTATTAAGTTGTTCGCACAGAGTCGCATAAGTCGGATTTGAGTCATTAAGAGTTAAGTCAAGAAGGGCCGTAAGGCGAGTTTGATTAAGAAATGTTGAGTTGCGAGACACGACCTTGATATGTTCATGCACGGCCATGCTGTCACGGCACAAGTATAGGCAAGACTAAGTAGGGAAGTACTGTCTCAAGTATATTGAAGCACGAATAGAGTTTATGGCATGACCAAGTTGCTGCATCCCAAATATAGGCCGAAAGGTAAGCACAAGTCAATAAGTTGACGTCGTTGACACGAGAAAGGTCTAAAGGAGGTAAGTACGAGTCGATAAGTTGACGTCGTTGATACGAGAATGGTCTAAAGGCAAGGTATAGTTAAGTTGTTGGTACAAGGCACGATGATGGTCTGAAGACACTAAACAAGCTAAGAGTTTATGTCTTAAAATTGATCCTAAGGCAAGAATAGAAAGACAATCATAAAGGGATTATGTTGTACAAAGTAAATGAACGTGTTGGTTTTGTATGGATGGACGAGGAGCTCACACAACCAGTACAGTTGAGTACTGACACCCACACAGTGTTTATGTGCAGGCACAGGTAGAAGCTCGTTGGCGCAGAGCTCGCTTGGATGCGTCGAGACATGGAGTTCCTTGACGTTTTGAGGAGTGAGGCCGAGAGTGCGGTCGCATGGAGTCAGAACTTATATGAGACATAAAGTGTGGACATCGCCTATCTAAAGCATCTGCTGGCTCGTCAAAATCCAATGAGAGATGAGAGAGAGCAGAGTGACTTGTATTGTGAGAAAAGTGAGCTTGAGTGATTGTAATTTTGGCCTCGTGCCCACCTATGTAATCTTTGTTTCAATATCATTAAAGAGCATTTTGAATGACTTGCGTTTTGTTTCAAGTTTCTGCTGGTATTAATCAATATTTCTGCTTTGGGACTTCTGTGCGATGACCCCATCGCTTAGCATGTAATCGGCCGTTATGGAACCCGCCTTGTACGAGCACATTCTAGGCTCGTGCGGCATTACGTCTTTGTGAGGATGATCGGTCCTACGGGACCGGACGTGACACATCGTCTCATCAGCCTCCACGTGATGGGTGATCAAGTCATCCCGAAATCTTTCAGCCTTCTTACTCGTTTTGCTTGAAGCTCAGTGGATACTGGTTCAAGCATTGTCACGCAAGGACAACCTTCTACTACTCGTTCTTTGGAAGTAATTGCTTCTCTGGCATCAACAATGTTCTCCGGAACATCCGCGAGAATAATGTTCTCGTCTCTAGCAAACTTGTCTTCAAAGAATTTTGCATCGTGAGACTCAATGATATGATTGACACAATATCAAGAGATCTCCGACCATAGCTTTCAATAGCTTATCCTAGAAATACGATCTTCTTGGTCCTCATCTCTGGCTTCTGAATCTTGAAATCATGAATCTTCATGTACACCAGACACCCGCACACTCGAATGATATTAAAGTCAGAGCTGACCTTGAACTATTGTTAATGAGAATTATAGTCAGATATGCAAACGGTACTTTATTCAGTAATAAACGTGGCCGTATAAACAATCTATTCCAGAAGCATATTGGAAGATCCACAGTATATATATCATCTCTGACAGCGTCATGAGCTTCCTCTTTGAAACTCCTTGGATTAGAGATACTACGCTGCGGTCGTTTCATAGCCAATTTCATGTTCATAGCAGAACGATGTGAATTCAGGAAAACGATACTCTCCGCCTTGATCAATCCTGAGTTATATAAAGAGACTACGGAGCAGTCGTTTCATAGCCAATTCTATGTTCATAGCAGAACGATGCGAATCCAAGAAAATGACACTATATCTCTATAACTTATGAATCTCTTGAGTTGTCGACCTACTAGACGTTCATCTTCAGCCCTGAAGTCCCTGAACTTGAACTTCTCGAATGCTCCATCCTTCGACTTGAGAAGACATCCGAACATATAATTCGAGAAATACTTCAACCCGGTCTGTAGAAAATTGATAAAAGTCACAGATTTCTGAGTGTACAAACTCCAGGAGATCTGTACTTTGGTTCAATCGTCTGAGCAGCTTCCTGACAGTCTTGTCTCTGCACAGACTTCATATCCCTCTACCTTCTTACCCCCACATACTGGAGATAAGGCCTAGATTAGACATCTTAAGACTACTAATACATAACATCCACTCTCAGTCCATTCCTTCATAACTCAATAAGAAACTTCGGCAGAAGTCCATTCCTTCACAACTCAATAAGAAACTTACATAGCATCCACTCTCAGTCCATTCCTTCACAACTCAATAAGAAACTTCATTGACATCAGCAGAAGTCCGAATATTCCTTCAATACTGAACACATATCCAAAACATGTTGCTCGTCAAGAAATCACCATCTGGTTAGTACGGATGTCAATCTTCAAGTCTGTATCGGACAACAGACTTCTTAAGATTAGGTCCTAGGAAATCTCTGGAACATGCTACTCGCACTCCAGTATCCTTGTCGGTAGTCCAAAACTACTTTCATGATCCTCAGATATTCTGCTAGATATATGTTCGTCATCGAGACCTTCGTCATAGCAAGACTCGTCCTAGATGAACAACTTCCTTTAGAGCATACGTGACCAAATGCACCAGTGCCCGTCCACTAGTCAACTACCATGCTAGATAACTCAACTTATGCAACAATAGCAACCAAGTAAGTAATCAAAACAACTAAGTTTAGCCATACCTTGCTATTTTGGTTTGAAAAGGATTTTGCCATCCTTCTTCATATAGTCTTCCATCCACCGGAGTAACAGATTCAATCAGGCTTGAGCAAAGATGAAGCAGACTTCATTCTGCACTGTTACTGTCTGGAGCAATTGAAGAGACATGCGCTGAGATATACAGGATCCCACGTGCATATGCTGACCGCGCATAAGAAGTCATGCACATATTACCTCATGCGCAAATGAAATCATGCGCATAAGACATCATGCACATATAGCACCATGCGCATAAGACATCATGATCATGCGCATATAGCACCATGCGCATATGCCTGCAGGAAGCAGAGATTGCCAAGTGCCTCTGTCACAAAGCGCAAAATCCACCATGTGCCTCTGGCTCCATGCGCAAGACTGACATGCGCCTTAGGCACTATGCGCGGAGTCTGCTAGGCACATAAAGTGCCATGCACCAGATCTGTTGGGCTCATATAGAACCATGCCCAGATCTGCTAGATGCATAAATCCAAGCTGCAAGTGCCTTGGACATCTTCCTTGGACATCTTCCATACGATAACTTGCACATGATCAAATCTCCATCCAATATTGCTGCTTAAGCACACTGAGTGCCAACTTCACAGCAGCAACAGTCCTGGGTAGGTGCCCAAATACACTCCAACATTTTAATGAAGGACTTCATCCTCATCAAATGCTAGAAGTGTAGTCCATCAATCTTCTCAAGTCGTTAAAACTTGTGATGAGAAGACTTGCACGGAATTTCTACATCTTCTCGGATCTTGCTTTGAGATTATTAGTCATGAGGCCTATCAAGATGAGAACTAAGGCCAGGAACAACAGAGATTCATGCAAGACTTTTCATTCTGCCCTCTGTTTAATCCTAAAGAAGAAGTCCAGGGTTCCATGCAAGAAACTAACTCCCCGAACTTCATGAATCCCAGGTTACAAGCACACAAAGAATAAAACCCGTTCTTCTTTGCAAACGCAGTTGTAATCGAGATAGAACGTTTACATCATAAGAGAGGATGAAGAAGAAATAAACAAAAATATTCTTTTCTTTACGTTCGCAGACGCTACAATAAGATAAAACAAAAATAAAGAGAAAATACACAAAGTAAATCTCCTTGCTGTGATGAAAACCGTTGCTCAAAGCAAGATTCGTCCCATAGAAAATCTCCTCCCATGAGCCAGCAAGTTCACCAAAGAACTTCTGAAACGTTCCTGTCACTCTTGGACAACTTGAAAACTTGAAAGTGTGCAAACTGCTCATAGGCGCATTGTACTTTATTGTTGTTGTTGAAGATGGCACATTAACATTCAGAGTGAGATTCAGTGACCCTCACTTTCTCTCTTTTTTGTTTTTCCAACCACCCAAATGAGAGTGGAGCTCTATTTATAGAGCAACCCAGCACCTATACGCGCATAGACATGCTCATGCACGCATACGCGTTGTTCGACCAAATCCTACCAAATCTGCATCACAGAGTCCTATGCGCCGACACAGCAACGCGCCGCACGCTGACAACGATGCATGCGCCGCCTACACCGAAAGCAGGCGCACGCATGCGCTCTGACAGTGCCCATTCCACGCTCTGGCAGCGCCGAAGGCAACCACCCGTATGTGTGTAGCGCATGGACGCAAAGCACATGGTCGCTAATGCGCCTGGCATATGTGTTGGAATATTTAGTATGTCATATTTAGTAGATTGTATTAACATAAAAGATATTGGAATATCTGTAGAAGCATGAAAATATCCATACTATGCGCCCAAATAAAGAAGTGACTATGCGCCCACATGTAGCAATTCTATGCGCCCACATGTAGTAAATTCTATGCGCCCACATGATTTTTCCAGAGGTGAGCACATGGTTGTCCTCCTACACTATGCGCCCAAGTCAGAACAGCTCTACGACTCGGTCATCATCCACGATCAGTCATGGGTCGAGGCATACGGCTACGCCAGTCTCCACGAGCAGTCGTGCACTACCCACGATCATCCAGTTCTTATGCGCCTACATCCTATGCGCCCAAAGCAATATTATGTGCCCACAGGGAGATCAGTGTATTCTCCACCTATGTGTGCATAACAGTCGTTTTAGTGCAAGATGACTATAAATAGAGGACATATGCCTCTTCAAATGAACAGAACAGAGAGCATTTCAGAGCCAAATTGTTGTCCTTCTTGCCAGTGAGCCGAGAGTTAGCAAATTTCTTAGGTTTTCTTCCACTTTTGTAAATCGGAGTGTCAACGGAGTAAAGGAGCAACTGTCGCTCGATCTCCATCGTCCCATTTCCCAGAATTCTTTTTGTACTCGGAGATTCTCAATGCAAGATCTCTCAGGTGTACTCGATTTGTGGTGCCTTGCGCTAATAAGAAAAGACAGTGATTCTTCTCTTTTTTGTAAGTGTCTACAAAAATGGCGACTCTGCTGGAGACTACCTTTTCCTCTGATGAGAAGGTGGTGACGCAATACGATACCGCTAAAGTGGGGAGCACTCAGAATATGTTGATCGTGAAGTTCGATCAACAAGCGTTCGAAAAGATGATATCGAAGGATGGCTCTACTCTCTCAAAATCAGTGAAGCGAAACAAGTCTCGCAAGACTTGGCTTCCGAAGGCTTGTGCTGCATGTCCTGCCAGTGCCGTAGAAGATGTGCAACCGAAGGGGAACTCTGTCACATAGGCGCATAACTCTTCCACAGAAGCTCCCAATGCAAAGAAGGCGCATACTGTTCAGGGCTCTACTAGCCCAGTGACTTCTCTCTTGTTCAATCGACAACAGAGTGCTCAACTCTCGAGACTTGGCAAAAAAAAAAACACTACGATGCCAAGAATTGAAGTGTTCGACACTCTGGGCAAACTCAGCGAAGCTTGCAAACGAAGAGGGCGAAACTGGAAAAAAACAGTGATGTTTTCCAAAGCATGCGCCCAGGACTATGCGCCCAAAGGATGGTGTGGGCGCATAACTCTGGTCAGAAGACTTCTGTCTTCAGTAGGCTGTCTACCACTATGCGCCCAGGCTTTGATGATCCATTCTATGCGCCCACGGCCAGGAAGGCCAAGCATGCTGCCAGAACTTCTGGAAAGCATGCGTCCAAGGACATGCTCCAGGGTCTATGCGCCCACAGCAAAAAGACAGACCCCAACGCGTATAGCACGGGGCTATCTTCAAGGTCATCATGGAACTTAGGTGTGGGGGTTGCCCCTGCGCATGAACTAAGTCCGGATATGCCGATTTCCCTTACAAACCCATATACAAAGCGGGGAAATGCATGTGAAATGGGTTCTAAGGCAAAGCTCCTTTCCGCCGATTTGCGCGACATGATAAATCATAAGCGTAAGGCGAGAGAGATCACTGCGACTCATGAGGTGCCTCTACAAGAGCGTCCGTGCACTAGTATTATCATCAACTGTTGCTGCTCCAAAGCAACGAAAGTTCCTCCAAGGCAGTCTGTGTTTCGACGACTGCAGCGTTCTGATGATGAAGAGCCATTATGTATTTCATCCAACATGACTTCATGGGGTCCTCCCTACGGGAGCCCCAATAAAAGAAGGTGGACCACTAATCCAAGCTTTTCTTTTAATTCTGCAAACAGGAGAAGAAGAAGTCTGCCAGCAAACAGCCAGCGAGCTGTTTCACTTGAAGGAGTCTATATGGGTACTCGGTCGAGAACAAGATCCCTTATAGACGGCGAGGACTCTCAAGCTGGGGGTGGTGTTCCCTCAGAATTTCAAGCTGGGGGTAGTACTCCCTCAGAATCTGAAGCAGACGACCTCTACGCTAGGGGTAGCCTTCCAGATGACGATAATCTCTTCGAGTCCGACGGTGACTATCTACCTCCCCTGCCTGAAGACGAAGGCCTTTTCAACTCAGAGACAGACAGCATCAGCACCAGTTGTACTGTCACCTCTATTCATCCTCGCATGCTATCTACGTAATGATAGATAGAGAGAGACCTGAAGAAGCTAATGATCAAACCAACAAGCGGCTGGAGAATCTTGAAATGGCGTTCGCCAAGATCACTGACATGCTTACCAGCATCATGGTTGTCCAAACTGCTGGGGTTGTTCTCCCACTTCAACCGAACGTCTCAGCACACGCTAGTCCGGTTCATAGCAACAACCCTCATTCACTACAAAGGGAGTGCCATTCTATTGCACCTCCTCCAAATCCCGTAAATGCTGGAGGTGGTCCTTCGTCGACAGCACTTAACAACCGTACAGCAGTCGTTTCTTATCATCTGCTCAATCATCAGGATGCAATTGATTCTCTTGTTGCCCGTCTCGATACCATCTCATACAAAGACGAGCTTCAGAAGATGAGAATATCTCAACCTTATCCTCCTAAATGGGAGAATGCCACTTGTCCTCCTAACTACAAGCTATTGACACTAAATTCGTTTGACGGGATGACTTCTCCTCGCCAACACATGACATACTTCAACATGCAGACGCTGCACTTACCAAGAGACGATGCGTTCTTGTCAAAGCTATTTATCAGCACCTTGCATGGAGTAGCTTTTGAATGGTTCTGCAGTCTGCCTGATGGTTGCATTAACTCCTTCAAAGACTTGGAGAGGCTATTCCTAAATAGGTTTTACGAAAGTGGCATGCATGTTAGTATGTCCACCCTCATCGAGACCAAGCAGAGGAAGAGTGAGACTGTTATTGCTTTTATCGAACGCTTCAGGCGACTAGCCTTGAAGATGCCCTTCAGTATACCAGACTCGGAGCTTATGGATACTTGTCGGCATTACTTCCTTCCTACAGTGAAGTTCTGTCTGGGTATACATAAGTATGATACATGGCCTGCTTTCATCGGGGCCGCTGATGCTGCTGAAAATGACATTCCTAATCTGGAACTACTGGGGTTGAAGACAATCAAATCTGAAGACAAAGACAAGCACCCCCAAACTATCCCTATCCGTGGGGGTAAAGGAAAAGAAGTCTTGAAAGTTGACACTTCCAAAGGAGCTCCCAATTCTGAGAGTGCTCCTGACAGACCCAAGGAGACTTTCTCCTTTGACAAGGATGATGTTATTACCATTTTCAATACGTTGATGAAGGGTGATAAACTGGTATTGCCTACACCACGACGTCCTAAGAAGTCATGCCGACTCAGCGACCCCAAGTACTGTCTTTATCATCAGTACGTGCACCATTCTACCAAGGATTGTATCGTCTTGAAGATGAAGATACAACAGCTCATCGACAACCAAGTTATCAACCTCGAAGCTGAAGACAAGGTCGTGTCTTCTAACATGATCTCTCTTCAATTTGGTGACTTTCCTTCCACAGAAGTTCCAGACGGCGTAGTTCCAATTCCTAAGGCAATAATGGAAGTCGTCAACATGCCGCCAGCTCGCGATTCAACATCAACTCTGGTGCCACTCACGACGGAACGTGGTGAGATTATGTGGGTCCATCCCGACCTTGTGCAAGAAATGAAGCAGAAGATAGTGTCTTCCAAAGCAAAGAGGGGCAAGAAATACAAGCCATGCCATATGGTGTATTATCCTATTTATGAAGTCCTATCTGGTGAGACACGATCCGGCAAGACTTACCTGCGGACTTATGACCCCGCACAAGAAGACGTAATGCCTTCTCAAGCTCCTGCTGCCCCCACAAGTTCAGAAGCTGGTCCGTCTTGGTCCTCAACTACCGATAAAGCTAAGCAGAAGGAGACGCGATTTGACAAATCTTTGAAGTCACTAGCTTCCGAAGTCATGGATCGGCCTTACAACTTTGACATACTGGCACAATTGGCCAATACACCTGCCAGATTGTCATTGTTCGATCTACTACGTCTCTCCAAAGAGACGCGTAAAGCTTTAAGTGAGGCATTACTACATGCCGACTCTTATCTCGCTGAAGTCAAAACTCCCGCTGAAGATCCAGTCTCTTATCCTTATTGCCATAACACTATGGAAGTGGTTCCCAACATCACCTTTTCACAAGAGGACATGCTACTAAAAAATAATCGTCATGATAGACCTCTGTACTATACAGGGTATATCGGGAAGATTAAGGTAGATCAGATGCATATCGATCCAGGTTCCTCCCTCAGCATCATCCCTAAAAATTTACTCCAAATTCTAGGGATCCCTTTGCACAAACTGTCTGCAACCAATATAACTATCATGACTTTCAATACTGGGAGAAGTCATCCTCTGGGCAAGATCCGTCTCAAGTGCCAGATTGGTGATCTCCGGACAGAGGTTGCTTGGTATGTAATCGATGCCAATGTGTCCTACAACGTCTTTTAGGACGTCCGTGGATACACGAGAACATGATTGTTCCTTCTACCCTTCATCAGTGCTTTAAGTACGTCAACAGTGATGGCATCGTGAAGACAGAGTTTGCCGATGTCGATCCTTTCAAGGGTATTGAAGCCTACTATGGAGATTCGGTACTCTATCAATCTCAGCCTCCCAAGGATGACGACAACGAAGCTGACGATGAAGCTGAAGTTAATTCATCCGCCAGTGACGGTCCCCTGGTTATCCGAGTCAAAGGACGTACTACTCCAAAAATTACTTCAAAGCCTCTCACAATTTGGGTAAAAAAGAAACGTCCTGATATTGCCACACCATTGACCATCACTCTCCGCAAAACAACTCGGGTGAAACCTGCTGAAGCCTATCCTCCCAATCCTGATGAGTTACCCTACATAGTGAACTTGACCAAGTCTGTGACTCCTGTCCCGGATAATGACGCCCTTAATGAGTATATTAATAATCAAAATAATGTACCTTCAGTGGATGATGTTATCCCTGAAGAAAAACTCGCATATTTTCTGAGTAAAGGTTTATCTTTGAATTACTCTGATGTCTACCAGTACGTAGATACATTGTACGCCTTAGAGCATGGCATAAGACCACATCTCTACATGTCGGTCACGACATCCCGTCTGCGGAAAACAGTCTGGCCAGAGGATATCCACTACTTTATCGTTCCAGCGAGAAAGAAGGGTGAAGAACTAATCATCTTCGGTCGAATAATTGGCGTAAGAAAGTTCGTTCTGGACTTTACTACTCCCAATTACAACGCCGAAGCTGAATATAATTCAGGTAAAATGCAGCTTTACCGATATAGTTGCAGGCCAAGAATATCATCCAGAACATGAGATATGATATAAAAAGCAACCAGGGACTAAACCACGGTAAAGGACGACGATTGTCAATACGTCACTTTGCTCCTCCCGGCAAACCCGAGAACTATTATCAACGAAATGGTGTTGGTTTGGGTTATGTTACTCCTCCAACAACTCCTGAAGGATCAGATGTTGAAGTTGATCGTTGTTCTAATTCTTTTGATTCTTGCTTTTGGGATTCAGACTCCAGCATTGGAGACATGTTCAAAGCAACTCTATCCGTCAACATGGTATCAGTTAACCAAATTGCAGAAGATGTCCAATCAATTGAGCTCGAACAATGGGCTCAAAAGATGGACACCATGTGGGAGTTACATTTCGAACAACGTGAACCACCTACTGAAGACGAAGTCGTCCAAGTTAATTTAGGAGATGAATCATCTCCTAAACCAATCTTTATCAGCAAAAGTTTGTGTGGTGAAGAACGGCAATCTCTTATACAGCTTATAAGAGAATATATCGACGTCTTTGCATGGAGCTATGAAGACAAGCCAGGCTTAGACCCTAAAGTTGCTATGCACCGCCTAAATATCTCGTCTAAAGCTAAGCCAGTGAAGCAGCAGCAACGGCGGTTCAGACCAAATATCATGGAGGCCATCGAAAGTGAAGTCAAAAAGCTTGTTTCAAGTGGCTTCATTCGCGAAGAACAACACTCTGACTGGGTTGCTAACGTTGTTCCGGTCATGAAAAAGAACGGTAAAGTACGAGTCTGTATCGATTACCGTGATTTGAACCCTGTATGCCCAAAAAATGAGTTCTCTCTACCGATCACCGACGTAATGATCGACAATACTTGTAGCTTTGAGCGAATGTCCTTCATGGATGGGTTCTCAGGCTACAACCAGATCAAGATGTTTCCCGATGATGAAAAACACACATCTTTTCGAACACCGTTGGGGGTATACTGCTATACGGTGATGCCCTTCGGATTGAAAAATGCGGATGCGACATACCAGCGAGCTATGAACACAATTTTTTGCGATCGTACAAAACAGTGGAATGCTATGTCGATGATATTGCAGTTAAAAGTCGCCTCAAGGGCAACTACCTCCAAGATTTGAGAATGGTGTTCGAACTGATGCGTACATACCAACTTAAGATGAATCCAACCAAGTCTTTTTTGGGAGTCTCTAGCGGCAAGTTCCTTGGTTTTGTTATCACTTCAAATGGTATACATCTTGACCCGGAGAAAGTTAAAGCTATCCTCGATATGTGTCCTCCAAGAAATCTCGAGGAGCTACGCGGACTTCAAGGAAGGTTAGCCTACATCAGACGATTCATTTCAAATTTTTCTGGAAGGTGTCAACCGTTTACTCAGCTCATGAAGAAAGGAGTATCTTTCGTCTGGACTGAACAATGACAGCGCGTATTTGACGACATCAAGAAGTATCTCACAAGCCCCCCAGTGTTGGTGGCTCCGATAGTCGGAAAGCCTTTCTTGTTATATGTTCACGCTATGGATCATTCTCTTGGTGCCCTATTAGCTCAGAAGAAGGAAGGCGATCATGAACAGGCAATCTATTACCTCAGCCGCACGATGGTTGG
This sequence comes from Iris pallida, assembly GCA_029216955.1. Lineage (NCBI taxonomy): Eukaryota > Viridiplantae > Streptophyta > Magnoliopsida > Asparagales > Iridaceae > Iris > Iris pallida. The sequence continues at coordinate 37,014,767 of JANAVB010001800.1, forward strand.
TGCCGAACACAGATACACACCTGTTGAAAAGGAATGTCTCGCACTGGTATTGGCTATCCAGAAGACACGTCACTATGTGTCTGGACAGACTATCCATATCATATCTAGAGTCAATCCTCTCAGAATACTCATGACTAAACCAGGTTCTCTTAATTTCCGTTTAGCTACATGGGCAATGCTGTTGACTCCATACGATATGCTGTTCGTTCCTCAGAAGGAAGTAAAAGGCCAAGCATTAGCTGACTTCTTAGCAGCTCATCCAGTGCCAGAATCTTCCAAACTCTATGATAAAATCCCAGATGAAGTGGTTGTCTAACACTGCAATTGAGGAAATCCCCATTTGACGAATGTTTTTTGACGGTGCGTCAAGAACAGGACCTAAAGGAAATATTGTGGCCGGAGTAGAGATCGTGCTTGTTTCACCCGATCATCTGTTTATACACCGTGCGTATTCTCTCGTGGAACCTTGCACCAACAATGTGGCCGAATATAACGCCCTACTGATTGGCCTTCAACTGGCAAAATAACTGTGAGTTGACTATCTTGAAGCTTATGGTGATTCTAAGCTAATAGTTAGTCAGGTTCGAGGGGATTATGAAGTTCGTCATGAAGATCTCATCCCATATAACAAAGCGACGATTGAGTTGGCTTCTACATTCGCTGGATTCTTCATCGAGCACGTACCTCGATTACAGAATATAGAAGCAGATGCTTTAGCCGGTCTGGCTGCTTCCTTGACTGTTCCTACCAACACTCATCATTCGATCATAGTGTCTAGTCGAGAGTTGTTCTGTGCGAAAGATACCTTGTATATTCATCACAGTTACGCAGCAGAGACGAACGTCGACATCAAAGACTGGAGATTTCCTTTCATAGACTAGGCTGTCTACGGAATCCTCCCTGATGACCCGAAGGAAGCAGTATCTATCCAACGGCGATCTCTCAAATTTTACTATGATATAGCTACCAAAATGTTGTACCGACGTTCTTACGATGGGTTACTGTTATGATGTTTATCAGACACAAAAGCCAAACATGCACTATGTGAGGCTCACGACGGAATTTGTGGTGCAGACCAACCAGGCCCCAAATTACAGGATAGTCTCAGACGAATAAGTTATTATTGGCCCACGATGATAGCAGATGCTGTTGAATATGCAAAGAAGTGTAGGGCTTGTCAATTCCACGCTGATTTCATTCATCAACCTTCGGAGTTTCTACACTCGACGGCGGCATCTTGGCCTTTTGAAGCCTGGGGTATGGACGTCATCAGTTCAATCAGCCCGCCATCCTCCAGAGGACATCGGTTTATCCTGGCTATAACCGATTAATTCTCCAAATGAGCGGAAGCTATACCGTTCATTGAAGTAAAGACATCAAACGTGATCAGTTTCGTCAAACATCACGTCATCTACCGCTTCGGCCTACCTCGCAGGATCATCCATGATAATGGTCCACAATTTGTGAGCCATGCATTCTATCGGTTCTGCGATAAGAATCGAATTCAGAATGTAGCATCTACCGCTTACAATCCAGCAGCTAATGGATTAGCAGAAGCTTTCAATAATACTATCATCAAACTTCTCAAGAAGTTCGTGTCTTCAAACAAGCACGATTGGAATGAGAAGCTCCACGAATGTCTCTGGGCCTACTGCACAACGGTTCGGACTCCAATAGATATTACGCCGTTCTCTCTGGTTTATGGAAGTGAAAGAGTTCTTCCCCTAGAAATCCAGATTCCCTCTCTTCAAGTAGCCTTAGCCAGTGAGTTGACTGTCGAAGAAAGTTATCGTTCGCGACTACAAGAGTTGGAAGCGCTAGATGAAAAACGTTTATTAGCTCAACAGCGTATTGAGCTATACTAAGCACGCATTTCTAGAGCCTTTAATAAGAAGGTGAAGGAAAGATTCTTTCAAATTGGTGATCTGGTCTTAGCAGTGAGAAGACCAATGGTCATGACGCACAAGACAAAAGGAAAATTCCAGCCTAAATGGGAATGTCCTTTCCTTATAGAATTGGTGTATTCTAACGGTGCGTATCGACTAACCAAGCCTGATGGTGACTTGCTTATGATGCCGATCAACGACAAGTTCCTGAAGAAATATTATGTGTAACCTTTATATACAGAGTTCACAGATACTCTGTTTTAATCATGTAAATGTACAGTCCAATGTTTATGTGATTCGGAAAATCATCTAACTATTATCCGTATTTCAAGAGTCTTGAATACGCCATGGATAATAGGTCCTCTAAAAAGATTCCTCAGTGGAATTATCTTCGTTTGAACTCTGTCCAAACTCGATCTTATGAAAACGGTCACGTCCATATTACCTCTGAACTGTTTTCCGATAATTATTCCCCAGTGGGATAATTAAGAAATGTTTTGCCACGTCCATATAACCTCTGAGCAAAACACTCGTCAAAGATAATCACGTCCATATTACCTCTGAATTATTTACTGACTCTTACTTAATGTTATATATCCGTCCACGTCCATATTACCTCTGGTCAGATATAAAACATCCTCTGCTATTATGTCCACACTACCTCTATTAGCAGTTTCTTTTAACTTATTATCTATGTTTGAGAATCTTGAATATAAAACGGATAATAAGTTCACATCAAATTCTCCAGCGGAATACCCACCAGAAATATTTCTACTACGTCCACATTACCTCTAGTTCTGATATTTCACAAACTACATTCATGAGTTTCGAAAGCCAAAAGATTCTTTATTAAAAACTTCTCTCAAAAAGCAGAGAAAGGAAAAGATACAAGAGTTTTTATGGCTAAATGAGCCAATTACAAAGGAAGACCTAAGGAATACACAACCGATTGATGCTATCCCTTAAAGCCGTAATCTTAGTTTGAGACTTGACAGTGGCGTGACGACGCGCTTCTTCCTGCCGAGTAGCTTCATCCTTGAAGGGGATCAGTTTTGCGTGCTCTCCATCTAACTTCACCGGTTGTTCTTTCAATTGGTCTGAAGTTGTGGCAGTCACAGCAGCCTGAACCGTATAGTCTTCATTCTCAGACACAACTGTACTTAAGTTAGCCTCCAGTTGGGCAATCTTATTGTGGATCTGCGTAATGTGATTATACTTTTCGGTGATCTGGGCGGCCAGCTTATTCTTCGAAGCAATACGAGCCTCGCTCGCAGCGTTGAACTGTTCGTATTGATCAGCCAACTCACTGATCTCTTTAGCAAGGGCATCCCTTCTTTCTTGGAAAGTAGCTTCTTCTTCTGCAAGAGTCGCAACCAAAGCCTCGTCTTCTTCAAGAAACAGCGATGTTGGGCTTCATTACTTGGCTTCCCGGAATTTGGCCACTCGGTCCTCCAAGTCATTTAGAACTTTCCTCAGAGCATTGGCCCGCTCTTCATAGCCAACAATGCTTTCAAAGACCGTCACTTGGCATCCGGCAATAGCCTTTACAGGTCCAAAGGCGGCATTCCGGTTTAAGACTCCAGGAAGCTTTACTTTCAGAATGGAATAGAAAGTTTTTATGACTTCCTGGGCCAATCTCGTTATCCTCAGAGGAAGTCGTTGGGGAGGGAGCTTGATGGGGATCTTCCGCTCCAGGAAGAGATACTTGATAAGAAGCCGAACCTGACAATAAAACAATATATATATCAGTAACGGAAAGAAAAAAAAAAGTGCGAAAGAGTTGTAATTTCGTACATTCTGCTTGCTCAGCGCCAACTTGAACTAGGTCATCAGCCCTGGTTACAAGGGAATCAAGAGCAGGCCCAGGTTGCTCAATAGTGACAACGTCAAGGTCCCGAGCATTCCCGACATCAAGTTGTATATCTTCCATGGCCCCAGTTGGACCTGGAGCAGATCCAGTAACAGCCGCCTTAGTGCGCTGTTCAACTTCTCCTTCCGCAGTCGATGCCGGCTTACTGACAAATTCCTCTGCACCAACAACCCTAGTGGAACCGGAGATAACTTCTTGTCTTACCCCAGTGTCTTGGGCAACTTCTGTACATTGTTCCCTTTCCTTGTCTACAAGGGAATATACGACGGCAGTCAGCCTCGCGAGGAGTACGCAAAATTGAAGTCGGAAAATCTCATCCGAAGTAAAGTGCAAAGATAACATACCTGCGGGAGGGTGAGCTGATTGGACTTGATTCTCGTCCAACTCCTTTATCATAGCTCCAATCTCAGACATATCTCCTAAAGAGATATCGTAGGAGAGACTGGCTTTCTGTTCACCATCATAGTCCGGGCCTTCGCCCTGATCATCCCTTTACTCAGCCCCTTTGACTGGGGAAGACCAACCTTCGTCCGTTGGTTGAGGACAAGTGGGGGACACCGTTGTCACGTCCACTTCTTCAGACGAAGAAGCACCTGTCTCGGTCGCAACTTCGAGGTCCTGTGCAAAGGACAAACGCAAGGGTGAAAAAGCGTTATTCAAAGACTGCACGAGTATTGGTTTGATCAAAACGGCTATGGAGTCTAGAAAGGGATCCACCTCCTCGATAGACGGCCCGTGACGCCGTTTCACCTCTTCGAGTCTTCCGAGAAGATCTTCTTGGAGGAGGCAAGCCGACACCCACATTCTTGGCTTTCTTTGTCCCTTTTGTGGCAACAGTCTTCTTCTTCCTCTTAAAAGTTGACTGTTGGGCCAGTTTAGTTGAAGCTTTTCTCTTTTTAGGAGGATCAGGGAGAGCAGAGTCATATTCGATATCCTCTCTCTGAGGCACTGTAGCAGTCGGCTCCCCAAAAGCGGCTCTTTGTCGTGGTGCTGCGGCCGGCTCGACGGCTGGAGCGACACTCTCATTTCTGCTGCCCTCCGCAACTTTCGGACTTCTTCCACATTTGCAGGAGTGGGGGCAAGCCTAGTCCCCAATACCAAACTCTGCTCACGATCATACCGAGGATGAAGGGTATTGATCTGAGTATAAAACTTTGCAGCGGCATAGAGCAGATGGGTCTCAGGCTTATCTTCGGGCAGAATAAAAATCGCTTTTGTACATCCGGCGTTGTAATAAACCCATGCACGCGCCCCATCGATCAAGCTTCCTATCGACTCCAGATGAGGGCTAGGATTGCACAGAAGAAGCTGACTATCTCCAAATTGCCGCGCGAAATGGCTTGGTAGATAAGGCTCCAGGTAGGTGTGGTTCCTATTCCTGAGCACCAGATGAGAGGGCCTGATAGACTGGAGCCAACGGAATGTCCCAGTGGTCAAGCTAGTAGTGTGTGCTCCCTCATCTACTAATGTGTCCCCTGCGTTGACACTGGGGGATGGAGGGAATATTCTGAAGAACTCGTAGTTCGGAAGGAAGCTCCAAGCCCTTCTACAAGCAGGCATTCCAGTGACGGCCCAGTTTGCGTCACAGAATCTTCGAAGAAAGGCGTCTCCTGTCAAAGAGTCCGCCATCAGCCTGGCAACATCTATGCGCCCAAAGAGATAGTCTGTTATGTGCCTACAGAGCCATAAGAAGACAGTCTCCCATGTTTCTTTCAATGTATTTCGAACTCGTTCGAGTATCAAAAACTTTGAAGTGGGTTTTGTAGAAGCATAAAAATATCCATACTATGCGCCCACATAAAGAAGTGACTATGCGCCCACATGTAGCAATTCTATACGCCCACATGTAGTAAATTCTTTGCGCCCACATAATTTTTCCAAAGGTGGGCGCATGGTTGTCTTCCTACACTATGCGTCCAAGTCAGAACAGCTCTACGACTCGGTCAACATCTACGATCAGTCATAGGCCGAGGCATGCGGCTACGCCAGTCTCCACGAACAATCGTGCACCGAAGCATGCGGCCATGTCAACCCCACGATCTACCCACGATCATCCAGTTCTTATGCGCCAACATCCTATGCGCCCACAGGGAGATCAGTGTATTCTCCACCTGTGTGCGCATAACAGTCGTTTCAGTGCAAGGCGACTATAAATAGAGGACATATGCCTCTTCAAGCGAACAGAACAGAGAGCATTTCAGAGCCAAATTGCTGTCCTTCTTGCCAGTGAGCCGAGAGTTAGCAATTTTCTTAGATTTTCTCCTACTTTTGTAAATCCGTGTGTCAACGGAGTAAAGGAGCAACTGTCGCTCGATCTCCATCATCCCATTTCTCAGAATTATTTTTGTACTCGGGGATTCTCAGTGTAGAATCTCTCAAGTGTATTCGATTTGTGGTGCCTTGCGCTAATAAGAAAAGACAGTGATTCTTCTCTTTTTTGTAAGCGTGTACAATATCCTGCAAACATATTTGGTATGCCAGAATATGCCACAGGATATTCCATCATTGTAATATAGACTGTAAGACTATATAAAGACAAGAGGACTTATCAATAAAATCATCAATCAATTACAACATGGTATCAGAGCTATGTTTCCACAAACCCTAACCCTAACCGCCACCAACCGATCCACCCCTCCGCTATTCCTACCAAACCCTAACCCTAGCCGCTACCCCCCTTTCCCACACGCAGCCAAAGCCCCCACGCGAGCGGCCAGAGCCCCGCGCGCGTGGCCAGATCCCCCGCAGCCCCTCGCGTGCCCCGCGGCGGCGGCTGCTGCTGCTGCGGTGCTGTTACATGCGCGTCGGGCGCCTCCCTCTCCTACGGTGCGTACGGCTCCTATGGCTATTGTCGACACTGACGCACGCGACGACACTCGCGTCACCGCTGTTCGGATCGTTCCGAAAGTTGACACCGAAGGCCTAGATCTGATAAAAACATGTTTGGATCTAGAATCAGACGACGGGGACGAGCGTGAGTCATGTGACGGGTGTGACGTGATCATCGAATAGGAGGATCGATGGAGGAGATCATCAAGAAGCTGGATCCTGTGAAGATTGCGACGTTGATGAAGCTGATAAAGATGTCCGCTGGTGAGAGCACGACACGAATGTCGACGAGGTTGGACATTCTCTCCATCGATCTGAAGCTGGATGGACCAGCTACCTATATGATTGGTCACGGCAGGTAAGGCGAACCCTCGCAGGAAAGAACCTGGAGGGGTTCCTATCGGGCGAGAAGACGAAACCGGACAAGGGCTCGGTAGAACATGACGAGTGCAAGTCCACTCATATGGTGATCTACATCTGGCTTCTCAACTTCTTAGTCCAATCTATTGCCGCCACAGTCGACGGCATTGAGATGGTGAAAGATATGTAGAAAAAGTTGAGGCGGACCTATGACGATGTGGGAAACAACTTACGGGTCATCCAGATTAAAAGGAAGATCGACGACACCGTACAGGAAGAAAGCAGGGTGCAGGAGTATGCCACAGAGTTGGAGAGTCTGTGGCTGGATTACGACCACACCTCAGATCGGGCACCCAAAATGTAAAGAGAGACAGGTATGTCTACAGGAGAGGACGATGAAATTTCTCAAAAGGCTGACTGCAGCATTTGCTCAGAGGACGGCCCTACTTCTCGTCCAACCGAAGATCCCCACTCTTGAGGAGGCTATCTCAACCATGATCCAGGAGGAGACACGCATCAGACTACAGGCAGGAACATGTAGTCCTCATGAAGCAAAGTCAGTACTGACGGCCACCAGCTCGGACGAATACAGGACCTAAAGAAGAGGCCTGGCAGCACAACCAGTAGTGCCACAACTGCGGGGAGATGGGCCACCATCGGTATGCTTGCACCAAACAACCTAAGGAGGGAGATTCAGGTGGTGGACGGGAACAATTCGGTAGACGATGACATTTTAGAGGACGTAGCCGTGGTCGTGGGGGTCGACGAGGCGGTCGAGGAGGTTATCAGACGAACCTGCTGATAGCAGAAGGAGATGGAGGAGCTGGCGGCACCTTTACCAAGGAGGATCAGGCACTGGTGGACATGCTGGAGATGCTCAGGAGGAAGCAACGAACGCAAATGATGGAGCCAGGGTGAGCGCAACAGAGGAGACGCCCACCTCATTCTTCGCTGGAGGCAACATCACCATGTATACCCATCTATCAGAAGGTACTGACGACTCACTTGCTCTTGCATCCATTGCTTCCCTTAAATCGTCAGACTGGATTATCGACTCGGGGGCATCTCGACATGTGACGAAAAATACTAGTAAGTTCTCCTCCTACACTCACCTAACATCAGCAGACAACATTCAGACAGCTGATGACACTTTCCAGCCAGTTGTCGGTAAGGGTACTGTTAATTGTACAGTTTAGTAAAATTATCCAATCTTTTACATGCTCCATCATTTCCAGTCAGTCTCTTGTCCATTAGTTCTATAATCCTTCAACTTAAATGCATTGTTTCTTTTGATATCCCTAAGGTGATCTTCCAAGAGAAAGAGACAGGACAAAAACTTGGGACTGGCACTGGCATAAGAGACTGTGGTACCTGAATCGAGAAGGACTGGACTCAGCACTAATGTCTATAACAGAGAAGGCTGGTATGGAAGGACTGCAGATGAGGACCGAGGATACTTTGATACTCCATTATAGGAGGTTGGGACATTCCTCCTTTGATACTTTAAGTAAATTGTATCTAGATATTTATGAAAAATCAAATAAAGAGAAACTAGTATGTGATGCATGCGAGTTAGGCAAACTTACTAGGAGTTCATATATTGGTACGAGTCATAGGAGCTCTTCTGTTTTTGAGGTAGTACACTTTGATGTTTGGGGTCCATGTGCCACTAATACTATGAATGGTTATAAGTACTTTGTTTCCTTCATTGATTGTGCTTCTCGTGTCACCTAATTGTACTTGATAAAAAATAAGAGTGATGTACCTACTTGTTTTCGGAATTTTCACAAACATGTCCCGACTTAGTATGGAACAATTGTGAAGGTACTGAGGTCTTACAATGGAACGGAGTATACAAACAGAACACTTGCAGAATACTTGTCAGCACATGGGATACAGCATCAGACCACTTGTGCATACACACATGCACAAAATGGCATAGCAGAAAGGAAGAACAGACACCTTCTGGAGGTCGCAAGAAGCATGATGATCAACATGAATGTCCCACAGAGTCTGTGGGGGCATGCAGACAGCATCTCAACTAATCAACAGAATGCCTTCGAAGGTCCTGGGATGGAAGTCCCCATGTGAAATATTGCAAGGTGATCATAGAGCAGCCAAGTGCATCTTCGTGGGCTACTCGGCGACTCAGAAGGGGTACGTGTGCTGGAGTCCAGTAGAAAAGAAAAAGTTTGTAAGTATAGATGTCCACTTCCGGGAGCATGAACCATACTACCGTCATGAGGGAACTTCAAACCACACGCTAATATTGCCAGTATGAGGCAAGAGGGGAAGAAAGAGAGCTCGGTGGTGACCGATTTAGGAGTTTGGCATAGAGGCACGATTGAGGATGAGCAAGAAGGTGAAGAGGAACAGGGGAAGGAGATGAGAGGTGTTAGGCCTACGGCTCAGGAGGAGTTACTTACCTACAGCAGAAGAGGGAAGCAAACTACAGGACCGGTACCTGCCATACCAGTGCCAAGTCCCTTGCCTGTGTTCGTCTCGACTCCTGAGACACCTACACTACCACCACTATCCCCTTCATATGATATCATTCTCCCTACTCCTCCCAGACCATTATTAGTACGGAGGACCACTCGCAGCAATGCAGAAAATCCTCCGGACAGATATGGTTGGGACCTTACTCAGTTTGTTTCTTATGACCATATTTCCTCTACTCATGGAGCATTTATTGCATTTTTTTGATAGTATTACTGTACCTAACAATTGGCAGGTTGTCAAGAACGATCCAAAGTGGAAAGCAGCAATGCTCGAGGAGTTAGAAGCTCTTGAGAAGAACTACACTTGGGAGCTGGTGAGACTGCCTGAGGGAAAAAGCGCAGTCAGATGCAAGTTGGTCTTTATTGTAAAGCAGAACTTAGATGGACAGGTTGAGCGCTACAAAGCTCGACTGGTGGCAAAAGGATACAGTCAGACGTACGACATCGACTATGACGAGACCATTGCACCAGTCGCAAAGATGAGTACTGTCAGGATCCTGATTTCTTTGGCAGCGAATGGTGGATGGAAGCTACACCAACTGGATGTGAAGAATGCATTTCTTCATGGAGATCTGGTGGAGGAGGTATACATGGAGATACCACCAGGATTCGGCACCAACCAGACAGTGGACAAGGTCTACAGGTTGAAGAAGTCCCTCTATGGACTAAAGCAGTCTCCTCGGACGTGGTTTGACAGATTCAGGAGTGCGATGATAGGGATGGAATATCAACAGATCAATGCTAATCATATTGTATTCTTCAGACGGAGTGGAGGCCACATCACCATGCTTGCGGTGTATGTGGACGACATGATTATCATCGAAGATGATGAGCAGGAGATTGCCTGGCTCAAGGGGAAGCTTCGCAGAGAATTTGAGGTGAAGGACCTTGGTCTTCTTCGCTATTTCCTTGGGATAGAGATCGCTCGAGACGCAGAGGAGATTGTTCTTTCTCAGAGGAAATATGCATTGGACCTTCTTACAGAGACAAGGATGTTGGGGTGCAAACCTGCAGCAACGCCAATAGATCAGAGGTTTAAGTTGGAGGCCGAGGCTGGAGACCCAGTTGATCGAGACAGATACCAGAGACTTGTGGATAAGTTGATCTATCTAAGCCACACACGACCTGATATATGCTTTACAGTGAGTGTGGTGAGCCGCTACATGCACGACCCACGGAAGGGTCATATGGATGCAGTGTACCAGATTCTGAGGTACTTGAAGGGTGCCCCTGGGAAGGGGCTGATTTTCAAGAAGAACAATTACATGAGCATTGAAGGCTACTATGATTCTGACTGGGCTAGCTGTGCTGATGACAGAAGGTCTACCTCAGGATATTGCATATTCGTAGGAGGCAACCTAGTCTCCTGGAGGAGTAAAAAATAGTCTGTGGTGGCCAGATCGACAGCGGAAACAGAGTACAGAACTATGGCCCTGGGAGTTGCAGAACTTCTATGGTTGAAGAACATGCTGGTAGAACTGAAGCTGGATCAAGAAGCCAAGATGAAGTTGTGGTGTGACAACCAATCAGCTATTAGTATCGCCAACAATCCAGTACAGCATGACAGGACCAAACACATCGAGATTGATAGGTTATTCATCAAAGAGAAGCTGGATAGCGGATTGCTGGAGCTTGGCCACATTCCGACTAGGGATCAGGTAGCAGACGGACTAACCAACGGACTTACCTCTGTGAGCATGATTAGAGGATGTGACAAGATGGGCTTAGTGAATATCTTTTGCCCATCTTGAGGGGGAGTGTTGGATATTTAGTATGTCATATTTAGTAGATTATATTAGCATAAAGAATATTGGAATATCCTGCGGACATATTTGGTAAGCCAGAATATGCCACAGGATATTCCATCATTGTAATATTGACTGTAAGCCTATATAAAGCCAAGAGGACTATCAATAAAATCATCAATCAATTACAACAATATGCCCCTTGCCGCATAGAGCCGCGCATGGCCACACATGCACCTCGCATAGCCGAGCATATGCCCGTGCATATGCCACGAGCATGCACGCATAAAAGGCGCACGAGCACCATGCTAAGTGCAAAGTGCGTCATCAAACTGCCACTTTGCGCCCTTCTTCCGAGTCGCTAAGCCCCTACGAGGCTTAACTCCTATGGTTTCCCAAGTAAGTGACAAAACAAAGGCTTGTTCCTTGTGATTTACACTTAACCCTCTAGGAAAATCAACTCATATATGTCACCTCACCCCATGTGCATATACCAACACAAGCATAGCTATTATATTGCAATATACACCATGGTGGTTTTCCAATGTGGGACTAAAAGTTCCTAAAGCCAAGTGAAAATACCAAGATGAATAACAGCTAAATTACACTATTGATTCAGCAATTGTAAATTGCAAAGCAAGCTTATATATTATTACTTTATTTGCTTAGGAAAATATATTTGAGACAGGCGTGACAATTGAAGGGAAAGAAGAGAAAAGGAACAAGTGAACAATGTTGGTAAATGAAGCTACAAGAAGATAAGCTTACCCAAAATCTTCCTAAGCAACAGAAAGATCAAATCATCAAAATGTCAGATTGGTAGAGCCAATATAGTCATTCCCTTGAAAGCAAGCTATGTATACCAATCAACTACACATTGAAGAATAAATACAAACTGTCAGCTACATGATAATTGAGATTGGAACAACAAATAGTTTACAAAGGATAAACGATTGCAGATTATATCAAGTGATATGACAAATAAATTCTAATAAAAACCCTCGGGAGCAAATAAACTACCAAATCCAGAGATGCAAACCAAAATTGTTTTTTTTTTTCCTTCAGAAAATGAAGATAAATCATAGGGCCCGAAGATGCATTGAGCATGTAGAAATAATGAACTTCTCTTATATTTCCTAACCAAATAGGTAGTAAGCAGCAAGTATTGGTGTGAGGTGTTGACTTCATTGAGGTGGCTGGAGGAAAGATGCTTACAGCTGTACGAGGAAAGATGCTTACAGCTGGAACTATTTATATCTATTCATCCACTAAAACTAGTATAAACTAGTATTAGTTTTTTTTTTCCCCCATTTGACTTAATGTTCATATTAAATGTCAAAAATAGTGTTGAAGTTCATCATCCACTTTCAAAATGATTTAGGTTTAATGGAAATAATACATGACAATATTTGAGTAAAATAGTGAACATACATACTTAGATTTGGTAGGTAAACAAAAATGAACTCTATATTTAATCATGTTAGTTCCTTTTGTGGAAATCTGTATAATTGTTTCGAAAAAAATTCTCTTTTTTTCTGTCCAAGACTTCTATTTTTCCTGCTAGAGCTCTCAGTCGCATTTTATCTTTTAGGGCTCGTTTGGATCAAGTTTTTGTCTTTCTAGGAATAGATTTTCAATTCCTTTTCCATGGGAAATGAATTCAACATTCCCATATCCATGTTTGGTTATTTGATAATAGGTAGTTCAAGAATTTAAAATTTTTGATTCCCATGTTTGGTTCACACAGGAATAGGAATCTTAATTTATTTAGTTTTCCTTTAATATCCTTTTATTAATTGCATGATGATTCACATGTTTGGGATAAAAGTTAAAAATTTGAAAATAAAGAGAGGGTATAATCGTCCAAACAAAATAGCCAAACATCATTTCTATGAAAGCAAATCTATTTCCAAGGAGGCTTGGAAATAGCTTTCCCACATCAATGGGCCCCTCTATTGCCTCTAGGGGTGTGCATTGGTCGGTGGTCGACCTATTTAGTCCCAACCGAAGTCGAACCGAAGTTAATCGGTTTGAAAATAAACAAAATCGAACCAAACCAACCAAATGGTCGGTTCGGTTTTAAAACCGACTGACTTGGTTCGGTTTGGATCGGTTCGACTTGGTCGGTTTTGATCACATAAAAAATGGACTGTATGTTTTTTCTTTTGTGAAACCTCAGTCAACTTACACTTTGCAACAGTAAATACAATTCAGCAGCTTCAATTCAACTTGCGCTTTGCAGGTGGAGAAAAATGTCAATTATACATAAAAAAATCATATACATTCAACCAAAAGTCTCTTTCATGTGCACATGAGCAATTAGAAAAGAATAGGAGCCGCCAGCACTCCTCTTTGAGACTAAGAGAGAGAGAGCTCTTTCAACTTTAACTTGATAAATGGTTGTGATGTGAATAAATGAACCAAACTTGTATAATACAACCCAATGAACCCATACCCAACCGGCCAACCCTAATTATTTAACAAGGATTTGGTTCGGTTCGGTTCGGTTCGGTTTAGACGGTTTTTGGCATAACAAAACTGTGAACCGAACCGAACCGGTCGATTTTGAAAAAATTGAAACCAAACCAAACCAACCGAACCATCGGTTCGGTTTGGCTTGGCTCGATTTGGTTGGTTTGACTTAATTGTGCACAGTCCTAATTGCCTCCTCATTCTCAATCCTAAACATACCAAATATGGGTAAGAAATTCAAAACTCATTCCCAAACCTCAAAAACTTGAACCAAACGTCCCCTTAAACTTTTTGCTCATAGAAAATCTATGACGACTTTAGACTCGAACTCATTCTGCGAGTCTCCTCTTTAAGATTGCACCACCCTTTGAACTATATTTCCCATGTTGTTAGACATAAATAATTAACCTAAGATTGTGAACATATGTAAGACATTAGTTTCTCGAAAACGCATAATAAAAAAAAAAAAAAAACTAAAAGAAAGTCTTGGAGAGGAATATATATATATATATATATATATATATATATATATATATATATATATATATATATATATATATATATATATATATACACACACACATTGATGACTGTTCCAGGAAGGTTTGGGTCTATGCCTTAAAGACCAAGGATCAGGTGCTGCCTACTTTCAAGGAGTTTCAGGCCTCCGTTGAAAGGGAGACGGGCAAGAAGTTGTTGTGTGTTCGGTCCGACAATGGTGGCGAATACATCGGTCCCTTTGATGCGTATTGCAGAGAGCAAGGGATACGACACCAGAAGACTCCGCCAAAGACACCTCAGCTCAATGGTGTAGCGGAGCGCATGAACAGGACACTGATGGAGAGGGTGCGGTGTTTGCTGTCAGAAGCAAACTTGCCAGGCAGTTATTGGGGTGAGGCTCTTCTCACAGCTGCTTATATTATTAATTTGTCTCCTAGTGCTCCTTTGCAGGGTGATATGTCTGACAAAATATGGTACGGCAAGGAGCCGTCATACAGTCACCTGCGGGCGTTTGGTTGTAAAGCCTTCGTGCATGTACCGAAGGACGAGAGGACCAAACTTGAGCCGAAGACGAGGCGATGCGTCTTTGTCGGCTACGGTCGGGATGAGTTTGGCTATAGACTCTACGACCCATGGAAGGAAAGCTCTACAGAAGCAGGGACGTGGTGTTCGTCGAGGATCAGACCATGACCAACACTCAGGATTCCAATAGGGCTCTGATACCACTCTGTTGGGAAAGAAGCGCGGAAACCTTTCCCCAAACCGGAGAGTACCTGCGAGAGGACCGAGCAAACAACGCACGAACCCAAAAACAAGCACACAAAAACAACCACGCAGACACAGAGAATTTTTGACGTGGAAACCCTTGCGGGAAAAACCACGGGACGATCGGAGTCCAACCCTGAGAAGCCTCCACTAATGGAATAGAAGAATTACACCCTCTACAAACTCCTCCCGATCCAAATCGGATCCCCACAACACTCAGAGACAAGAACAATGATCACAAGGCTACGAAGGACGAGAACGACGAGTAGAGATTACCCGAAACACGATCTCCTTCGAAAACGACCTTCGATCCTCCGTCTTCTTCTCCGAAGTTGCAATGGCACTCTTGCCTCCTTCTCTCTCAAACTTGTGTTGTCCAATGCGATAATGCGATTATGAATTAGGGTTGAGAAAACTCAATATATCTCCCTAATCCCGCAACCAACCTGGACCGTTGGATTAAATCCAATGATGAAAACTCATCCTGAAATCCGCTTCAGCCCCCCGACACACAGAGTTCGGCCAGAACTCTGTGTGGGGCAACCAGCACTGGATGGCCAAACCCTGGAACGGCCAGACCGAGTTCGGCCAGAACTCGGCCTGGGACCGAGTTCGGCCCGAACTCGGCAGACTTGGTCCAGAACCCCTTTTGGGGCAGCAGCAGCAGCAACAACTACTCCCGAGCTTCTCCGACATCGGACGGCGCTCGTCGCACTCTGGGATCTTCTCCACATAGGTTGGGAACCCCACCCACTCCAACAAATCTCCCCCTTCACAACTATGGAGAGGACGTCGTCATTCCGACGATCTGCCTGCAGTACTCAAACTCCCCCCTTGGTAGAATCTTCGTGAACATATCAGCTCCGTTGTCATCTGTATGCACCTTCTCAAGCTCCGCGTCCTTCTTCTCAACCACATCCCGTATCCAATGATACCGAGTCTCGATGTGCTTGGACCGGCTATGAAACGTCTGATTCTTCACAAGATGGATAGCACTCTGACTGTCGCAAAGCAAAGTATACTGCTCTTGCTTCAGTCCCATTTCCTGCAACAGCTTCTTCATCCACAACAGCTCCTTGCAAGCCTCCGTCGCCGTAATGTATTCCGCCTCCGTCGTCGACAAGGCAACACACTTCTACAACCGTGACTGCCACGACACTGCTCCTCCCGTAAACATCATCACGTAGCCTGAAGTCGATCGCCTCGTGTCTACATCTCCAGCCATATCAGCGTCGGTATACCCAACCAGCTTCGGCTCGTCACCACCAAAGGAAAGTCTCCAACCAGCAGTGCCCTGAAGATATCGTAGAATCCACTTGACCGCACTCCAGTGTACCCTTCCAGGATTCGAAAGATACCTGCTAACCGTACCAACTGCATGAGCAATATCTGGCCTCGTACACACCATGGCATACATAAGGCTTCCCACAGCTGAAGCATATGGAACCCGCTCCATATCTTCCTTTTCGTCCTCGGTAGATGGACACTGCTCCTCAGTGAACTTAAAGTGAGCCGCGAGGGGGGAACTCACTTTCTTCGACCCGTCCATCCCGAAACGCTGAAGTACCCGGTGAATGTACTTCTTTTGGGACAAGTGTAGCAGCTTGGACTCTCTCTCTCGGCTGATCTCCATCCCAAGAATAGTCTTCGCTGCGCCCAAATCCTTCATAGAGAAGGCCGCGCCCAGTTGGCGCTTCAACTCTGCTATCCTAGTG
This sequence comes from Iris pallida, assembly GCA_029216955.1. NCBI lineage: Eukaryota > Viridiplantae > Streptophyta > Magnoliopsida > Asparagales > Iridaceae > Iris > Iris pallida. The sequence goes on from JANAVB010001800.1 coordinate 37,031,411, forward strand.
GCATTTCGACCCACTAATAGCATATCATCAACATAGAGCAATAAGATGATAAAATCATCATCGGCAAAATACCTCATAAATGTACAATGGTTCGACGTCGTCCGTGCATAACCATGCTCCCCCATAAACGACTCGAACATTCTGTACCACTGCCTCGGAGCCTGCTTCAGACCATACAAGCTCTTCCTCAACCGGCAGACCAAATGTGACTTGCCCTTCTCACAGAATTCCTCCGGCTGCTCCATGTACAACTTCTCCTCAAGATCACCGTGGAGGAACGCCGTCTTCACGTCCATCTGCTCGACCTCCAAGTCGAAACTGGCTGCTAATGCTAGCACCACCCGAATAGATGAATGCTTGACGACAGGCAAAATTTTTTTATCATAATCCACGCCTTTCCGCTGACCGTAGCCCTTGACTACCAGCCTCGCTTTGTATCGAGGGCGAGTAGCATCATCCGTCTGCTTCACTCTGAACACCCATCGATTCTTCAAAGCCTTCTTGCCCTTTGGCAACCGTACCAGATCATAAGTAGAATTGGTGTGCGAGGAACTCATCTCCTCCTGCATAGCCACCATCCACTCCTGCCTGTGTTCGTCTTCCATAGCCTCTGCGAAACTTTCGGGCTCTCCCCCGTCAGTCAATAGCACATACTCATCCGGCGAGTATCTCGTAGATGGTCGACGATCCCTGTTGCTCCTTCTCAGTGGAGCCACTGGTGCTGGCTGTATACCGACAGCCTCCTCCCCTTCAGGAACTACCTCTCCGGCATGCTCATCCTCCTGAGGGACACCCTGACCACCATCAGCAGGCTGATGATCAAGGTTGGGAGCAACTCCATGTACCGGCTCCCCCATAACTGGATCCTCTGCGATGTCCTCTGGAAACTGCTCGAAGCGAAATGACTCTAACTCAGGCAATTCCTCAGCCTCAGAAGGCGTCTCGGAATCCTGAGTGTTGGTCATGGTCTGATCCTCGACGAACACCACGTCCCTGCTTCTGTAGAGCTTTTCTTCCACTGGGTCGTAGAGTCTATAGCCAAACTCATCCCGACCGTAGCCGACAAAGACGCATCGCCTCGTCTTCGGCTCAAGTTTGGTCCTCTCGTCCTTCGGTACATGCACGAAGGCTTTACAACCAAATGCCCGCAGGTGACTGTATGACGGCTCCTTGCCGTACCATACTTTGTCAGGCACATCACCCTGCAAAGGAGCACTAGGAGACAAATTAATAATATAAGCAGCTGTGAGAAGAGCCTCACCCCAATAACTGCCCGGCAAGTTTGCTTCTGACAGCAAACACCGCACCCTCTCCATCAGTGTCCTGTTCATGCGCTCCGCTACACCATTGAGCTGAGGTGTCTTTGGCGGAGTCTTCTGGTGTCGTATCCCTTGCTCTCTGCAATACGCATCAAAGGGACCGATGTATTCGCCGCCATTGTCGGACCGAACACACAACAACTTCTTGCCCGTCTCCCTTTCAACGGAGGCCTGAAACTCCTTGAAAGTAGGCAGCACCTGATCCTTGGTCTTTAAGGCATAGACCCAAACCTTCCTGGAACAGTCATCAATAAAAGTCACAAAGTAAGAAGCACCACCAAGAGATTTTACCTTCATAGGACCGCAGACATCAGAGTGGTATCAGAGCATAGGTTTTGTTCTGGCTGATACTATCAGAGTGGTATCAGAGCTTTGGGTTCAAAGGGTGTCAAGAGTTGACAGAGGAACCAGAGAGGAGAGATGGACGCGAAGCCGGTGCGCATGGTGAACCTTAATGGCACAAACTATCATTATTGGCGGAGCAAGATGAAAGATTTGCTATTTGTCAAGAAGCTGCATCTACCTGTGTTTGCAACCGAGAGGCCCAGTGATAAATCCGAGGAGGACTGGAAGTTCGAGCACATACAGGTGTGTGGGTACATACGGCAGTTTGTTGATGAGAACGTGTACAACCACGTTGCCAATATTGAGCACGCGAAGACGTTGTGGGATAAGCTTGAATCCTTGTATGCGAAGAAGACCGGGGTAAACAAGTTGTTCCTGATCCGAACGATGATGGGTCTGCGGTACAAGGATGGGACGTCGATTACGGATCACTTGAGTGAGTTCCAGGGCGTGGTTGACCAGCTATCTTCTATGGGAGTCAAGTTCGACGACGAAGTTCAGGGACTGTGGCTGCTGTGTACCTTGCCAGACTCGTGGGAGACCGTACGAGTATCTATGATCGCTTCTGCTCCAGAGGGCGTGGTCAGTCTGGAGTTTGCCAAGAGCGGGGTGTTGAATGAAGAGATGCGGAGACGTTCTCAGGGCACTTCATCCACATCCCACCACTCAGAGGCACTTGTTTCAGAGAGCCGCGGAAGGGGCAAAAACAGGGGTCCAGGTGGTGGCAGAGACAAGAGCAGGAGGAAGTCCAAGGGTCGGTACGAGGACTCAGAGTGTTACCATTGCGGTAAGAAGGGCCATATCAAGCGGAATTGTTTCGCTTGGAAGAAGGAGAAGAAGGGCGACAAGGGGAAGCAAGAAGAGAACACTACAGCGGCGGCCTCGGTACATGGAGGCGATGTGATCGTCGTAGGTGATGAGGTCATTACTAACCTCGCCCGCGATGACAATTCTTGGCTGGTGGACTCAGGGGCTTCAGCACATGTATCTCATAATAGGGCACTGTTTGCCACTTACACGACAGGCGACTGTGGCGTGTTGAAGATGGGCAACGGAGATGTGTCGAAGGCGGTTGCCGTTGGAGATGTGCATTTGAGAACGAAGACGGGTGCGGTTCTTGTTCTCAAGGATGTTCGTCATGTCCCTGATATCTGTTTCAACCTGGTGTCGGTTGGAAGGTTGGATGACGAGGGATTCTTCAGTCTCTTCGGGAATAGTCAGTGGAAGCTTTCCAGAGGTTCGATGGTGATTGCCAGAGGAAGCAAGAAGTCCGGTCTCTACTATATGGAGGGGAGCGCAGAGGGGGCACAGGAGGTGAACGCAGTCAGTGACGCGTCTACCGAGTTGTGGCACAGGCGGCTCGACCATATCAGCGAGAAGGGGATGAGCTACTTGGTGAACAGGAAAGTGATTCCGGGGCTCAAGTCTACAAAGTTGGAGAAATGCACGCACTGTTTGGCTGGGAAGCAAAATAGGGTGTCTTTCCAGAGTCACCCAAGTTCGAGGAAGCCGGCGTTGCTCGAGTTGATTCACTCGGATGTCTGCGGTCCTATGAAGGTAAAATCTCTTGGTGGTGCTTCTTACTTTGTGACTTTTATTGATGACTGTTCCAGGAAGGTTTGGGTCTATGCCTTAAAGACCAAGGATCAGGTGCTGCCTACTTTCAAGGAGTTTCAGGCCTCCGTTGAAAGGGAGACGGGCAAGAAGTTGTTGTGTGTTCGGTCCGACAATGGCGGCGAATACATCGGTCCCTTTGATGCGTATTGCAGAGAGCAAGGGATACGACACCAGAAGACTCCGCCAAAGACACCTCAGCTCAATGGTGTAGCGGAGCGCATGAACAGGACACTGATGGAGAGGGTGCGGTGTTTGCTGTCAGAAGCAAACTTGTCGGGCAGTTATTGGGGTGAGGCTCTTCTCACAGCTGCTTATATTATTAATTTGTCTCCTAGTGCTCCTTTGCAGGGTGATGTGCCTGACAAAGTATGGTACGGCAAAGAGCCGTCATACAGTCACCTGCGGGCGTTTGGTTGTAAAGCCTTCGTGCATGTACCGAAGGACGAGAGGACCAAACTTGAGCCGAAGACGAGGCGATGCGTCTTTGTCGGCTACGGTCGGGATGAGTTTGGCTATAGACTCTACGACCCAGTGGAAGGAAAGCTCTACAGAAGCAGGGACGTGGTATTCGTCGAGGATCAGACCATGACCAACACTCAGGATTCCGAGACGCCTTCTGAGGCTGAGGAATTGCCTGAGTTAGAGTCATTTCACTTCGAGCAGTTTCCAGAGGACATCGCAGAAGATCCAGTTATGGGGGAGCCGGTACATGGAGTTGCTCCCAACCTTGATCATCAGCCTGCTGATGGTGGTCAGGGTATCCCTCAGGAGGATGAGCATACCGGAGAGGTAGTTCCTGAAGGGGAGGAGGCTGTCGGTATACAGCCAGCACCAGTGACTCCACTGAGAAGGAGCAACAGGGATCGTCGACCATCTACGAGATACTCGCCGGATGAGTATGTGCTACTGACTGACGGGGGAGAGGCCGAAAGTTTCGCAGAGGCTATGGAAGACGAACACAGGCAGGAGTGGATGGTGGCTATGCAGGAGGAGATGAGTTCCTTGCACACCAATTCTACTTATGATCTGGTGCGGTTGCCAAAGGGCAAGAAGGCTTTGAAAAATCGATGGGTGTTCAGAGTGAAGCAGACGGATGATGCTACTCGCCCTCGATACAAAGCGAGACTGGTAGTCAAGGGCTACGGTCAGCGGAAAGGCGTGGATTATGATGAAATCTTTTCGCCTGTCGTCAAGCATTCGTCTATTCGGGTGGTGCTAGCATTAGCAGCCAGTTTCGACTTGGAGGTCGAGCAGATGGACGTGAAGACGGCGTTCCTCCACGGTGATCTTGAGGAGGAGTTGTACATGGAGCAGCCGGAGGGATTCTGTGAGAAGGGCAAGTCACATTTGGTCTGCCGGTTGAGGAAGAGCTTGTATGGTCTGAAGCAGGCTCCGAGGCAGTGGTACAGAAAGTTCGAGTCGTTTATGGGGGAGCATGGTTATGCACAGACAACGTCGGACCATTGTGCATTTGTGAGGTATTTTGCCGATGATGATTTCATCATTTTGTTGCTCTATGTTGATGATATGCTATTAGTGGGTCGGAATGCCACTAGGATAGCGGAGTTGAAGTACCAACTGGGCGCGGTCTTCTCTATGAAGGATTTGGGCGCAGCGAAGACTATTCTTGGGATGGAGATCAGCCGAGAGAGCGAGTCCAAGCTGCTACACTTGTCCCAAAAGAAGTACATTTATCGGGTACTTCAGCGTTTCGGGATGGACGGGTCGAAGAAAGTGAGTTTCCCCCTCGCGGCTCACTTTAAGTTCACTGAGGAACAGTGTCCATCTACCGAGGACGAAAAGGAAGATATGGAGCGGGTTCCATATGCTTCAGCTGTGGGAAGCCTTATGTATGCCATGGTGTGTACGAGGCCTGATATTGCTGATGCAGTTGGTACGGTTAGCAGGTATCTTTCGAATCCTGGAAGGGTACATTGGAGTGCGGTCAAGTGGATTCTACGATACCTTCAGGGCACTGCCGGTTGGAGACTTTCCTTTGGTGGTGACGAGCCGAAGCTGGTCGGGTATACCGACGCTGATATGGCTGGAGATGTAGACACGAGGCGATCGACTTCAGGCTACGTGATGATGTTTGCGGGAGGAGCAGTGTCGTGGCAGTCGCGGTTGCAGAAGTGTGTTGCCTTGTCGACGACGGAGGCGGAATACATTGCGGCGACGGAGGCTTGCAAGGAGCTATTGTGGATGAAGAAACTGTTACAGGAAATGGGACTGAAGCAAGAGCAGTATACTTTGCTTTGCGACAGTCAGAGTGCTATCCATCTTGTGAAGAATCAGACGTTTCATAGCCGGTCCAAGCACATCGAGACTCGGTATCATTGGATACGGGATGTGGTTGAGAAGAAGGACGCGGAGCTTGAAAAGGTGCATACAGATGACAACGGAGCTGATATGTTCACGAAGATTCTACCAAGGGGAAAGTTTGAGTACTGCAGGCAGATCGTCGGGATGACGACGTCCTCCCCATAGTTGTGAAGGGGGAGATTTGTTGGAGTGGGTGGGGTTCCCAACCTATGTGGAGACGATCCCGGAGTGCGACGAGCGCCGTCCGATGTCGGAGAAGCTCGGGAGTAGTTGTTGCTGCTGCTGCTGCCCCAAAGGGGGTTCTGGACCAAGTCTGTCGAGTTCGGGCCGAACTCGGTCCCAGGCCGAGTTCTGGCCGAACTCGGTCTGGCCGTTCCAGGGTTTGGCCATCCAGTGCTGGTTGCCCCACACAGAGTTTTGGCCGAACTCTGTGTGTCGGGGGGCTGAAGCGGGATTTTGGATGAGTTTTCATCATTGGATCTAATCCAACGGTCCAGGTTGGTTACGGGATTAGGGAGATATATTGAGTTTTCTCAACCCTAACTTATTATCGCAACGTAACACAACTTTTGGAGAGAGAAGGAGGCAAGAGTGCCATTGCAACTTCGGAGAAGAAGACGGAGGATTGAAGGTCGCTGTTCGAAGGAGATCGTGTTCGGGTAATCTCTACTCGTCGTTCTCGCTCTTCGTAGCCTTGTAATCATTGTTCTTGTCTCTGAGTGTTGTGGGAATCCGATTTGGATCGGGAGGAGTTTGTAGAGGGTGTAATTCTTCTATTCCATTAGTGGAGGCTTCTCAGGGTTGGACTCCGATCGTCCCGTGGTTTTTCCCGCAAGGGTTTCCACGTCAAAAATTCTCTGTGTCTGCGTGATTGTTTTTTTGTGTGCTTGTTTTTGGGTTCGTGCGTTGTTTGCTCGGTCCTCTCGCAGGTACTCTCCGATTTGGGGAAAGGTTTCCGCGCTTCTTTCCCAACAGAGTGGTATCAGAGCATGGTTATATTGAGTTTTCGAAGGAGGCAAGAGTGCCATTGCAACTTCGGAGAAGAAGACGGAGGATCGAAGGTCATTTTCGAAGGAGATCGTGCTTCGGGTAATCTCTACTCGTCGTTCTCGTTCTTCGTAGCCTTGTGATCATTGTTCTTGTCTCTGAGTGTTGTGGGGATCCGATTTGGATCGGGAGGAGTTTGTAGAGGGTGTAATTCTTCTATTCCATTAGTGGAGGCTTCTCAGGGTTGAACTCCAATCGTCCCGTGGTTTTTTCCGCAAGGGTTTCCACGTCAAAAATTCTCTGTGTCTGCGTGATTATTTTTGTGTGCTTGTTTTTGGGTTCATGCGTTGTTTGCTCGGTCCTCTCGCAGGTACTCTCCGGTTTGGGGAAAGGTTTCCGCGCTTCTTTCCCAACAGAGTGGTATCAGAGCATAGGTTTTGTTCTGGCTGATACCAGCTGAGTGGTATCAGAGCTTTGGGTTCAAAGGGTGTCAGGAGTTGACAGAGGAACCAGAGAGGAGAGATGGACGCGAAGCCGGTGCGCATGGTGAACCTTAATGGCACAAACTATCATTATTGGCGGAGCAAGATGAAGGATTTGCTATTTGTCAAGAAGCTGCATGTACCTGTGTTTGCAACCGAAAGGCCCAGTGATAAATCCGAGGAGGACTGGAAGTTCGAGCACATACAGGTGTGTGGGAACATACGGCAGTTTGTTGATGAGAACGTGTACAACCACGTTGCCAATATTGAGCACGCGAAGACGTTGTGGGATAAGCTGGAATCCTTGTATACGAAGAAAATCGGGGTAAACAAGTTGTTCCTGATCCGAACGATGATGGGTCTGCGGTACAAGGATGGGGCGTCTATTTCGGATCACTTGAGTGAGTTCCAGGGCGTGGTTGACCAGCTATCTTCTATGGGAGTCAAGTTCGACGACGAAGTTCAGGGACTGTGGCTGCTGTGTACATTGCCAGACTCGTGGGAGACCGTACGAGTATCTATGATCGCTTCTGCTCCAGAGGGCGTGGTCAGTCTGGAGTTTGCCAAGAGCGGGGTGTTGAATGAAGAGATGCGAAGACGTTCTCAGGGCACTTCATCCACATCCCACCACTCAGAGGCACTTGTTTCAGAGAGCCGCGGAAGGGGCAAAAGCAGGGGTCCAGGTGGTGGCAGAGACAAGAGCAGAGGGAAGTCCAAGGGTCGTTACGAGGACTCAGAGTGTTATCATTGCGGTAAGAAGGGCCATATCAAGCGGAATTGTTTCGCTTGGAAGAAGGAGAAGAAGGGCGACAAGGGGAAGCAAGAAGAGAACACTACAGCGGCGGCCTCGGTGCATGGAGGCGATGTGATCGTCGTAGGTGATGAGGTCATTACTAACCTCGCCTGCGATGACAATTCTTGGCTGGTGGACTCAGGGGCTTCAGCACATGTATCTCACAATAGGGCACTGTTTGCCACTTACACGACAGGCGACTGTGGCGTGTTGAAGATGGGCAACGGAGATGTGTCGAAGGCGGTTGCCATTGGAGATGTGCATTTGAGAACGAAGACGGGTGCGGTTCTTGTTCTCAAGGATGTTCGTCATGTCCCTGATATCCGTTTCAACCTGGTGTCGGTTGGAAGGTTGGATGACGAGGGATTCTTCAGTCTCTTCGGGAATAGTCAGTGGAAGCTTTCCAGAGGTTCGATGGTGATTGCCAGAGGAAGCAAGAAGTCCGGTCTCTACTATATGGAGGGGAGCGCAGAGGGGGCACAGGAGGTGAACGCAGTCAGTGACGCGTCTACCGAGTTGTGGCACAGGCGGCTCGGCCATATCAGCGAGAAGGGGATGAGCTACTTGGTGAACAGGAAAGTGATTCCGGGGCTCAAGTCTACAAAGTTGGAGAAATGCACGCACTGTTTGGCTGGGAAGCAAAATAGGGTGTCTTTCCAGAGTCACCCAAGTTCGAGGAAGCCGGCGTTGCTTGAGTTGATTCACTCGGATGTCTGCGGTCCTATGAAGGTAAAATCTCTTGGTGGTGCTTCTTACTTTGTGACTTTTATTGATGACTGTTCCAGGAAGGTTTGGGTCTATGCCTTAAAGACCAAGGATCAGGTGCTGCCTACTTTCAAGGAGTTTCAGGCCTCCGTTGAAAGGGAGACGGGCAAGAAGTTGTTGTGTGTTCGGTCCGACAATGGCGGCGAATACATCGGTCCCTTTGATGCGTATTGCAGAGAGCAAGGGATACGACACCAGAAGACTCCGCCAAAGACACCTCAGCTCAATGGTGTAGCGGAGCGCATGAACAGGACACTGATGGAGAGGGTGCGGTGTTTGCTGTCAGAAGCAAACTTGTCGGGCAGTTATTGGGGTGAGGCTCTTCTCACAGCTGCTTATATTATTAATTTGTCTCCTAGTGCTCCTTTGCAGGGTGATGTGCCTGACAAAGTATGGTACGGCAAAGAGCCGTCATACAGTCACCTGCGGGCGTTTGGTTGTAAAGCCTTCGTGCATGTACCGAAGGACGAGAGGACCAAACTTGAGCCGAAGACGAGGCGATGCGTCTTTGTCGGCTACGGTCGGGATGAGTTTGGCTATAGACTCTACGACCCAGTGGAAGGAAAGCTCTACAGAAGCAGGGACGTGGTATTCGTCGAGGATCAGACCATGACCAACACTCAGGATTCCGAGACGCCTTCTGAGGCTGAGGAATTGCCTGAGTTAGAGTCATTTCACTTCGAGCAGTTTCCAGAGGACATCGCAGAAGATCCAGTTATGGGGGAGCCGGTACATGGAGTTGCTCCCAACCTTGATCATCAGCCTGCTGATGGTGGTCAGGGTATCCCTCAGGAGGATGAGCATACCGGAGAGGTAGTTCCTGAAGGGGAGGAGGCTGTCGGTATACAGCCAGCACCAGTGACTCCACTGAGAAGGAGCAACAGGGATCGTCGACCATCTACGAGATACTCGCCGGATGAGTATGTGCTACTGACTGACGGGGGAGAGGCCGAAAGTTTCGCAGAGGCTATGGAAGACGAACACAGGCAGGAGTGGATGGTGGCTATGCAGGAGGAGATGAGTTCCTTGCACACCAATTCTACTTATGATCTGGTGCGGTTGCCAAAGGGCAAGAAGGCTTTGAAAAATCGATGGGTGTTCAGAGTGAAGCAGACGGATGATGCTACTCGCCCTCGATACAAAGCGAGACTGGTAGTCAAGGGCTACGGTCAGCGGAAAGGCGTGGATTATGATGAAATCTTTTCGCCTGTCGTCAAGCATTCGTCTATTCGGGTGGTGCTAGCATTAGCAGCCAGTTTCGACTTGGAGGTCGAGCAGATGGACGTGAAGACGGCGTTCCTCCACGGTGATCTTGAGGAGGAGTTGTACATGGAGCAGCCGGAGGGATTCTGTGAGAAGGGCAAGTCACATTTGGTCTGCCGGTTGAGGAAGAGCTTGTATGGTCTGAAGCAGGCTCCGAGGCAGTGGTACAGAAAGTTCGAGTCGTTTATGGGGGAGCATGGTTATGCACAGACAACGTCGGACCATTGTGCATTTGTGAGGTATTTTGCCGATGATGATTTCATCATTTTGTTGCTCTATGTTGATGATATGCTATTAGTGGGTCGGAATGCCACTAGGATAGCGGAGTTGAAGTACCAACTGGGCGCGGTCTTCTCTATGAAGGATTTGGGCGCAGCGAAGACTATTCTTGGGATGGAGATCAGCCGAGAGAGCGAGTCCAAGCTGCTACACTTGTCCCAAAAGAAGTACATTTATCGGGTACTTCAGCGTTTCGGGATGGACGGGTCGAAGAAAGTGAGTTTCCCCCTCGCGGCTCACTTTAAGTTCACTGAGGAACAGTGTCCATCTACCGAGGACGAAAAGGAAGATATGGAGCGGGTTCCATATGCTTCAGCTGTGGGAAGCCTTATGTATGCCATGGTGTGTACGAGGCCTGATATTGCTGATGCAGTTGGTACGGTTAGCAGGTATCTTTCGAATCCTGGAAGGGTACATTGGAGTGCGGTCAAGTGGATTCTACGATACCTTCAGGGCACTGCCGGTTGGAGACTTTCCTTTGGTGGTGACGAGCCGAAGCTGGTCGGGTATACCGACGCTGATATGGCTGGAGATGTAGACACGAGGCGATCGACTTCAGGCTACGTGATGATGTTTGCGGGAGGAGCAGTGTCGTGGCAGTCGCGGTTGCAGAAGTGTGTTGCCTTGTCGACGACGGAGGCGGAATACATTGCGGCGACGGAGGCTTGCAAGGAGCTATTGTGGATGAAGAAACTGTTACAGGAAATGGGACTGAAGCAAGAGCAGTATACTTTGCTTTGCGACAGTCAGAGTGCTATCCATCTTGTGAAGAATCAGACGTTTCATAGCCGGTCCAAGCACATCGAGACTCGGTATCATTGGATACGGGATGTGGTTGAGAAGAAGGACGCGGAGCTTGAAAAGGTGCATACAGATGACAACGGAGCTGATATGTTCACGAAGATTCTACCAAGGGGAAAGTTTGAGTACTGCAGGCAGATCGTCGGGATGACGACGTCCTCCCCATAGTTGTGAAGGGGGAGATTTGTTGGAGTGGGTGGGGTTCCCAACCTATGTGGAGACGATCCCGGAGTGCGACGAGCGCCGTCCGATGTCGGAGAAGCTCGGGAGTAGTTGTTGCTGCTGCTGCTGCCCCAAAGGGGGTTCTGGACCAAGTCTGTCGAGTTCGGGCCGAACTCGGTCCCAGGCCGAGTTCTGGCCGAACTCGGTCTGGCCGTTCCAGGGTTTGGCCATCCAGTGCTGGTTGCCCCACACAGAGTTTTGGCCGAACTCTGTGTGTCGGGGGGCTGAAGCGGGATTTTGGATGAGTTTTCATCATTGGATCTAATCCAACGGTCCAGGTTGGTTACGGGATTAGGGAGATATATTGAGTTTTCTCAACCCTAACTTATTATCGCAACGTAACACAACTTTTGGAGAGAGAAGGAGGCAAGAGTGCCATTGCAACTTCGGAGAAGAAGACGGAGGATTGAAGGTCGCTGTTCGAAGGAGATCGTGTTCGGGTAATCTCTACTCGTCGTTCTCGCTCTTCGTAGCCTTGTAATCATTGTTCTTGTCTCTGAGTGTTGTGGGAATCCGATTTGGATCGGGAGGAGTTTGTAGAGGGTGTAATTCTTCTATTCCATTAGTGGAGGCTTCTCAGGGTTGGACTCCGATCGTCCCGTGGTTTTTCCCGCAAGGGTTTCCACGTCAAAAATTCTCTGTGTCTGCGTGATTGTTTTTTTGTGTGCTTGTTTTTGGGTTCGTGCGTTGTTTGCTCGGTCCTCTCGCAGGTACTCTCCGATTTGGGGAAAGGTTTCCGCGCTTCTTTCCCAACAGAGTGGTATCAGAGCATGGTTATATTGAGTTTTCGAAGGAGGCAAGAGTGCCATTGCAACTTCGGAGAAGAAGACGGAGGATCGAAGGTCATTTTCGAAGGAGATCGTGCTTCGGGTAATCTCTACTCGTCGTTCTCGTTCTTCGTAGCCTTGTGATCATTGTTCTTGTCTCTGAGTGTTGTGGGGATCCGATTTGGATCGGGAGGAGTTTGTAGAGGGTGTAATTCTTCTATTCCATTAGTGGAGGCTTCTCAGGGTTGAACTCCAATCGTCCCGTGGTTTTTTCCGCAAGGGTTTCCACGTCAAAAATTCTCTGTGTCTGCGTGATTATTTTTGTGTGCTTGTTTTTGGGTTCATGCGTTGTTTGCTCGGTCCTCTCGCAGGTACTCTCCGGTTTGGGGAAAGGTTTCCGCGCTTCTTTCCCAACAGAGTGGTATCAGAGCATAGGTTTTGTTCTGGCTGATACCAGCTGAGTGGTATCAGAGCTTTGGGTTCAAAGGGTGTCAGGAGTTGACAGAGGAACCAGAGAGGAGAGATGGACGCGAAGCCGGTGCGCATGGTGAACCTTAATGGCACAAACTATCATTATTGGCGGAGCAAGATGAAGGATTTGCTATTTGTCAAGAAGCTGCATGTACCTGTGTTTGCAACCGAAAGGCCCAGTGATAAATCCGAGGAGGACTGGAAGTTCGAGCACATACAGGTGTGTGGGAACATACGGCAGTTTGTTGATGAGAACGTGTACAACCACGTTGCCAATATTGAGCACGCGAAGACGTTGTGGGATAAGCTGGAATCCTTGTATACGAAGAAAATCGGGGTAAACAAGTTGTTCCTGATCCGAACGATGATGGGTCTGCGGTACAAGGATGGGGCGTCTATTTCGGATCACTTGAGTGAGTTCCAGGGCGTGGTTGACCAGCTATCTTCTATGGGAGTCAAGTTCGACGACGAAGTTCAGGGACTGTGGCTGCTGTGTACATTGCCAGACTCGTGGGAGACCGTACGAGTATCTATGATCGCTTCTGCTCCAGAGGGCGTGGTCAGTCTGGAGTTTGCCAAGAGCGGGGTGTTGAATGAAGAGATGCGAAGACGTTCTCAGGGCACTTCATCCACATCCCACCACTCAGAGGCACTTGTTTCAGAGAGCCGCGGAAGGGGCAAAAGCAGGGGTCCAGGTGGTGGCAGAGACAAGAGCAGAGGGAAGTCCAAGGGTCGTTACGAGGACTCAGAGTGTTATCATTGCGGTAAGAAGGGCCATATCAAGCGGAATTGTTTCGCTTGGAAGAAGGAGAAGAAGGGCGACAAGGGGAAGCAAGAAGAGAACACTACAGCGGCGGCCTCGGTGCATGGAGGCGATGTGATCGTCGTAGGTGATGAGGTCATTACTAACCTCGCCTGCGATGACAATTCTTGGCTGGTGGACTCAGGGGCTTCAGCACATGTATCTCACAATAGGGCACTGTTTGCCACTTACACGACAGGCGACTGTGGCGTGTTGAAGATGGGCAACGGAGATGTGTCGAAGGCGGTTGCCATTGGAGATGTGCATTTGAGAACGAAGACGGGTGCGGTTCTTGTTCTCAAGGATGTTCGTCATGTCCCTGATATCCGTTTCAACCTGGTGTCGGTTGGAAGGTTGGATGACGAGGGATTCTTCAGTCTCTTCGGGAATAGTCAGTGGAAGCTTTCCAGAGGTTCGATGGTGATTGCCAGAGGAAGCAAGAAGTCCGGTCTCTACTATATGGAGGGGAGCGCAGAGGGGGCACAGGAGGTGAACGCAGTCAGTGACGCGTCTACCGAGTTGTGGCACAGGCGGCTCGGCCATATCAGCGAGAAGGGGATGAGCTACTTGGTGAACAGGAAAGTGATTCCGGGGCTCAAGTCTACAAAGTTGGAGAAATGCACGCACTGTTTGGCTGGGAAGCAAAATAGGGTGTCTTTCCAGAGTCACCCAAGTTCGAGGAAGCCGGCGTTGCTTGAGTTGATTCACTCGGATGTCTGCGGTCCTATGAAGGTAAAATCTCTTGGTGGTGCTTCTTACTTTGTGACTTTTATTGATGACTGTTCCAGGAAGGTTTGGGTCTATGCCTTAAAGACCAAGGATCAGGTGCTGCCTACTTTCAAGGAGTTTCAGGCCTCCGTTGAAAGGGAGACGGGCAAGAAGTTGTTGTGTGTTCGGTCCGACAATGGCGGCGAATACATCGGTCCCTTTGATGTGTATTACAGAGAGCAAGGGATACGACACCAGAAGACTCAGCCAAAGACACCTCAGCTCAATGGTGTAGCGGAGCGCATGAACAGGACACTGATAGAGAGGGTGCGGTGTTTGCTGTCAGAAGCAAACTTGCCGGGCAGTTATTGGGGTGAGGCTCTTCTCACAGCTGCTTATATTATTAATTTGTCTCCTAGTGCTCCTTTGCAGGGTGATGTGCCTGACAAAGTATGGTACGGCAAAGAGCCGTCATACAGTCACCTGCGGGCGTTTGGTTGTAAAGCCTTCGTGCATGTACCGAAGGACGAGAGGACCAAACTTGAGCCGAAGACGAGACGATGCGTCTTTGTCGGCTACGGTCGGGATGAGTTTGGCTATAGACTCTACGACCCAGTGGAAGAAAAGCTCTACAGAATCAGGGACGTGGTGTTCGTCGAGGATCAGACCATGACCAACACTCAGGATTCCGAGACGCCTTCTGAGGCTGAGGAATTGCCTGAGTTAGAGTCATTTCGCTTCGAGCAGTTTCCAGAGGACATCGCAGAGGATCCAGTTATGGGGGAGCCGGTACATGGAGTTGCTCCCAACCTTGATCATCAGCCTGCTGATGGTGGTCAGGGTATCCCTCAAGAGGATGAGCATGCCGGAGAGGTAGTTCCTGAAGGGGAGGAGGCTGTCGGTATACAGCCAGCACTAGTGGCTCCACTGAGAAGGAGCAACAGGGATCGTCGACCATCTACGAGATACTCGCCGGATGAGTATGTGCTACTGACTGACGGGGGAGAGGCCGAAAGTTTCACAGAGGCTATGGAAGACGAACACAGGCAGGAGTGGATGGTGGCTATGCAGGAGGAGATGAGTTCCTTACACACCAATTCTACTTATGATCTGGTGCGGTTGCCAAAGGGCAAGAAGGCTTTGAAGAATCGATGGGTGTTCAGAGTGAAGCAGACGGATGATGCTACTCGCCCTCGATACAAAGCGAGGCTGGTAGTCAAGGGCTACGGTCAGCGGAAAGGCGTGGATTATGATGAAATCTTTTTGCCTGTCGTCAAGCATTCGTCTATTCGGGTGGTGCTAGCATTAGCAGCCAGTTTCGACTTGGAGGTCGAGCAGATGGACGTGAAGACGGCGTTCCTCCACGGTGATCTTGAGGAGGAGTTGTACATGGAGCAGCCGGAGGGATTCTGTGAGAAGGGCAAGTCACATTTGGTCTGTCGGTTGAGGAAGAGCTTGTATGGTCTGAAGCAGGCTCCGAGGCAGTGGTACAGGAAGTTCGAGTCGTTTATGGGAGAGCATGGTTATGCACGGACGACGTCGGACCATTGTGCATTTGTGAGGTATTTTGCCGATGATAATTTTATCATCTTATTGCTCTATGTTGATGATATGCTATTAGTGGGTCGGAATGCCACTAGGATAGCGGAGTTGAAATGCCAACTGGGCGCGGCCTTCTCTATGAAGGATTTGGGCGCAGCGAAGACTATTCTTGGGATGGAGATCAGCCGAGAGAGAGAGTCCAAGCTGCTACACTTGTCCCAAAAGAAGTACATTCACCGGGTACTTCAGCGTTTCGGGATGGACGGGTCGAAGAAAGTGAGTTCCCCCCTCGCGGCTCACTTTAAGTTCACTGAGGAGCAGTGTCCATCTACCGAGGACGAAAAGGAAGATATGGAGCGGGTTCCATATGCTTCAGCTGTGGGAAGCCTTATGTATGCCATGGTGTGTACGAAGCCAGATATTGCTCATGCAGTTGGTACGGTTAGCAGGTATCTTTCGAATCCTGGAAGGGTACACTGGAGTACGGTCAAGTGGATTCTACGATATCTTCAGGGCACTGCTGGTTGGAGACTTTCCTTTGGTGGTGACGAGCCGAAGCTGGTTGGGTATACCGACGCTGATATGGCTGGAGATGTAGACACGAGGCGATCGACTTCAGGCTACGTGATGATGTTTGCGGGAGGAGCAGTGTCGTGGCAGTCGCGGTTGCAGAAGTGTGTTGCCTTGTCGACGACGGAGGCGGAATACATTGCGGCGACGGAGGCTTGCAAGGAGCTATTGTGGATGAAGAAGCTGTTGCAGGAAATGGGACTGAAGCAAGAGCAGTATACTTTGCTTTGCGACAGTCAGAGTGCTATCCATCTTGTGAAGAATCAGACGTTTCATAGTCGGTCCAAGCACATCGAGACCCGGTATCATTGGATACGGGATGTGGTTGAGAAGAAGGACGCGGAGCTTGAGAAGGTGCATACAGATGACAACGGAGCTGATATGTTCACGAAGATTCTACCAAGGGGGAAGTTTGAGTACTGCAGGCAGATCGTCGGGATGACGACGTCCTCCCCATAGTTGTGAAGGGGGAGATTTGTTGGAGTGGGTGGGGTTCCCAACCTATGTGGAGAAGATCCCGGAGTGCGACGAGCGCCGTCCGATGTCGGAGAAGCTCGGGAGTAGTTGTTACTGCTGCTGCTGCCCCAAAGGGGGTTCTGGACCAAGTCTACCGAGTTCGGGCCGAACTCGGTCCCAGGCCGAGTTCTGGCCGAACTCGGTCTGGCCGTTCCAGGGTTTGGCCATCCAGTGCTGGTTGTCCCACACAGAGTTCTGGCCGAACTCTGTGTGTCGGGGGGCTGAAGCGAATTTCAGGATGAGTTTTCATCATTGGATTTAATCCAACGGTCCAAGTTGGTTGCGGGATTAGGAAGATATATTGAGTTTTCTCAACCCTAATTCATAATCGTATTATCGCATTGGACAACACAAGTTTGAGAGAGAAGGAGGCAAGAGTGCCATTACAACTTCGGAGAAGAAGACGGAGGATCGAAGGTCGTTTTCGAAGGAGATCGTGTTTCGGGTAATCTCTACTCGTCGTTCTCGTTGTTGGAGTGGGTGGGGTTCCCAACCTATGTGGAGAAGATCCCGGAGTGCGACGAGCGCCGTCCGATGTCGGAGAAGCTCGGGAGTAGTTGCTGCTGCTGCTGCCCCAAAGGGGGTTCTGGACCAAGTCTGCCGAGTTCGGGCCGAACTCGGTCCCAGGCCGAGTTCTGGGCGAACTCGGTCTGGCCGTTCCAGGGTTTGGCCATCCAGTGCTGGTTGCCCCACACAGAGTTCTGGCCGAACTCTGTGTGTCGGGGGGCTGAAGCGGATTTCAGGATGAGTTTTCATCATTGGATTTAATCCAACGGTCCAGGTTGGTTGCGGGATTAGGGAGATATATTGAGTTTTCTCAACCCTAATTCATAATCGTATTATCGCATTGGACAACACAAGTTTGAGAGAGAAGGAGGCAGGAGTGCCATTGCAACTTCGGAGAAGAAGACGGAGGATCGAAGGTCATTTTCGAAGGAGATCGTGTTTCCGGTAATCTCTACTCGTCGTTCTCGTTCTTCGTAGCCTTGTGATCATTGTTCTTGACTCTGAGTGTTGTGGGGATCCGATTTGGATCGGGAGGAGTTTGTAGAGGGTGTAATTCTTCTATTCCATTAGTGGAGGCTTCTCAGGGTTGGACTCCGATCGTCCCGTGGTTTTTCCCGTAAGGGTTTCCACGTCAAAAATTCTCTGTGTCTGCCTGGTTGTTTTTGTGTGCTTGTTTTTGGGTTCGTGCGTTATTTGCTCGGTCCTCTCGCAGGTACTCTCCGGTTTGGGGAAAGGTTTCCGCGCTTCTTTCCCAACAGAGTGGTATCAGAGCATAGGTTTTGTTCTGGCTGATACCAACAGAGTGGTATCAGAGCTTTGGGTTTAAAGGGTGTCAGGAGTTGACAGAGGAATCAGAGAGGAGAGATGGACGCGAAGCCGGTGCGCATGGTGAACCTTAATGGCACAAACTATCATTATTGGCGGAGCAAAATGAAGGATTTGCTATTTGTCAAGAAGCTGCATCTACCTGTGTTTGCAACCGAGAGGCCCAGTGATAAATCCGAGGAGGACTGGAAGTTCGAGCACATACAGGTGTGTGGGTACATACGGCAGTTTGTTGATAAGAACGTGTACAACCACGTTGCCAATATTGAGCACGCGAAGACGTTGTGGGATAAGCTGGAATCCTTGTATGCGAAGAAGACCGGGGTAAACAAGTTGTTCCTGATCCGAACGATGATGGGTCTACGGTACAAGGATGGGGCGTCTATTACGGATCACTTGAGTGATTTCCAGGGCGTGGTTGACCAGCTATCTTCTATGGGAGTCAAGTTCGACGACGAAGTTCAGGGACTGTGGCTGCTGTGTACCTTGCCAGACTCGTGGGAGACCGTACGAGTATCTATGATCGCTTCTGCTCCAGAGGGCGTGGTCAGTCTGGAGTTTGCCAAGAGCGGGGTGTTGAATGAAGAGATGCGGAGACGTTCTCAGGGCACTTCATCCACATCCCACCACTCAGAGGCACTTGTTTCAGAGAGCCGCGGAAGGGGCAAAAACAGGGGTCCAGGTGGTGGCAGAGACAAGAGCAGGAGGAAGTCCAAGGGTCGGTACGAGGACTCAGAGTGTTACCATTACGGTAAGAAGGGCCATATCAAGCGGAATTGTTTCGCTTGGAAGAAGGAGAAGAAGGACGACAAGGGGAAGCAAGAAGAGAATACTACAGCGGCGGCCTCGGTACATGGAGGCGATGTGATCGTCGTAGGTGATGAGGTCATTACTAACCTCGCCTGCGATGACAATTCTTGGCTGGTGGACTCAGGGGCTTCAGCACATGTATCTCACAATAGGGCACTGTTTGCCACTTACACGACAGGCGACTGTGGCATATTGAAGATGGACAACGGAGATGTGTCGAAGGCGGTTGCCATTGGAGATGTGCATTTGAGAACGAAGACGGGTGCGGATCTTGTTCTCAAGGATGTTCGTCATGTCCCTGATATCCGTTTCAACCTGGTGTCGGTTGAAAGGTTGGATGACGAGGGATTCTTCAGTCTCTTCGGGAATAGTCAGTGGAAGCTTTCCAGAGGTTCGATGGTGATTGCCAGAGGAAGCAAGAAGTCCGGCCTCTACTATATGGAGGGGAGCGCAGAGGGGGCACAGGAGGTGAACGCAGTCAGTGACGCGTCTACCGAGTTGTGGCACAGGCGGCTCGGCCATATCAGCGAGAAGGGGATGAGCTACTTGGTGAACAGAAAAGTGATTCCGGGGCTCAAGTCTACAAAGTTGGAGAAGTGCACGCACTGTTTGGCTGGGAAGCAAAATAGGGTGTCTTTCCAGAGTCACCCAAGTTCGAGGAAGCCGGCGTTGCTCGAGTTGATTCACTCGGATATCTGCGGTCCTATGAAGGTAAAATCTCTTGGTGGTGCTTCTTACTTTGTGACTTTTATTGATGACTGTTCCAGGAAGGTTTGGGTCTATGCCTTAAAGACCAAGGATCAGGTGCTGCCTACTTTCAAGGAGTTTCAGGCCTCCGTTGAAAGGGAGACGGGCAAGAAGTTGTTGTGTGTTCGGTCCGACAATGGCGGCGAATACATCGGTCCCTTTGATGCGTATTGCAGAGAGCAAGGGATACGACACCAGAAGACTCTGCCAAAGACACCTCAGCTCAATGGTGTAGCGGAGCGCATGAACAGGACACTGATGGAGAGGGTGCGGTGTTTGCTGTCAGAAGCAAACTTGCCGGGCAGTTATTGGGGTGAGGCTCTTCTCACAGCTGCTTATATTATTAATTTGTCTCCTAGTGCTCCTTTGCAGGGTGATGTGCCTGACAAAGTATGGTACGGCAAGGAGCCGTCATAAGTCACCTGCGGGCGTTTGGTTGTAAAGCCTTCGTGCATGTACCGAAGGACGAGAGGACCAAACTTGAGCCGAAGACGAGGCGATGCGTCTTTGTCGGCTACGGTCGGGATGAGTTTGGCTATAGACTCTACGACCCAGTGGAAGGAAAGCTCTACAGAAGCAGGGACGTGGTGTTCGTCGAGGATCAGACCATGACCAACACTCAGGATTCCGAGACGCCTTCTGAGGCTGAGGAATTGCCTGAGTTAGAGTCATTTCGCTTCGAGCAGTTTCCAGAGGACATCGCAGAGGATCCAGTTATGGGGGAGCCGGTACATGGAGTTGCTCCCAACCTTGATCATCAGCCTGCTGATGGTGGTCAGGGTGTCCCTCAGGAGGATGAGCATACCGGGGAGGCAGTTCCTGAAGGGGAGGAGGCTGTCGGTATACAGCCAGCACCAGTGGCTCCACTGAGAAGGAGCAACAGGGATCGTCGACCATCTACGAGATACTCGTCGGATGAGTATGTGCTACTGACTGACGGGGAAGAGCCCGAAAGTTTCGCAGAGGCTATGGAAGACGAACACAGGCAGGAGTGGATGGTGGCTATGCAGGAGGAGATGAGTTCCTTGCACACCAATTCTACTTATGATCTGGTGCGGTTGCCAAAGGACAAGAAGGCTTTGAAGAATCGATGGGTGTTCAGAGTGAAGCAGACGGATGATGCTACTCGCCCTCGATACAAAGCGAGGCTGGTAGTCAAGGGCTACGGTCAGCGGAAAGGCATGGATTATGATGAAATCTTTTCGCCTGTCGTCAAGCATTCGTCTATTCGGGTGGTGCTAGCATTAGCAGCCAGTTTCGACTTGGAGGTCGAGCAGATGGACGTGAAGACGGCGTTCCTCCACGGTGATCTTGAGGAGGAGTTATACATGGAGCAGCCGGAGGGATTCTGTGAGAAGGGCAAGTCATATTTGGTCTGCCGGTTGAGGAAGAGCTTGTATGGTCTGAAGCAGGCTCCGAGGCAGTGGTACAGAAAGTTCGAGTCGTTTATGGGGGAGCATGGTTTTGCACGGACGACGTCGGACCATTGTGCATTTGTGAGGTATTTTACCGATGATGATTTCATCATTTTGTTGCTCTATGTTGATGATATGCTATTAGTGGATCGGAATGCCACTAGGATAGCGGAGTTGAAGCGCCAACTGGGCGCGGCCTTCTCTATGAAGGATTTGGGCACAGCGAAGACTATTCTTGGGATGGAGATCAGCCGAGAGAGAGAGTCCAAGCTGCTACACTTGTCCCAAAAGAAGTACATTCACCGGGTACTTCAGCATTTCGGGATGGACGGGTCGAAGAAAGTGAGTTCCCCCCTCGCGGCTCACTTTAAGTTCACTGAGGAGCAGTGTCCATCTACCGAGGACGAAAAGGAAGATATGGAGCGGGTTCCATATGCTTCAGCTGTGGGAAGCCTTATGTATGCCATGGTGTGTACGAGGCCAGATATTGCTCATGCAGTTAGTACGGTTAGCAGGTATCTTTCGAATCCTGGAAGGGTACACTGGAGTGCGGTCAAGTGGATTCTACGATATCTTCAGGGCACTGCTGGTTGGAGACTTTCCTTTGGTGGTGACGAGCCGAAGCTGGTTGGGTATACCGACGCTGATATAGCTGGAGATGTAGACACGAGACGATCGACTTCGGGCTACGTGATGATATTTGCGGGAGGAGCAGTGTCGTGGCAGTCGCGGTTGCAGAAGTGTGTTGCCTTGTCGACGATGGAGGCGGAATACATTGCGGCGACGGAGGCTTGCAAGGAGCTGTTGTGGATGAAGAAGCTGTTGCAGGAAATGGGACTGAAGCAAGAGCAGTATACTTTGCTTTGCGACAGTCAGAGTGCTATCCATCTTGTGAAGAATCAGACGTTTCATAGCCGGTCCAAGCACATCGAGACCCGGTATCATTGGATACGGGATGTGGTTGAGGAAAAGGACGCGAAGCTTGAGAAGGTGCATACAGATGACAACGGAGCTGATATGTTCACGAAGATTCTACCAAGGGGGAAGTTTGAGTACTGCAGGCAGATCGTCGGGATGACGACGTCCTCCCCATAGTTGTGAAGGAGGAGATTTGTTGGAGTGGGTGGGGTTCCCAACCTATGTGGAGAAGATCCCGGAGTGCGACGAGCGCCGTCCGATGTCGGAGAAGCTCGGGAGTAGTTGCTGCTGCTGCTGCCCCAAAGGGGGTTCTGGACCAAGTCTGCCGAGTTCGGGCCGAACTCGGTCCCAGGCCGAGTTCTGGCCGAACTCGGTCTGGCCGTTCCAGGGTTTGGCCATCCAGTGCTGGTTGCCCCACACAGAGTTCTGGCCGAACTCTGTGTGTCGGGGGGCTGAAGCGGATTTCAGGATGAGTTTTCATCATTGGATTTAATCCAACGGTCCAGGTTGGTTGCGGGATTAGGGAGATATATTGAATTTTCTCAACCCTAATTCATAATCGTATTATCGCATTGGACAACACAAGTTTGAGAGAGAAGGAGGCAAGAGTGCCATTGCAACTTCGGAGAAGAAGACGGAGGATCGAAGGTCGTTTTCGAAGGAGATCGTGTTTCGGGTAATCTCTACTCGTCGTTCTCGTTCTTCGTAGCCTTGTGATCATTGTTCTTGACTCTGAGTGTTGTGGGAATCCGATTTGGATCGGGAGGAGTTTGTAGAGGGTGTAATTCTTCTATTCCATTAGTGGAGGCTTCTCAGGGTTGGACTCCGATCGTCCCGTGGTTTTTCCCGCAAGGGTTTCCACGTCAAAAATTCTCTGTGTCTGCGTGGTTGTTTTTGTGTGCTTGTTTTTGGGTTCGTGCGTTGTTTGCTCGGTCCTCTCGCACGTACTCTCCGGTTTGGGGAAAGGTTTCCGCGTTTCTTTCCCAACAACACACACACGCCTGAGTTCACCAAAAACATATTTTATATAATTTGACATAATTTTAAGTATTTATTTATTATTTATTTTGTAGTTTTAAAATAAAATAAAATAAAAGTAACTTGTTGATTGGCTTTTACCCCCAACATCAACTTACAAGAATAGTAGACTGAGAACTTAACAAGCAATAAAGAAAAGAAAAATAAAGAAAAAATAAGAAGAAATTAATCAACCATAGATGGAGAATATAGAATACTACATGCACAGGTGGTAGAAGAGATCCAGGGCCGGCCCGTGGGTAAGCCAGCAAGATCTGGGTCTTGGGCAACCCACCTGCTTGGGGCAACCCCCCATGCCAAAAAAAAGAAAGGAAAACAAAATCTTCAAAGCCTAAATACCAGTAGCCCACCATCGTGAGAGTTTGTATGGCTAATGGTTGTATCCATATGAGTCAATAAGAGAGAACAAAATCTCAAATCCCTCTTTCTTCTCCTCCTTGGCTCCTTGCTGATGAAATACATGACCAGTCGGCCACTCGATCCCCCATACCGGAAGGCTGGAATCGGTCATATTTTTTTTTTCTTCCAACAATACTCTTCTTATTCTTCTTGTTCTTCTTCTTCTTCTAATAAGTTATGGGAAGTCACTATCAGATCTATTCATCTTGATCTATATACATACATGATACATCTATTGATCCACTCATCTACATCATTGTTTATAGTTACTGAGGAGTAGTCTTCTTCGTCTTCTTCTTCTTCTAATAAGTTTGCCATTTTAATTTAATGGTTTAAAATTAAAATGGTTTGACATTTTTATTTACTGGTTTAAAATTAGTTCCAAATAGGTTAACCAGTATGTACGCCTTAAGAAAGAAAGTTTTCAGATGTATTATAATCTTTTTCATAAGGAAAATAGGGTAACCAGATAAGTTTTAGGAAATTAATTAGTACCCTTTTAATTTGTTTTAGGAAATTTATTTATTTAAGATTTTTGTTTAAACATTTATATTATGAATATTCGATATTTGATATAAAATTAGTTCCAAATGGTTTGACATTCTAATAAGTTTGGCATTTTTTTTATAATTTTAGGATGTGGTTTATATAATATCTATAGAGACATTAGGTTTTGACTGATGCTCTTCCATATAGAATTATAGAACATTTTACATGTTAGTCTTTGATTTTTTTGTTAAGACTTAAGATGTTAATTTTCATATTGTATTAATTGGAAGAAAATATGACTACTTAGTTAGTAATTATGGCTTGAAATAGAATTGTGATGTTGTATTTTTATAGGTACTATGACGAAGAAAGAAAATGATAAGAATCGAGTAAGATTTCAACAACAAAATTCTGGAGCTTATACTAGAAGGGTCAAGTAACATAAAAATGCAACGTCACAATCACTAGCGGGCTCAATTTCTAAGTCGTTTAATGCAAGAGCTCAAAAATCTCAACACTTGAGTCAAGTAATCTTGATTTTATAAATTTTCTTTATCTATATGCTTTTATTGTAATTATTTTTTCACTAAGGGTCTAGAGACAACCAAAATTAGCTTCGGATAGGACAACCCACCACCCCGGGCCGGCCCTGAAGAGATCCAAACTGAGGTTAAGCCAAAGATGGAACTTAAAAATACACCAGGAGATCTGATGAAAAACCTTTTGATCACACTACGTGATGGACCACATGGCCAACTAACTGACCAGAAACTTACAGTAATATACTATTGTGAGTGCAGCTGGAGAGATGACTTGATACTAACTATTAATGGTGGATGTACAGAAAAAGACAATTGCAATTAAGAGAGGGATAAATTAATGTTATTAATAGTCATGTTAGGTGAACGTTGACTCCTATGTATATCAGCCACAATATGGATGGTGACCGATTGAAAACGACCAGAGTTTCATATATAACGGCCAAGGCCTTAAGAGCATCTCCAACCCTATTATCTTATTTTGTGTTATGATTCTTATGTGACATGAAACACAAGACAATGTCTTATATATGTTATAAGATTATATTCACAAAAGTATTTTTTACAACTTCCAAGACAACTTCTACTCTTTTTGTTATTTTTATAAATATTTTTATTCATAATTGATGATATGGACATAGAGCATTGTGAAGTGCATTGTCTAGATCTAGACAACCAACTTCACATTGTCATCATCATGTCAATTCCATACTTTATTTCACATTTGCATTGGAGAAGTATTTTTGAAAAAAAAAGTTTTCATTCTTATGCGGCAACAATTTTTTCTAAACTCACAATAGGGCTGGAGATGCTCTAACTATTTCTATATTTAGAAAACTATTCCTATTTTAAAACTAATTATACAAATTATTCTTTATTTTATATTTTTTTAGAAATTTATAATACTAGCCATCTCTATTTTAAAAATAAACATAAAGTAGAGGAATTGTCCGTTATTTTCGAAAATAGGGGTGATCCTATAATACTCATGAAACATAGGAAGAGTTAATTATTTACTTCTATGGCTAATTATATTAATACTTGGTTTGAAGATTCAAGAAAAGAAAAAAAAAAAAAGTTGAGTTGGTAACTATACATCAATATTCTGGTAGATATAATGGCGGAGTATAAGCTGGATCGGCCCGGGATGTAGTCCTATGTTACGTCCAATTTGTTGTGCCCTACCGAGTCGGATTTGTGTAACCTTTCACGAACCAAGGTTATGCGGAAAGCTTTCAGAATGTTCTAGAAGATGGTGAAATCCTCCAGAAGGTTTGAGAATCTTTCAAAAGACCCAAGATCATTCCAGAAGGCCCAAGATCTTTCTAGATGGCCCATGATCTTTCTGGATGGACTAGAAGCTTCTTTGTAGCTATCTAGATATAGAATAATCCCCTAAAATATTTCGTTTTCAGAAATTTTATGTAAGCCCCACAAGCACTATAAATAAGTGGGAGCCTCATTTGTTCCTCACCAACAAAACTTGTAAGCATTCACCAAGTTAAAAAAAATAATTACAAGTCCCTTTCTTGTTTCACTCTTCTCTAATTTTGTAGCGTTCTTGCTAAGCGGGTTCGGGAAGGCTTGTACGAGTTTTCAAGAAGGAAGATAGTGCGTGGCACGCAACAAAGTGTAGCCGAAAACACTAAGTTCGTGACAGTGGTATCAGAGCAAAGGTCGATTGTCCCGATGTCGTCATCCGAGATTGTCCATGAGGAACAACCCGCATTGCATAAGGAGAAGGTGAAGCCCTCGAGGAAGGACAATAGCAAGGAGCCGTCGTTGGAAAGTTGCCCTTAGCGAGTTGGCGTCCATCATAGAGCTCTTAGAGGAAGGCGCGATGGACATTGAGCTTCAAGTGGAGCAGAACCAGCCAGCTCACGAGGAATTCGTCCACGGGTTAGAAACCGATGTTACTCATGCCATGGCATTGTTCCAAGAACAGCTCCGCGAGATGCAACCTGAGTTCGAGGAGGAACGCAAGGCTACGAAGGCGGAGATTGCGGAACTGCGCGAGGAACTCAAAACCAAGGCGGCAATCCTCAAGAAGGCCATTGCCGGTGGTGGTTCTCCGATGAGGGAGGTGACACCGAAAGTGAAGTATCCAGAACCCAAATCCTTCAACGGCATGCGAGACGCGAAGGAAGTGGACTAATTCATTTGAAATATCGAGCGGTACCTTAAGGTGGTTCACATCGAGTATCGATAAGGTAAATACGACGTCTCTTTATGATGATGCTTGTTGTGGTGGTGTCGTAGGTGCATAAAAAAAGCAAAAGGGAATATGCTCGATCGAGACTTGGAAGGATCTCAAGAAGGATATCAAGTCCCAAAGAACGTCGAATTTGTGGCAAGGCAGAGCTTGCGTCAACTCAAGCATACTGGGTCAATCAAAGATTATGTGGCAGAGTTCATCCGCCTGATGCTTACCATTTCCAACATAGACGAAGAAGATCGCATGTTCTTCTTCCTAGATGGTCTGCAACCATGGACGACACTCAACGTGTCTCAGATCTGAACACGACCCTCGCGATGGCCGAGAAGCTGATGGAGTATCGACGAGCGATACGTCCAAGTCCAAGGCAAAGGCTACCACCAAATTCAATGACGGAGGAGAGAAGAAGAACAATAAAAAGGTTGCTCCGTCAAAGGACAAGCAGTCTGCAAAGCCTCAGATGGAGCACAAAATTGAATCCTTCGTGTGCAAAGGAGACTACTTCGCATGTGACTACAAAAACAAGGGCAAAAGGGTGAACGCAGTCCAAGGCGAGGAGGCCGAGGACGAGGAGCCTATGATGGGGGATCACATGGGCACCTTGTGCCTACTCAACGCTCTGAAGAGCAAGGTCGTCGTGACCGAAGCTCCGAGTAGGGAACTCATGTACGTGGACGTGAAAATGAACAGTCACAACACGAGGACAATGGTGGACACGAAAGAAACACACAATTTTATCTCGGATACGGAGGTCCAGCGCTTAGGTCGGGTGCTAGAAAAAGACTCAAGTAGGATAAAGGCGGTCAACTCGGAGGCCCATTCCGTATAAGTAGTGGTCAAGGGGGTGAAAATCCACATGGAAGAATGGACGGGTGTCACCAGTCTCACGTCGTACCACTTGACGATTTTAAAGTGATCATCGGGATGGACTTTCTCACATCGACAAGTGCGGTACCAATGCCTCATATATGAGTCATTAGGATCTTGGAGGAGGGCTCCCCGTGCATAGTAAATCTTGTACGAGGCAAGTCAACGAATGGGAAGGCTCTTTCCATGCTCAAACTCAAGAAAGGGATGAGACACGGAGAGACGACCTATCTAGCAGTACTCAAGACGGAAGCGACGTCCATGCAAGGGGATCTTCCACCAGAGATCGAGGACATTCTTGCAAAGTTCAGGGACGTCATGCCACGAGAACTTTTGAAGAGACTACCTCCGCGGAGGAAGGTAGACCACGACATCGTGTTGGAGCCGGGCACGAAGCTGCCTGCCATGACCCCATATTGCATGTCCCCGCCCGAGCTCGATGAGTTAAAGAAGCAACTAAAGGAGCTGCTCGGTGTAGGATTTATCAGGCCATCCAAGGTCTCTTTTGGTGCACCGATGTTGTTCCAGAAGAAGAAGGATAGAAGCCTTTATTTGTGCATCGATTACCGTGCACTAAACAAGGTGATCGTGGAAAAAATATCTCATCCCGTTGGTGGCCGAATTGTTCGATCAATTGGGAGGCGCATGATTCTTCTACAAACTTGATCTGTGCTCGGGGTACTACCAAGTCCGGATTGCCAAAAGGAATGAGGCCAAGACGGCATGTGTCACGAGGTATATGTGGCGCATATGAATTTTTAGTCATGTCCTTTGGTTTAATAAATGCTCCTACGACTTTTTGTACTTTGATGAACAAGTTTTTCCATCCCGACCTGGATCGATTCGTCGTGGTCTATCTCATCGATATCGTTGTGTACTCAAACACGATGAAGGAGCACATCAAGCATTTGAAGACAATTTTTCAAGTGCTGCGGAAAAATGAACTCTTCGTCAAGCGAAGGAAGTGCTCCTTTATATAAGAAGATGTGTCATTCTTGGGACACTGGATCAGGTATGGGAAAATTATGTTTGGGCGATTTATATCTACAATAGCCAACACAAATTATAGATATCTAAATCTAATCAAATCAAATATTTAATCAGATTTGTACTCCACAAATATGATGTTACCAAATCCAGATTGGACTCCAACAATATTATTAGATTGTATCTCATTTCCGGTTGAGCCGGCCTCAAAATGGGGGTAATAATGAAGTTGGTAATTTAGTTCCACATAAGATAAGATGTGGGATCATGAGGTATAGATAATTATGATTGGTTTAGGCCTTACATGAGAATTCCTTTTATGACATATGAGCTCAGTCTAATATTGTACCTCATAGGCCAAATTTTGTTCGGGTCACACCGTATTCCCAATAAGTGGTATCAAGGCTCATATACAGATGGTACTGAACGTTCATGCGCATAATCGAATTATACGGGCTCTTCTCAATATGGAGTAGGAGAATCCTCTATAAGGTGGTTCGATGGCTGATCAAACCTAAGGTTAGAGGCAACTACATGTGAGATCCATCTCACTGTATCGATATTTTATACGGATACGTATTTATTTGAGCCGTATTTCGTATTTCTCGATTTGTGTGATATTTTAAAATTTTCCAAGATATAGGAATTTCATGATTTGGTTTAACTTGGACTTGGTTTTATTTGGTTTGGTTTCTCATGAGATGAGGTGTATGGTTTAGATTTAGTAGAGAGGAATGAATGGTGGAGATTGCTTGGGCTTGTTATATAAGCCACCTACCACTCTCTCTCTCCTCCATTATTCATTTCCATTTTCCATCTTCATCTTCTTCCTCCAGCCCAAGGCAAGTACACCTTGCCGAATGTTGGATAATTTCTATTTTTGTTTGTTCTATTCTCTTCCTTGTTACATTCTAAGCATGTTTAGAACTTGGAGTTTTCGGTTTTACCGAGTGGATTCTTGTAGATCTAGTTTTGTGGTATTTTCGGTTTCCATAAATTTTGATCTATCAACTTGTATATTTTTGTCAACTGATGGTTCCATGTTGTAGAGAATTTCATTCTACCCCAAATTGACCTATGGAAGTCCGAATTTGGACTCCGGTTGGAAGTTTGGTGGTATGGAGAAGCCATGGTATTTTCCATGAACTTCTTCTCAGTTGGCAACAAAATGTTGCTGGCTTGCATTTGTTTTGGCCGCAAGAGTCTTGCCTAGCCGCATGAGCATGGCAGCATTAATTATTTTCTGACATGATGGAACTTAATAGCAAGCAATTAGTTTTGCATACATTATTTAATGCAATATTAAAAGTCAGCCGCATGTGGCTTTTGGTTGTAGCCGCATGAGCTTGAAGTAATAGATGCATTAAATAATGCATGGCCTTGGGTCTCCAGCCGCATGCCTTAAGCATGCATTTAATGCATTTGCACCTAATGTATTCTTAAGTACAATTCCCACTGCACTTTTCTTTACTTTCCAATGCTTTCCTGGGTGAGCCGCATAGGCTTTAAAGGAAGTATTTAATGCATCATTCTTAATGCATATATTTTTATGCATTTTCCAAGTTCTCCTGATGCTAGCCGCATGGGCTGAGAAAGGGAGAGCAATTAATGCATTCAAATGCACTTTCCTAGTGCATTTTCCAAGTTCTCTAAGGCCAGCAGCCGCATAGGCTTAAATCCAAGCCAATTTTGTCCTTATATGCATTTTTGTCTTATATGCATTATGTGCTTGGAAGCATAGCCGCATAAGCTCCTGAGAGTTTAATGCATTTTTCATTTGAGACCTTACTTTAATGCTTATTGCATTTAAAACCTTTCTTTATGACTTAATGCATATTGCATTCAAGTCCTTTCTTTATAACTTAATGCCTTTTTGCATATTAGTCCTTACTTTATAAAGCATGCCATTAAGTCTTAGTAAGGTAATACTTGCATGGAATTTAGTACTTTATACATTTAAGACCTAGTATTTATATATATTATGCTTTATGCATTTAAGCCCTTTTTTGTATTTACTACTAAATGTTTTCATGCATTTTCCTAATGAAAGTTAAAGCTAGCCGCATGGGTCTGGGGGTTGTTCCTAAAGGAATTTCCTTATGATTTGTCTTATATGCTTTAATTGTTTGGTTAAAGCATTTTTGCTTTAATGCTTGCCAGCCGCATGGCCTTGGTTATTCTTGGGCCGCATGGCAAATTGCCATTGTGTGCTGGCCACGTGGGTTTAATGCATTGATTATTGTTGGGACCCACATGGCCACTATATTTGAGTGGCCACGTGCCCCTTTTCTTTGTTTGAGTGGAAGCTCGCATTTATTGTCTTTCCACTTTCTGTCTTTTGACTGCATGAATAATTCTGTTAGCAATTACTCTTGGTCGCATGCACAATTGTATGCTAGCCGCATATGGCTTGCTGGCCTTAAATGCTTGACTGATTTCATTTAAACAATTTTGGAGCCGCATGGGTGGCTTTCCACTCTCTATGACCGCATATTTGTTCTCCCACTTTTGGACCGCATGGGTCCCACTTTGATTGTTTAAATGTTTTATTTGCCTGAATTGTGGTCAGAATTTCTTTTCACTCCCAACATGAAAATTGTAGAGTTTCTCCTTGGCTTCAAGAATATATATATATTATTAATATATTATTATTTAATTGTGCAAGTTTCTTCCTTCTTTGATAAATGACATGACACGACGGTGGTGCACTCTTGAAATGAACTTGACATGATATTCTTGACATGATATTCTTGACTTGATAATTGACAGTGATAACTTGACATGATATGCTTGACCTGATTCTTGATAGTGACCCGCCGTGGTGCACTCTTGACATGATAACTTGAAATGATAAATAAGAATGACTTGATAGTGGCCCATCGTGGCGCACTCTTGATAAGTAATAATGATAATGATAGTGACCCGTCGTGGCGCACTCCTGACAAGAATTAATTAGTATCCTGACACCGTGGGTGATTGTGTTTGTACAAATGAACCCGTCTCGTCTTGCATCATGTCTAGGACATGAATCCCTGGTTTCCCACGGTCAGGGATTCATACTGAAATGGACTAAGGCTAATTACTAGAATAATCCAGTAGTTCATGGAGAGACTTTCCCAGTTACCTGTTGCCCCTTTGATCCCGGCCTTATATATATATATACATGGAATTTGTTGCTATCCGTCGAGATGAGCGCACTTCCAGCCCGCCGTCGAGTGTGGTACCTTAGGACACATGTATCTTACTACAGTGTGTCTGCTATATCATGCTATCTTTTCCTTTTCTTTGCTGGGGTCACTCAGGTAGTAACAAACGGGTAACCGGACTTGGAAGAATCTCGTTGCATCTTGCTAGTAACTAGGCCTGTGATAACCCTAGTTAGTTAAAGTATCAAGCCGTACTTATTGCTTGACCGTGATTGATTGAATGGAGTCTAACTCAGTCTAGTCTTGACTTGATCCTGCACAAGATTGTCACATGATCTGATTGTTCATATTCGTCATGTCTTGTACATGATTGTTACATATCCTGATTTCTTATTTTATCCTGCCGATAAATGGTGGGAGAAACCAAGTTCTGTTCAGACGAAGGGTTACAACCCCGGTCCTTGTTTGGTTTACGGGTTGTAACCTGGTTATCTGAATAGTCCCATGGTTATCTCATCGTATATCACCTGCCCAGTTCTATTTATTTAGCATGTTCTCCAGTTTACTTTATGCTCAATGATGATTTACTTACTGTCTTCCTATGTTCGGGATAAGTGCATTGGTACTGCACGAATCTCGATCCTCCTTTACTTATTTGCTTGTTGATTGCTAATGATTGCTGGTTTTAAGTTCATAGTTCGGCCTCCTTTGTGGTACTTGCTATTTGGGGTCTGACCCCACTGGTTTTGCATGGCCAGGTTCTGATAGAAGAGCCCGAAGGATCTACCGCACCATCTACTCGACGGTGACCAGCAGGAGCACCAGAGTGCCTCAGTGGGTTTCTTTTATTCTTCCACTGATATGTAAATTCTTCTCTTGTAACGTTTAGCCCCGAGCACGTGTTTAGCTCGTGTTTTGGTATTTTCCTTGATATTGTAGCCTACGGGCATAAACATGATATGTGTATTCTAGACTATAGCTAGTCCTTATCATGTACGACTAATACTCTAGCTAGTCCTCAGTTCTGTGGTACTGGCTTCATGATCAGTCATGTATATATGGTTCGGGACGCCTTACTATTGTATGTATGATGATCGTACTCTTTGCTCTTGTATAATTGCCTGTGATTGAGATACCTAGGATTGTTAAACCATAGGATTGACTGATGGCTTGTAAAGTAACCCCCATGTCTTGACAGCTTATACGTGATTTCAGAGTATTAACGTACTTTGGAATTGCGTAGCTGGCTGTGTCCGCCTCCGTCCAGTATTCTGGTTCTGGGGCGTGACACTACACGAATTGGTTTCAAAGGTGGGTCCGCCTCGCCCAAGGTGGAGCAAAACGTTGTGTCTGGCACACAATTGGGGTATGGATGAACGTGTCGGTTTGCTTCTGTAGTTCTAACGGATCGAGTTGACAATATGTTAGATCTCCTAGATGCTCGGCTGGAGTAAACGAGCAAAGGTAGCAAGAGTATTAAGGTTGTTCGGCTAGCATGAACGAACAAATGTAGCAGGGGTACTAAGGTTGTTCGGCTGGCGGGAACAAGCAAAGGTGCTAAGGTTGTTCGGCAAACGAAAACGAGCTAAGGGGAAGATTGTTGGATTGTATCTCATTTCCGGTAGAGCTCAATAGAGTTGATAATTTAGTCCCACATCGGATAGAATATGGGATCATGGGATGTGTAGATTTGAGATTGGTTGAGGCCTTACTTGTCAATTCTTTTTAAGGTATATGGGACAGTCCAATATCGCTCCTCATGGGCCAACTCCGGTTCGAATCACACTATTTTTCCAACACAAACAACATATATACATGAAATCAGAACATGAGTTTTATAAGCATCACTAGCTAGTCCAAGGAGTTCTACACGGTTATTTTGTCGATTTTTTTTTTCTAATCCATCATAGCATCTCCAACCATATTGTGACTTTGGAAAAAAAAAAAGTTCCAAATACATTTTTATTTAAAATTTGTTCTCCAATGTAATTGTCAAACGAATTATGAAGTTTATGTGGCAAAATTTATATAAGACATTGTAAATTTGTTGTTAGTTCTGGACAATACATTTGACGATATCTTTACCTTCATGTCATCAATTATGAGTAAAAAAATATTTAAAAAGTGGAAGAGAAAAAAAAATTATCTTGCAAGTTGAAAAATCAAAAGAAGAAAAGACGTCTCCATACTTTTATTTTGGAGATTTTTTTTTTACTTTATTGTCTTTCGTAAATGTAGTCGTCACGTGTCAAATGCCACATAAATTAACATTACAAAAGACAGTAGTGTTGGAGATGCTCTCACCAAAGTCAAATCTGACGGCTACATATGATCTGAATCAACGCAGAAACTTGGCAATATAGTTAGCGTTATAATCTCGGCAAGTTGGAAATAGATCACCAAAATCCAGGGGAGGAAAGGTGAGCTGCCCTCGTAAAGAAAATAGTCAGTCTCTCTCTCTCCCTCTCTTATGTTGCAAACATCGATTATGACACGACAAGAAGAATATTTGGGCACGATACACTTCATGCTTCCTAAGCCACCACAATTATCTATGTGAATGTGGATGCTGATCTTTGTCAATAATCATCTATTATACTGATCTTGGTTCTATTTTGTTGTTAGTTGTGCTTCCCAGACTGGCTGCGTACAATACTTTGCTGCTGCTTCGGGGCTGAAAAGGCGGACAATGAGGTACGTACTCTAGATCTCTCTCTCCATATATATTCATGATCTTGTATATGATAATAAAAATTTCTTTCGAACCGAGGGACCGTGCGCGACAGACCGACCGTCACATTCCTGCTAGTATCGGATTCCTAGTATCGGATTCCATTCCAAACAACATGTCAGCACGGTCTGCTGTACACGGTTTCCTACTCGGTTCGACAAGCAGCAGCGATGGTATGATTAACAGCGTTGCATTTTGTTTGATCAGACGAGCAGCGATGGCAACGAGCCACTCTTGGTTAACACGAACAACGAGGAGCGATCGGAGAGGGAGGCACTCGAGCAAGCTGCTGGAGAAAAGGAGGAGGTGGCGGATGATGATGAGGAAGTTTCTTACGGCCCTGCAGCTAGTACTCGGGGCAGATCTGGAGGGTTGGCATTCGTAGGCGCCCGTTCGCTGTTTGCAGGCGTCGGCACAAGTGCAGGATCTGCTGCTGGTGCTGTCGGTGACGCTGTGGTTGCCAACTTTCATTTTCAACCCATTAGGGAAAGCAGACCCATCGGTGGAAAAAATATCCCCGGAGGACCCCAACCTCGTCCGCCCCGGCCACCTACCAAGCCTCGCTGATCACATCTACATCAGTGTTCTTCGATGCGCCGCGTAGCATAATTGTATGGTTCACGGAATCATGACGTTGGAATGTCAATAAAAAGTAGGGAGGAAAGAAACAAGATTTCAAAAGAAAGATAATTAGGGACCCATCTACCTGAGGATTTCCTTTCTCATCCAAGAATTCACTTTTATTTCCATTTTTTTTAACTTTTTCAAACACCGAAAGAATTCCTTTCCTTTCCTTTCCTTTCCTTTCCGAATTCCTTTCCTTTCCTTTCCTTTCGGCGAACCAAATGATGCCTAAGGGTACAATAGTTGAAAGCACCCTTATCATGTTTTAGAAGCTACTTAAAATTTGACTAGCTTCGCGTTCTTTCTTCATTAGTGAATTGGTTTGCCAGTCACATCAATTCGTATTTCTGTTCCGGATGTTGAGCAATGATATTACATATTCACTATTCCACTACTACTATTTTCTTATGGAGACTATAATTGTCAAAAAAGGTTTTTACAATGTTCAATTTTTTTAAAATGGACTACCAAAATTATCATTAATTTATAAGAAGCTATAAATTTTATTTTAAATTTGAGAGTAGTTTCGATAACCCATCTTGAAAATCAAAAAATATTGTAAAAGACTCCTCTGTAATTGCAATTCCCTTCTTTATATTGGGCTATGTTGTTCTCTACTTGTTTACGGCTGTTACTCTGATATTTGGATTACATTAAGGGTATGTTTTGTTTGACTCATAAAGGGTATAAGTGAATAAAATGGAGCTACTGTGATCTCTCTTCCCACATATCATGTGTTTGGTTGGGGAGGGGTGTCACGTCCCGACCCAGAAAATCGCTCGTCCTCGCATTGATTTATCCGAATCGTTCGTCCTCGCTGGAACGTGATGTTGTACGAGTCTGGAGTTGCACTCGTACAAGACAAGATGACAAGTTCTCAAATGGTTATCTTTGATTTGATTTTAGTAACATAAGAAAACAGAGTATACGAAACAATTCTCTTTATCGATAAATGAACTGAGGTTACAAATGCTTTCAATAGCCTAACTGAATTTGCCAGATATTTGGCTACACCACTCAGGTTCTCTCTTGCCTACAAAGGATTTTACCGTGTCACACATCATGTCTTCTATATCTCGGGCGCACATCCCATTGCAATTCTGAGCATCAATGCAGTCGCACGTCTCAATACGCTACGACATTCCATGCCTCAGCACGCTCAAGCGAAGCTCCGCCGTGAGCAGACCATTCCCTGAACCTGCTAGCAAACTAGTGGAGGATTAGTACTTTCGTCCTCACTGTACTGATCAAAGATCCACTTTTCCTAAACCGACATTAAGTAGATATATTGAATCATGCAACATACAATTTAGTGATCTTTCTATGTTCTCCATAGGATCAATTTTATGACATATTCGAAAGCAGTAAAAACATGTTATCATGGCAAGCATGTTATTTTATTTGCATAAGCAAGCATGCAACCAATAGCAATTTCGTATTATTTCATGACTTCTTACCAACATCGACGTACTCGTCCTTGCACCGACGTAAGGTGAATACGTCTCATTCATTCCTTGTCATTTTATAAGTGCTCTGTGCAGGATCTCTGTATTTCTGTGCTTTCGGCCCACCGTTCCTTAACTATATGAAGGTCACGCGCTGGAATGGACTAACTTGATTCTCTTTTCTTTTCTCAAATTGGATAAACCGACGTCCTTCCCGTACAGATTTGCTGGCCCAATATCCGAAGGACGCCGAACTTACCATCAATTATGGCTTATCACATCAGTAGCAGATCGCAAGTCATATCCAAAAGATGTGCACCAACAATGATTCACGTCCCTCCTAGGCCGAACGGTCCCAAAAGATGTGAACCAATAAGTCAAGCCCAAAAGATATAGCAGATCTCAAGTCCATTCGACCATGCAATGCGAGTCTTATTTTCATACAACCAAGCAATTTACCTATCTCCATTTCTATTGGCATAATGCCCCAACTTAATGTTTATCAACGAACGCCCTGAAGGCCATAAACATTTCGAAGGCACCATGCCGTATTCAAAAGTTTTACCACATTCATGTCACAACTGTTCTCGTCTTCGCAACGAAGCCATCTTTTATAATTCTCGTGCACGTATGCATGTTTTGACACAATTTTTCTCCATTCTTTGAATTGTACATGCGATGCACATCTCGATACCGTATTTCCATATTCTATGTCTTAGTGTTCAATGTTCATGGCTCGTGCACTAGGGCACTTGTCTCAACTGTCTTTTAATGTGCTAGTCTTCTAACTCATGCGTGAAGGCACGAATGACTTGTGCGCTGAGGCACTTGTCGATACAGTTATCTCATGTTCTTATGGCTTGCGCACCGGGGCGCTCGTCTTTACGATATTCAATGTTCAATAGCGACTCGTATATTTGATGTACGTTTCATTTTAATTATTTTATCTAGTGTTCGACATACACTATATTCATCTCTTGATTGAGCCACGCCATGGTCTCGATAGGTTAACTTAGCATACAACGATGTATTTTACTTAGGCATGAAGTGTAGGATCGTTGAGCACCTCTAGAGGGGGGGTGAATAGAGTGCGTGTGTGCAGCGGAAATATAATCACCAATTAAAAAATTAAACTATGGCAGATATGTAAGAGACAGTAAATAAAGATAGAAGAATCAAACTCAGTGACACAGCGATGTATACTGGTGTTCCTCTGAGAGGACTAATCCAGTCTCGAGTACTCTTGCTCGATGTTAATCCACTATGGCACAAGCTTTAACTGAGAGCTTGCAATCTCTTACAACACCGTGCTTGGTGACAAGCGCACGACCGGCTTCACAACACCGTGCTTGGTGGCGAGCGCACGACCAGCTCCACAACAGAAAAGTTGTTGAAACTTGAACGACCTCTTACAACTCTTGAGTAACCAAAAGACTCTAAATCAACTCTGATAGTAGTGGCTTTTGGCTAAGAGATGTGTAGGTGAGATTTGAAAATCTTAGATCGTTTAGAAAACACTTGAAATAGTAGAGAAGAGAAGATGAAGAATGAATTGATGATTTGAAACGAAAAGTTCTTCTCTATTTATAGGTGTTTTCACCAACCGAACTCAGGCAGAACTCGGGCAGAGTTCGGGTGCAAATATCTCGCAAAGAGACGTTGCTCGCTGATTTGGAGGCAACAGAAGTTTGAATACAAACTGACCGAACTCGGTCAGAGTTCGGACCGAACTCGGGACGAACTCGGCTTGGAGTTCTGTCAGGAGATATTTAAAAATCTTTTGTAAAAACAGTTTTCAAACATGTTTTTGGTTATTTGTAAAATCATTTGAAAAGAATATTTTCGAATTATGTTTTTGAAATATTTGTAACCGAAAATACGAAAGGGTAAAAATAGGTTTCTAGAAAGGAAGACAATTTTAACCCTAAGCCAGTATTACCATAATTGATTTTACAAAGTAATTCCTAGACTCAATAAAATGTAAAATACATAATAAAAGTAGAAAAGAGTCTTCAGAAGATTTTGATGACTTTGACGATTTGATTTATGTAGTACATCGCTGTTGAATATGATTTCATGCATCCTGAAATAGTTAGCAGCATTTTCTATATTTTGTGTATTGACTAAAGTATATGTTGATTATCGAAATCGGGTGTGACCGTAGAATGGGCCAACAATCTCCCCCATTTTGATAATTGACAAACTTGAGTCTATACCAAAATATATTTATATCAAATAGAACAAAATATCAAAAATACCTGAAAATTGAAATATTTTTGTTTTGGATATATATATATATCTTGCGTTTGGCTTGCGGTTGGTATATACTCTTTTTCTCCCCCTTTGTCAAGTAGTAAAATGAATAGGCTCCCCCGTAAATCATGAAGCCAACAATAGAATAGACAAGACAAAGTAAAGTAAAAAGAAGTAATCACAGCATAGACAACTGGAATAAAATGAACTATGTCATAATAAACTGAAATATCATAGAGGTTCCACTAATAATCCAAAAAGTACAACTGATAAAGTCTAACTGAAACAGTTTAGACATGAAATAAAATAAAACTACTACATAAACTGCATCAACTAATCGAAACTAAATCCACTATCCCATGGCTGAATCCACATCACATCGCTGGGTCGTCCGCACTGGGAGGATCATGAGGGAAATAAGCAGTGGTCGGGTCGAAATACTGAAAAGTGACCTCATCAGTAAAACGAGGACCAGGGAAAGTCGAGTGTGGAAGGATAGTGAGTGGACGGACTGGATCCTGAACCAGGCTGTAGTGGAGATCGGCAATACTGTTTCTCAGCACCTGGGCCTGAGAAATGTGCCGGAACTCGGAGTCCTGATGACGTTGCGTGGAAACGGCAACGAAATCATTAAACCGCTGGTAGAAAGCCTGATCGAGTCCTGGGGCAGGGGCCGGAGCAGGATGAGCATCAGCTGGAGGGGCCTCAGCATCAGCAGCTGGGACAGCAGGAGCAGCACCAGGAGGTTGAGGAAATCGACGAGAGCGGGTCAACTCAACAGGTGGAGAAGAAATGGCACACGTTTTAAGATCAATCTCAAAACGTCGAAATATACTAGCAAGGTGCATAGGAAAGACTAGGTTCCTACCTACATTCTTGCAGTTGAGCATCCAAGACATCATAGTTTTTGGAACGGAGAAAGGAATTCCAAAATGAATGTGATAAAGAGCAGAAAGTTCCAAAAATGTAACTTCATCGGTAGAGCCTTTCTTCGGAAGAAGGGCCGAGAAAATCATACGATGAAGCTCGTAAAAAATTTGGTTTAGATGTCTAGAAAAGATTCTCCGGGGGGGAGGAGTAGGGTGACAAATCAATTCCCTAAAGGAAGCTAAAGTGACATCGGCAGGAAATTGAATATGGTGGATGTCAACAAGTGCATCACCAAGATCAGGAACGTGAAAGTATTCACTGATATCGGTGGCGCTAAATTCTAATTCCTGTCCAGCAATGCAGGAATAGAAATTCCCGTTTTGTTTTACTTGCAAATTGCAGTAAAACATACGGACTGCATTGTCGTAAATGCTATCTTGGACCTCGAAAAAGTCGCGGAATCTAAGTTGATCAAAAACAGGAGCATATTCAAAGAAAGTTGTAAAATTGACGAAGGCTCCAGCACAAATACGACGAGAAGAGAAAGAATCAAACCAGAGATCGGAGAAGTCTTTGTCGGGAAACAAAGTGCCATCATATTCCTCGGGATCTCTAGGTCTGGCTGGACTAAAGAGACTTGCCGGAGTGTAGTCGGATGAGGAGGAAGCACCTTGAGAAGAATTTCCTCGTTGACGTTTCGGAGCCATGAGGAAGAAGATCGCCCACTTGAACTCGTCGATTCCTTGCAGAGAAGGAGGAGGAAGGACTTCTAGTAGGAGATGGAAGTATTCCACGTTTTGGTGTGGAGAAAAAGTGGAAGTAAGGATGAATTATATAGGTGCTAGGGCCGGCTGTTCGGTTCTGGAACCATCACAGCGCCGACCGAACTCGGTCCGAACTCGGTCAGAGTTCGGGCCGAGTTCGGCCACTTGCATTCCCGAGACAGTCAAAGCAGTCAGGTAAATAAAGACTGTAATAAATAACAGTTGACTGGTTTATTAAATAACTGCTATTATTTTCGGGTTAACTATAGGGGTTGTCCCAGCTAACGGTGGTTCACCGGGGAACTCTTAAGTACCGCTTCGCTTCGACCGTAGCCGTGGTGACAGACATACCCTTTGTAAGTTTGTCCCCAAAAATAATTTTCATTAAATAATAAATTGTCAAGTCATAAATACAGTTTTAATTACCATATGTTTTAAGAATCCGAGAATTCAAGAATGCCGAGCTCACGCCTCAAGATGTTAAAACGATCTTCAGCCAATGGTTTAGTGAAAATATCAGCTAGTTGATGTTCAGTATTAATAAATTCTAAGCAAATATCCCCGTGTTGTTGATGATCACGTAAAAAATGATGTCTAACTTCTATGTGCTTTGTGCGTGAATGACAGATAGGGTTCTTAGTCAAATTAATTGCACTAGTGTTATTACAATAAATAAGAACATTTGTATAGTGCAGATTGTAGTCCTCTAAGGTTTGCTTCATCCACAAAATTTGAGCACAACAGCGTCCTGCGGCGATATACTCAGCCTCAGTTGTTGATAATGCTACTGAATTTTGTTTCTTGCTAAACCAAGAGACTAAGGCCTTTCCTAAGAAATGACATGTGCCACTGGTACTTTTACGGTCCACTTTGCATCCAGCAAAATCCGCATCCGAGTAACCTATAAGGTCAAAGGATTTGGTTTTGGGATACCATAAGCCAACTGTAGAAGTTCCTTTAAGGTATCGAAATAGACGCTTAACGGCACTAAGATGTGATTCCTTAGGGTTTGCCTGATATCGTGCACATATGCAAGCACTAAACATAATATCAGGGCGACTAGCAGTTAAATATAATAAACTACCAATCATACCTCGATACTTACGCTGATCAACAGGTTTGCCACTTTCATCAGCATCAAGCTTTGTAGATGTAGCCATAGGAGTCCCAATTGGCTTTACATTCTCGAAGTCGTACTTCTTCAGTATGTCCTTCGTGTACTTGGCTTGGTTGATGAATGTTCCGTTCGAGTGTTGTTTGATTTGCAATCCTAGGAAGAAGTTCAGCTCTCCCATCATGCTCATCTCAAATTCACTCTGCATACACTTGGCAAATTCTTGACAGAGTTGTTCATTAGTAGAACCAAAGATAATATCATCTACATAAATTTGCACTAGAAGTATATCATTATTCATGGATTTAATAAAAAGAGTAGTATCAATCTTGCCCTTTGAAAATCCATTATCAAGTAAGAAGGCGCTTAGGCGTTCATACCAAGCACGAGGTGCTTGTTTGAGTCCATAAAGTGCTTTCTTAAGCTTGAAGACGTGATCAGGTTTTTGAAAATCTTCAAAACCAGGGGGTTGTTTCACAAAAACCTCTTCTTTCAAATAACCATTTAAAAATGCGCTTTTCACGTCCATTTGAAAAAGTTTGAAATCATTAAAACAAGCAAAAGCGCAAAATATGCGGATGGCTTCTAGTCTAGCAACAGGAGCATAGGTCTCATCGTAATCAATTCCTTCTTCTTGATTATAACCTTGTGCAACTAGACGTGCTTTGTTGCGTAAAACTTGTCCATCTTCACTAAGTTTATTTCGGAACACCCATTTGGTACCAATTATCGATTGACCAATAGGTTTAGGAACGAGTTTCCAAACTTGGTTTCTCTCAAATTGATTAAGTTCCTCTTGCATGGCAGAAATCCAAAATTCATCAGAAAAAGCCTCATCAACATTCTTAGGTTCTATTTGTGAAATAAATGCTACATTAGCTGCTACTTCAGAATCTCTAAGAGATGAACGAGTACTTACACCTTTGGATACATCACCTATTATGAGAGTTTCTGGATGATCTGGTTTGAATCTCAATGATTCGAATCTTTGGGCCATACCTTTCACAAG
The DNA here is from genome assembly GCA_029216955.1 of Iris pallida. NCBI lineage: Eukaryota > Viridiplantae > Streptophyta > Magnoliopsida > Asparagales > Iridaceae > Iris > Iris pallida. The sequence goes on from JANAVB010001800.1 coordinate 37,073,694, forward strand.
GCTCTTCTCAGTTCCTGTATCTTCGGAACTTTTATCAGTTCTTGCCTCTTGGGTAGGATCTTTTTCAGAACTCTTTTTTGTCTTTGTAGGTGCATCTTCATCATCACTGTCGCTAGATCTATGACTATTCAACTCATCAAAGGTAACATTAATACTTTCTTCAACAATCAAAGATCTTTTATTAAAAATTCTATATCCCTTACTCTTAGCAGCATATCCGAGAAATATCCCGTCATCTGCTTTGGAGTCGAACTTACCCAAGTTATCCTTGGTGTTCAGGATGAAACAGCGACAACCAAAAACTTTAAAATAAGAAATGTTTGGAATTCTTCCAAACCAAAGCTCATATGGTGTTTTCTTTGAGACTGGTCGAATTAACACCCTATTTAAAATATGACAGGCTGTACTAACAGCTTCTGCCCAAAAATATTTCGAAAGATTATGCTGATTAAGCATGACTCTAGCTATTTCGCTTAGAGTACGGTTCTTCTGCTCCACAACACCATTCTGTTGGGGAGTTCTAGGACAAAAAAATTCGTGGTAATATCCACTATCATCACAAAACTTTTTGAAATCAGAATTTTCGAATTCGCCACCATGATCACTTCGGATACGAGTAATCATGAAGCCTTTTTCGTTTTGTACCTTTTTACAAAATATCTGAAATTCAAAAATAGCATCAATTTTGTTTGATAAAAAGTAAACCCATGTAAAACGAGAGAAATCATCAACAATGACAAAAGCATAGAGTTTACCGCCAAGACTAGCGACTCTACTTGGACCAAATAAATCCATATGAATCAACTGCAAAGGTCTCGAAGTACTTACAGCGTTGATGGATTTAAAAGAAGACCTATGTGCTTTGTTCTTTTCACAGTCAGCACATACCATATCTTTCTTGAATGGAATTTCTGGGAGTCCTTTTACCAACTTCTTTGTGTTCAGACGTGAGATAGTATCCATGTTTGCATGTCCTAGTCTCATGTGCCATAGCCAGCTTTCATCTTGATTGGCTACTAGGCACCTTCCTGCATTATTAGTATTCTCCAAAAAGAAAACATAAATATTGTCTTCTCTAATCCCTTTATATACGGGATCACCAGATGACATATCATATATGGTACATTTATCTTTCACAAAATTGATACCATAACCATTATCTGCCAAATGACTTATGCTTAATAGGTTATGTTTCAATTCAGCTACTAGACAAACATCCTTTATTATTGGGTAAGGAGAAATACCTACAGTACCATTACCTATAATATCACCTCTCAAGTTATTTCCGAAGGAGACGTATCCTTCTTTCTTTATCGATAGCGTAGCGAATAAAGATGCATCACCAGTCATGTGTCGCGAACATCTGCTATCGAGGATCCATTTGCTTCTAGCATGAGAGGGTTGAGGGTCCACCTACAAAACAAGTAGATGAATCCTTTGGTACCCATTTTCTGAAGGGTCCATGCTGATTAGCTTTAGGTCTCCAGACTAAAGTATGGTTATCAACAAGCTTTCTTGCAAGACAATATTGTGATATGTGTCCGTGTGTACCACAATATGTGCAAGTCAGTTTAGAACCAGATGTGGTTGAAACTGTGTTCATATGCTTGTTTGGTTTCTTGAAGAACCTATAAGTGAAAGCATGATGATACTCGTATTTCTTCTGTGCTTTCTTGTTTTTAGTCCTCTTAGGTGTATGCTTTGCATTAGGACTAAAATTAGGCTGTGTCACAGGCATTTCCTGTTTGCCTAACTTGATTTCTAACTTTTTAGAAATCGCAATAGACTCTTCATATTTAGCAGTCATAGTTGAGAGTCTCTGTTCTGTTACTAAGTGCATCTTCTTCTCTGTGTCATACAACTTTTGTATCTTACCATAATCTCTTTCTTTCTTTTGAATAGTGAGGATAGCCTCATGATAGTCTACTTTGAGTTTAGCTATCTCTTCCATGTTACCGGTAGTAGATGTCTCTTTGATATCTTGAACAAGATTGGACAATCTAGCTAACTCGGTTGTGTATGCCTTAATCTCTTTTCGAGATTGCTTATACTTGTCAAGCATATTTTTGTGTTCTTCAAGTAAGTCGCTAAAAGCATTTTCTAACTCTTCGAAAGTAAATTCATCATATAGAGGGTTTGAAGATACCTTGTCAAATGCCATAAGACAGACATTTGTATTGCCGCAGGGTCTATCCTCTTCTTCAGAATCACTGGCGTCGCTTTTATGCCAGATACTTGTGTTGGCATACTTTCGACCAGTTGTAGCTTTTCTGCTTGATCTTGATCTGTCATATGGACTGCTCTTCTTGGTAGCTGGACAGTCCTTCTTCATGTGTCCTGACTTCTTACATCCAAAGCATATGGTTTCATCTTCATTGCTTTCTTGGACGTCTTTCTTCTTTCTGCTTGTAAACTTTAGATACTTTCTGAAGTTCTTCACAAGTAGGGCTTGTTCATCACCACTTGATGATTCTTCATCAGAATCGTTGTATGTAGCTTTTCTTGCTTGAGCTTTGAAGGCGATTGTTTTCTCCTTTGGTGTTGCTTCTTCAAAGTCTTGCAAGTCGAGTTCATGGGTCATGAGCTTGTCCATCAAGGTTTCCAACGACATTGTGGTGAGGTCGTTTCCTTCAATAATTGCTGTGGCCTTTGGATTCCAATTCTTTGTTAGAGCCCGCAGCACCTTTCTAATCTTCTCGTGATTGCTGTAATTTTTACCAAGAGATTGTAGAGGATTAGTTATATCAAGGAAACGAGTAAACATCTGTGTAATTGACTCACCGGGTTTCATCTTAAAAGATTCATATTCCTGAGTCAGTCTACTAATTTTGGATTCTTTCACTTGGGAAGTCCCTTCATGGGTTACCTCAAGGAGTTTCCAAATTTCGTGAGACGTCTTGCAGGTTGAAACTCTGTTGAACTCGGTTTTGTCAATTGCACAGAATAGTGTATTGATGGCTCGAGCATCAAGACTAGCCTTTGCTTTTTCAGCATCGGTGTACTTGTCATGCGGCTTTTCCATAAGAATACCTTCAACCACTGTAGGTGGTGGTTTCTTATACCCATCAATGACTATTGACCAAAGATCAAAATCTAGAGACTTAAGAAAGAAAGTCATACGTGTTTTCCAGTAAGTGTAATTTGTTCCATCAAATAGGGGAGGTCTATTTGTGGATTGCCCTTCACCGTTGAATATAGATTTCACGGCTGCCATATATATACTCTCTAGAGTATGTTATATAAGAATATAACCTGCTCTGATACCAATTGTAGGATCGTTGAGCACCTCTAGAGGGGGGTGAATAGAGTGCGTGTGTGCAGCGGAAATATAGTCACCAATTAAAAAATTAAACTATGGCAGATATGTAAGAGACAGTAAATAAAGATAGGAGAATCAAACTCAGTGACACAGCAATGTATACTGGTATCCCTCTGAGAGGACTAATCCAGTCTCGAGTACTCTTGCTTGATGTTAATCCACTATGGCACAAACTTTAACTGAGAGCTTGCAATCTCTTACAACACCGTGCTTGGTGACAAGCGTACGACCGGCTTCACAACACCGTGCTTGGTGGCGAGCGCACGACCAGCTCCACAACAGAAAAGTTGTTGAAACTTGAACGACCTCTTACAACTCTTGAGTAACCAAAAGACTCTAAATCAACTCTGATAGTACTGGCTTTTGGCTAAGAGATGTGTAGGTGAGATTTGAAAATCTTAGATCGTTTAGAAAACACTTGAAATAGTAGAGAAGAGAAGATGAAGAATGAATTGATGATTTGAAACGAAAAGTTCTTCTCTATTTATAGGTGTTTTCACCAACCGAACTCAGGCAGAACTCGGGCAGAGTTCGGGTGCAAATATCTCGCAAAGAGATGTTGCTCGCTGATTTGGAGGCAACAGAAGTTTGAATACAAACTGACCGAACTCGGTCAGAGTTCGGACCGAACTCGGGCCGAACTCGGCTTGGAGTTCTGTCAGGAGATATTTAAAAATCTTTTGTAAAAACAGTTTTCAAACATGTTTTTGGTTATTTATAAAATCATTTGAAAAGAATATTTTCGAAATATATTTTTGAAATATTTGTAACCGAAAATACGAAAGGGTAAAAATAAGTTTCTAGAAAGGAAGACAATTTTAACCCTAAGCCAGTATTACCATAATTGATTTTACAAAGTAATTCCTAGACTCAATAAAATGTAAAATACAGAATAAAAGTAGAAAAGAGTCTTCAGAAGATTTTGATGACTTTGACGCTTTGATTTATGCAGTACATCGTCCGTTGAATATGATTTAATGCATCCTGAAATAGTTAGCAGCATTTTCTATATTTTGTGTATTGACTAAAGTATATGTTGATTATCGAAATCGGGTGTGACCGTGGAATGGGCCAACATGAAGAAGTAGGAAAGAAGAGTCAAAGCCCCCTACCTTAAGCTGATATGCCTTATCATTTTGTCGGGCCGATGCGGTTCGATTTCATAACTTTGTTGCACGAACAACTCTTCTGACTTAGCCATTCGAGCACTTCGTGCTTCATTGATTTATATGACCGATTTGGCTTAGCGAACCTATGCCTCAGCCCATTGCGAGACAGCAATTTGGTTTTGCGGACCTCATTGTAAATAAGGCAAATTGTCGACCTCTTATATTTCAGCGTAAACTTATAGCCTACACACAAAACCAACTAAAATCAATACTTGTCCGAATCGGACTAATGCCTTGCGTTGATACGATTTCTTAGAATCTTCGAATCGACTCAATACTTTCTCTTGGGCCAACTTAACACTTGCATCGATCCACTACCAAAATACAGTAAATTAGCGACCGAATATTAGCGACGGAAATTTTTCGTCGACGTTCGCGACGGCTTTGTGGCAGCTAGCCGAAGGATTACCGACGACAGGCCGTTACATTTTTTATTTTATTTTTAGGAGGAGGAAAGGTCGCACATCCGTCGCTAGGGCGTCGGGGATATAGCGACGGATAGTCAGCCGTCGCTATTCAGTCGATTATTTGGCGGGAATTGTGTTGAAAATTGACGGGACAATTCTTCGACTACGTAGCGACGGATATTCAGTCGGCAAGTATCAAATATAGCGACTAACTGGGGATGGATGTAATCCATCGTGAGTCCGTCGCTAAATATACATTCCAGACTTGAATTGAAACGGCGGGGGGAACTTTTCACATTCCCCCCAAATTCACTCTCTCTCTCCTCTCTCTCTCTCTCTCTCTCTCTCTCTCTCTCCCGCGGCTTCAGTGATCGGCGTCGGCGTCCTCTCCTCTCTCTCTCCCGAAGGTAATCCCCTCTCTCTCTCTCTATCTCTCTCTCTCTCGCGGTGTCGTAGGGACAGCGGGGGCGGCGGGCTTGGGGAGGGGGCGTCGGGGGCTGGGCGGCGGGCTTGGGGTGGGGGCGTCGGTGGCTGGACGGCGGGCTTGTGGCGGGGGCGTCGGGGGCTGGGCGGCGGGCTTGGGGCGGGGGCATCGGGGGCTGGGCGGCGGGCTTGGGGCGGGGGCGTCGGGGGCTGGGCGGCGGGCTTGGGGCGGGGGCTGGGCGGCGGGTGTTATCCATATTGGGTGTTATCCATATTGGGGCGACGAGCTTTGGTCGTGGTCGGCGGGGGGTTTTGCTTCTCAAATTCATCTGAGTTTATATATTGGCTAAATAATGTGATATCTATATTGGGTGTTATCCATTAGTTTGGTGGTGTTTGGATTAGTAAATGTGAATATGGAGTTTGGGTTCATGGTGTAATATAGTTCACTGTGTCAAGGACAGTGCGAGTTCTTCATCTGCATAAGTCACTGAATAAGTGAAGTTTTTCCTGAAAACCGACCCTTAGAGTTTATCAGTTGTGTGCTTCTATATAGATGTATATATCTATACATCTAACTGTGATATACATATATATGTGTATGTGTGCTTTAGAGAGTGAGGAATGAAGGCAGGCCTACCATGCCTATTAGCATGCATGACGGCTTGGGGTGTAATGTGTGAGTGTAGACATGGTAGAAATTATAGGTAATTAATGCTAGTGTAACTAGACTAAGGTAATGCTTGCTAGATAGTAAGGACACTCTAGTATCCTAACCAAGTTAATTTTAGCCTAGATATTTAGGATATAGCTCCTATATCCTAGAAGTGGACTCTTAAAATTTAGAAATAGATGGATTGACTCAGTTTGATTAATTGACCTATAATGACTCTAAAACTTGATATGCTGCTGCAAGCATACAACACCACAAAAATATTTACTGACTCGTCAAGTTGAACCGTGTATAACATGCTCGACGCTTAAGAGGAATCATTTTGACTTAGTGGACTATCGAAGAATCGATATCAGACTATCGGTATCGGTATCTGTATCGAACTATCGGACTATCGATATCGGTATCGAACTATCGGTATCGCTAGCAGACTATCAGACTATCGAACTATCGGTATCGCACTATCGGTATCGGTATCGCACTATCGGTATCGGTATCGAACTATCGGTATCGGTAACGGTATCGAACTATTAGTAACAACTGTACTTAGATTTTTCTCTTCTCGAGCTAGAATACCAGCGGATCCACCAGTTACATGATTATATACTAATTCTGTTTAGTTTTTCTTACTATACAGATTTTTACATCCAATCTGTGATGGATCGTTATTTCGTTGATCGTACATGGATGTACAAACGACAACATGAGAGCAGAATAGATGTGAGTGACGATTTTCAGGCAGGCGTGGAAGTGTTTCTTAAGTATGCCATGAGCAAAGCTCAGTTTATGGACGGTAACAAAATCAAGTGTCCATGTCATAATTGTCGCAATAGACGTTACGAAGAAGTGGTGAGTGTAAGAGATCATTTGACCCGTAAGGGTTTCGTACGTGATTACGGCCTGTGGTCATCGCAATGTGAACTATATGCGGAAAGACAGGTTGTGAATGCTGCTACTTATGCTTTTGATGATAATGCTGCAGCAGATTTTGTCGTCGAAGACGACGAATGCTCTGTTGATTATAGAGACGTGCAGAACCTTGCACGAGATATGGTGTACGACGCGGCAGGGCCTAATTTTGATCCGGAGGATCCTAATCCCGAGGCGAAGGAGTTCTATAATATGTTTCAGGATGCTGAAACTTCTTTATATCCTGGTTGTGAGCCACATTCCGTACTGTCAGTGACGATGCGGTTGTTGAACATAAAGTCCAATTTTAACTTGCCACAAACTTGCTATGATCGGATTACACAACTAATGAAGGAGGTGTTACCGAAGGAATCAAAAGAGCTTCCAAAAAACTTCTACAAGTCGAAGATGATGGTCCGACAACTGGGACTGGGGTACGACAAGATAGATTGTTGTCGCAACGGATGCATATTGTACTACAAGGAGAACGATGATGTAGAAAGTTGCAGCTTCTGTAATGCGGATCATTACAAGCCAGTTAGGGAAAAAAAAGTCAACTAGAAAACGACGTCCTTACAAGTATATGCATTACTTGTCGATCACGAAGCGCTTGCAGAGGATGTATATGTCTCAGAATACAGCAGAACACATGACATGGCACAACGAAGAACGCACAAAGGACGATGGAGAATTATCACATCCTTCGGATGGAGAGGCATAAAAATATTTCGATTTTTGCCATCCAAATTTTGCTGCAGAGCCTAGAAATGTACGCATGGGGCTATGTTCTGATGGCTTCGCCCCTTTCGGGCAGTCGGGATCTCAATACTCCTGCTGGCCGGTCATTCTGACTCCTTACAAATATCTGCCACCATGGATGTGTATGAAGACTCCTTATATGTTCTTGACAGCTATCATACCGGGTCCCAAAAATCCGATGAAGAATATTGATATATATATTTACAGCCGTTGGTGGATGAGCTGAAACAGCTGTGGGAGATCGACGTCACGACCTATAATATTTCCAGGAAATAGAACTTTCAGATGAGAGCTTCACTGATGTGGACAATCAATGATTTTCCCGTATACAGTATGATGTCGGGATGGAGTACTCACGGCACCCTGTCTTGTCCGATATGCATGCAAAATAGTAAGGTGTTCCGCCTTAAGCATGGAGAAAAAACTTCTTTCTTTGATTGTCATCGTCAATTTCTGCCCGCGAGTCATCCTTGGAGAAAGAACAAGGACGCGTTCAGAGCTGGAAAATAAGAATTTTCTCATCCGCCTGCCAGATTGTTGGGATACGATATTTGGAAAGATGTAAAGGACTTGCCCACTCACTACAACAAAAAAACCCTTTTAATGACGGCTAAAAAGCGTCATTAATGACGAACCATGACGCTTTTTTTTTCACAGCAACCGTTATAAAAACGGGTGTTATAAATATTTTTTAAAAGCGTCATAAAATAACCGTCATGAATAGTTTCTATAAAAGCGTTATGAATAGTTAATATATAGTGCACAATTCAGAACAATTTTAAAACGTCATGAATAGATAATATGTATAGGCTCAATGCAGCACATTTATAACACTTTATACTATTCAAATTAGCATATTTATAATGCTCTATACTGCACAGTATACATTACATTCCAAAAACTTAACATTATATATCACCATTTTTATTACATTTATCAAAATAGAGTGCATATCAACATCTTCATTACATTGAATATCCAAATACAGAATGTAGCCAAAAAATAGGAATAAATCTCTCTTTTGCTAACCAAATTATTAGAAATATTTACTTAAGTAATTCTGACCATGGATATTCTCTCTGCCATCTCTTGAATATGCAGCATAATTTGCCAACAGTAGGCATCTCTTCTGCCAGCAAATCTTTTTGATGTTCAGCTTTTTTTTACCATGAGCCTTCTATCCACCTCCTTGACATCTATTTCAAGTTCATATTCCTTCAACTAGCTATCACTTGAAGTGGGCCCAGGCTTCGAAATACTAGCGTCGGCTGCAGAAAGATTAATTTCCTCTTCAGCAAGATACATGAGATATATAATGAACAAGTCCAAAAACTAGAGATCAATCACACATTAAGTTCTGTAAATTATGATCTGAGAATCCAAGATGAAAAGCTTAAAGAAACAAACAGGTTAAAAATATTGCAACTAAGTTCTTCCAATTGAAGGTGATTTTTGTAATGTATTTATAGTCCACCAAAGTTGCATTGAAACTAGTAGACCTTGTTAAGTATAGCAAGTTTGAATGTGTTTAACTGTGCTTCCTTAAAATCCCATCAAAATGTAGAATACTGAGATATTAAATATTTGGTTTAGGATAACTAATGAACTAATAATTAAAATTCAATCCAAGTACTTCTTTCTAGTTTCATACAAGATCCATATGTTTCTAAGGATGCTTAATTGCATCACCAGTTGTTCCATATATTCCAGGTTCTATATTTTTAACTTTTACCTTTTCTAACTATTATTTGGCCTTGATCCCATTGTTGAAAAAAAGAAATATAGGAGTAACAGAAATTAGATTTGTAACAATTAATTCTATCACGATAGATCACGTAAACTTATTACTGTAATTAGAACTGATGGAGAAGTTCATACCGAGTATCTTTATCTTCTTTTGATAACTTGCTCTTGCCCTTTTCCTGTGTTTGCTTACACTCTTTCAGTAAAGCTTCAGATATGGCGTCGGCCTCCCATTTTTCCTGCCATTTTTTCAAGATTGCCACGATAAACTTGAGAGGAGTGAATGAGTGATAGGAAGGGGAGGGGGGAGCTGTTTATAACAGCAGCTACAGTGGCAGCACTGCTGCTGTTAGCAGCAGGTAGGAGGGGGGGCATTCAGCCCATTGGGCAACCCCCCAAACCAGCCTTAAGCAGCCCCAAACCAGTCCCTTATTCTAGTCCCAAACCAGCTCTATAGCTGTCCATTTCAGTCCTTAAACAGCCAACTCAGCCTATAAGCAACTTTAAATCAGCCTTAAACCTGTCCTTATTAGTCCTATATTCAGCCTGTATTGGCCTTAGATTCAGCCCTATAGGACCCCCATTTGACAGCCATAGGATAGCCCAAGATGCGTGTTTTGCACTGATACTATATAAGCAATACCCAGTAAAGCGGAACATGATTCTCTGATTCTAAATATCTTTTCGAAGAAAGCCCAATTCTCTTTAAGTATTCTAGCAATTAGCAATGTAAATATACAAGTGACAATTACCGAAATGATATATAGGATTTCAACCAAAAAGCAAGTAAAGAATTGTCCTAAATAACCACACACAAAAATCTTCAGCATTTATCTATTTTTGATAACTAGACTAGGCCCAACCAAATAGAATAATTGTTTACTACTAAATTACTAATAAAAGTGTATTAATTCCATTCCCAATGCTTCAAATTGGTCCAAAGGAAGCTGGTTTCTCCTTAACCATTATAATGGTCAACCTAGACTTATGAAGGTTCACTTATAATTCAAAAAATGAAGCCCTGTCAACAAATACTAAGCTGTAAGAAAAGAAGAACATAACTAATGTAGCCATGATAGCAGCAAATACAATGATGCCTACCGGCTACCAAAGAATTCCTCCTGCCAAAAGATCCAGCAAGGAATCTAGTGTTGATGCGGCAATAGCAATGGACATTGTCCTTATAGTCACATAAACCTGCATTTTACTATGCACATTTAGCTCAATATATTTCAATGTTATATTGGAAAACTTTTTAAGTAATAAAAAATGGACTCTTCCTTAAAATCTCATCGAACTTTAGGCAAAATGTCAAAACTGTGAAGCATATATCCTATACACAGACCTACTTATTCTAGAGTCTTTTACCACCAGTGAGATATTATTTTCTGCTACAACCAACACAGTGGTACAAAGAAATGAAATTAACCCCTAAATTAATTGTACGGATCTTCATGCACATCATAGTAGGCTAGCAACATGTCAACTTACCAACCCAAAATTAGTAATGTCTGAAAATGTATGGTGGGAACTAGGATGGATGCTCCATGGAATTCAGTAAACCACTAATACAACCGCTAATACAAGTTTCCATATTCTATCACGATTTATATAGGTTAAAACACCAAGAAACCAAAAGTAATGACTTTTGTTGGGCAATTCATGCTTATCCCTCTAGTAGTCTAGTTATTACAAAATGAACATGTTTTCCATAAGGCCAAATATTAGCATGTAATGTACGTGCCTCACGTATTTCAATAAGTGTAGATTATGAAGAACAACATGAAAGCTCGAGGAGAACCATTCACTTAGATAACAAGCTGAAACACCGTAGTATCAAGCACAAGTACAAGTAACAAGATGAGACACCATATTGATAAGAGCCACCATACATCATCAAAGTGTCCAAGATAGTTAATGAAATAGGAACACATTGCTACTAACAAACTATAAGCATGTTTATAACAGGATCCTTTGTCTGGATAGCCATAACATTAAAAAGAGAGAATTCGAGGACATCAAATGATGCCTGAGCAAGAAAATACCTTTAAAGCCAACAAAACAACATTTGCATAGTTGGAGATCTTCATTGCAAATTCACTTTGTTCCTGTTCTAGACGATCTTGGTCCACATCAATTTCAGGCTTGTCTATACAGTCCACTTCGTCAAAAGATTTCAGTATGGCAAATTGTCTCTCATAGTACTCTTTCTCCCATAATAGAATCATAAGAAGAACAAGTGTTTAAATTGGAATAAAAGAAAATATGAATTAACTTAGTCAGGTAAAACAAGTCAATACCTCTAAGTCGAACAATTCTACTCAGGCTATAGAAATTAAGTGTGAGAGATAGGTCATGAAGGTCCAATTGGGACAAATATAAACATCGATAAAATATTTCAAAACAGAAACTAGAAAGAGCAGAATATCAAAACTATAGTAAGGGAAACCAAGAAAAGCTTAGATTTCTCTAATCTACTACATACCTGGTGATGGTTTGCGTGTGTGTGTCATTTTGCTCAAACACTTTGTTCTTCTTACAGTTCATCGACTCTTCTTCACCAGCGAGAAGAAGTTGGCGGCGGGATGGGGAGCCGACCGAGTAATACGGTTGGAGTCCCGGGACAGCCATGACCATGGGGAGGCGCTTCCTCAACCCGTCGTCGCCGACGTCGAAACATCGTCGGGAAGTTCCTGAAATCGAAGAAGAATTCTAAAAATGGTGATCGGTGAAGAATTCTTTCGGGATCGGGAGGATTTGGTTGGAAGAATAAAAATGAGGGTTTTGAAGAAGAAATTTGGGGGAATTAATTTGTGCAACCTCAACATCGTCAAGAATTCTTCCTGAAATCGAAGAAGAAATCCATCAGAAACCCTAGAAATCGACGAAGTATAAGCAAAATATAAGCCCTAACCGAAGAGAAATTGGAAGAAAAATCGAACCTTTGCATAGATCTGGAGTTTGGGAGAGAAGAAATTGGAGTCGAACCGAAAATGAGGGAAAATGAAAAGTAAAAAATTGGGGGAGAAGAGGTTTGAGGAGGAGCTGCTCGGTTAGAAAATGGATGAAAAATAAATTTTCTCTCCCACTGAGCTTTTATACAGTGAAGGAATTACAAGTTTGTCACCGCTCTAAAATATTAATGACGTTTTGTTTTATAAACGTTATAAAAAGTCCAGAATTAGTCCAAACCGTCATAGAAAAAATGTATTTCTCAACTTGATAACGCTTATGTATCAGCCGTCATTAAAACTCCTTGTCGAGCGTCATTAATAGGTCTTTTTGTTGTAGTGACTGTAATGGAAGATCCATCGAACAATCGTGTCGATGGGTTCGGACAAACCCATAACTGGACCAAACGGAGTATCTTCTGGGACTTGCCTTATTGGAAAGATAATCTTATAAGGCATAATCTTGATGTTATGCATATCGAAAAGAATGTGTTCGATAATGTCTTCAATACCGTCATGGACATTAAAGGAAAGACGAAGGACAATCCAAAAGCAAGACAAGACATTGCCGAGATATGCAAGCGTCCTTATCTGAACTTGATACAAAGGGGAGCTACTGGACAATTAAGTAAGCCGATAGCACAATACACATTGAGCAAGAAAGATAGATTAATAATCTGTAAGTGGGTATCTACTTTAAGATTTCCCGACGCCTATGTGTCGAATTTGTCTAGATGCGTTGATCTCAATGAACGCAAGCTAACAGGAATGAAGAGTCATGACTGCCACGTGTTTATGAAAAAATTACTGCCCATTGCTTTGAAAGAGTTGTTGCCTTCTGCTTATGGGTTCCGTTGGCCGAACTATCAATATTCTTTAGGGATATTTATTCAACTAAGTTGACTGTGCAACACATGGTTGAACTTGATGAAGTAAGTGACTACACTTATATATTCTTATTTACTCTAATAGTGTATTTAGAGATGAAGTCAAAATAATGACACCCGATATTACCGACGAGGTACTTCAAAGAGAGGTTGATTGTACATTTTCATCATGGTTTCGCAAATACGTAACTAACTGTAATTATAATTGAGATTATAAATAGATAATCTAAAACATTTAAATTATAAATATTTCTTTACAGGTTATATTGCCTGAAACAACACTCACTCATGAGAGTGTTCGTTATCTGGCATTGGGACCGAAGAAGCAAATAAAGACTTAGCCAGGCTATGTCGTTAATGGCTTCAGGTTTAAGTCAACTCAGAATGATATAAATATCGAATTTATCAATGACAGCATCAGTACCAAGGATTCCGGTGTTTGCATAAGGGGCACCATCTATGACGACGAGCCGAACTTTGACTATTATGGAGTGCTTCAGGATATTGTAGATTTACAATATACTGGCCCATATGATATGCATATTGTGATGTTCAAATGTGAGTGGTTCGATACGACACCAAATATCGGTTGGAGAATCGATAAACAATTTGGATTTGTCGATATAAATTATCGCAAGAGGTATAGAGGGTCCGATACATTTGCGATAGCAAATCAGGCTGTTCAAGTCTACTATACAAGCTACCCAAGGCATCGTAGAGATCGATTTGACTGGTGGGCAGTATGCAAGATTAAATCTAGAAATACATTCAACGTTGGAGACCCAGCATACCAAGAGAACCAGATCGAAAAGTCCCAATACTTGGGACAACACTCAGATACAATGGATGTTGAAGATATTGTTGAGGAAAATAGAGGGAAGGAAGAGGTTGATACACAAGACTTAGCTGTCAACCAGGGGAGAAAGAGGCGTCTTGTCCCAAATATTGAGGCAGAAGAAGAAGAAGAAGAAGAAAAAGAAGAATAATTTGATGGGGATGAGGATACAGATGAAATCGACGATGAAGATAAGGATGAGGATGAGGATGAGGATGAGGATGATGATGATGAAGACGAGGCCAAGGATGAGAACGAAGACGATGATTAGGTTAAATATTGTTGTATATTAATAACACTTCCAATTACGTGAATTAAGTTTGACCTCATAAAAGTAATTACGTGAATTCATGTTTTTTCATTCGATTATTTACTTATTGCAGATGGCACTCCTAGTCTTTTTCGTCGTGGCGGCACTCGTCTCCCTACTAGTGGTATGTATATTTTAGTTTAGAATTTTATATTCATTTACACTTTTATATTGTTAATTATGTTTATGTGTTCTATTTACAGGTCATGATGGCTGGCCGTGGTCGTGGTGCTGGTGGTGGTCGTGGTGGTGGTGGTGGTGGTGGTGGTCGTGGTCGTAGTAGTGCTGGTGGTCGTACTCACATTCAAAATTCTCGGGATGTGACCCCATCGAACGACCCCGACCCGGAGAGTACCCCGGGCACAGACACATCCCGCCGTCGATCGACCACTTCATCGAGGCATGAGTCCAGATCTGCTAGCGAATCCGTTCCGCTATCGGAAGCACCAACAGTGGATCCCCCAGTTACTGCACAGTGGGCCCCGGAGTACCCCCATACTCGGTTCCATTCGGTTACTGGGGAGTACATACGCGGACCCGCGGATCCTCCGACGGCACCAGAGAGGCCGAGAGGCGAGTTCCGACGAGAGCTATGGCCCGCGGGGACCTCGTAAGTAAATTTAAGATAATTTATTAAATTTCTTTCATTTATTCAAGTTAATAATCCAGTCGTTTCTTCTTTGTAGGTTTTTTCCGTTTAATGTTGCCAGGGCTCTTGGAAAAATTATCAGGACTAACTTCCATGGTCCCTATCTCAACTTTTCGTCGGTGCCCCCAAACGTGAAGTACGTCTGGCTCGACGAGTTGAGGGTATATATCTATATCTTCTGGTTAATTATTAGTTACTCTTTAATAAACCATTTTTTAAATTGCGTGATAATTGAATTTTTGTGTTAGATGACGTACTGGTGGTCCCCCCATTGCGAGGACGCGATCCGCAGGACCTACAGAAGCGCTGCCTCGAAGAAGATACGGGATATGATTCATGACCTAAAAATGGGGCATACGAGGCCGAATTGGATCCGACAGGAGTATTATGAGGACCTCTTAGGTATGATGGATACTCCTGCGTAGGAGAAATCGGAGAAGGCGAAGGCGAACCGACAGGCCGCGGGGCTTCATACGGGAGGATCAAGGCCCCACACAGCGAAGCTTACAGATCTGGTGAGATACCGTAAATTCATTTCACTATCGAATTAGGTATTATTAATATACGGAGTTAATTAAGTTCTACAGAAATTTCGTATGCAGGCCCAACGGGCGGTGAAGGAGGGAAGGGCGTCAGAATCGGTCACCATGCACGATGTGTTCCAGCATACGCACAAAAGACGGAAGGACGGAAGCTACGTCGACGAGAGGGCCAAAGAGACTAATGTAAGTACTTATGTTTATGAGATTTACGTTAGAATTAAAAGTATTCGGACTATAAGTTAGGTAAACTTAGGATTCACACTTAACTTAGTGAAACATAGGATTTAGATTACAACTTAGGTAAATCTTGTAATATAAACACATTCATTTGATAGGCTGTGTATCGTGACGCCCTTAGTCGGGCTCAGTTAACTGACACCGAGGATGTCGGTGAAACGACGCCCGCCCGGACGCCCTCTTATTTGACCGCTCGCAACGACTTGTTCGTAGATACCGTCGGCGGCTTTAAGAAAGGGCTCCTGTACGGAGTCGGCTCCCTAGGGCCGTTGCACATGGCGATGCAGAGATTTCTACCGACATCGCCACCTCCCATGGCCCCGGCAGACAATGATGTTAGGTCGCAGCTTACGCAGCTGCACGAGGCGGTGTCGTCCTTGCGGGAGCAATTTGCTACGTACTTTTCGCCTCCATCTGCTGCTGCCGGTCCGTCTGCTGATGGTGTCGGTCCGTCTTCTACTAGTCCGTCGACTGCTGGTGTCGGTCCTTCTTCCGTGGGTCATCTTTCTTTCAATCCTGATGCCCCTATTGTACCGCCGCCAACTGTGACGGCACTCCTGGATCTCATGTTGCCAGAGCAGCTACGCCGACTTCAGAGCAGTGTCTACGACGGCTTGCCACCGTACCTAGTGGAGGAGTATATTCGTCGGTCGCAGCAGGTATTACCACCACCGGGCAATTGAACTCCTCTTCCTCCTTAAAATATTGTAATTAAGAAAATTTGGAATATTTGTGGCAATTTTGGATTATTTGTGCTATTATCGGATTATAATGACGGATATTAGGTTACGAGTTCGTGGCCAAGTCCAGCCTACGCCGCAGCATTGGCGGTAGTACGCTGTCTATGATAACAATGGTCCACAACAAGAACAACACGCATATATATCATCCAAAACTAAGCCAGCAAAAATCACTAAAATATCCAATAGTCTCAATATTATAAATATGAAAAATCCACTACAACTCAGATAGTCTCGGGAACAAACCCGGATAACAGAAAATAAAATAGACAACTAAACTCCATAATTATAACTACTAACTAATGCGAATCCATAAGGAAAAAAAATGCTAATTCGCATCAGTGCTGGAACCGGGTACGCCAGTGACGTCAGTGTCTCCAACATACTCACCGTAAACCTCTGGACAGATCACGTCGTCTACAACTGAAAAATGGTTATCCAGTCAGGATTGGAACAAGTACAAGTCTAAACCAACATGATACGAATACAATATAAAGTAATAAAACACTAAACATATATGGAAAATAATGATCAATGGAAACAATGAACAATATGAACAAGAAATCATGAGACGGAAGAAACTGATAAGGAAAGTAACAAGCATGAAAAGTAAAGAGACTCATATAAACACTCGTAGTGCACGTGTCGTGAGAAGTACAATGTTCCTACACATGGACGGCTTGGACGAACGATGAGGTTATAAGGCCCGCCCCCGTAAACGGGAGAGTTGCCAACAATACCATTTGGGCTTTGTCCACGTGCCTAGTAATTGTACCCCTCCAATATCCATATCTCACAATCATGAAAATACGATCACGATAATGATCCCGATAACAATGAGAAAACATAATCAATAGTCAAACACTCAACTCTCGTGTGTGTAACAGTCAAGACACAGAAGATAGCATGTATAAGTGAAATACGACAATATAAAGTAAATGCACATGAAGGTGTCAACAAGTACTTGCCTGAACTCCCGGACGGATTGATTTCACAAGTTAAAGACAATATGAACTCTGGACTAGAAGATATCAAATCAAGCCATCATCCCACGAACCCCGTCGCACAAACAACTACAAGTT
This sequence comes from Iris pallida, assembly GCA_029216955.1. Taxonomy (NCBI): domain Eukaryota; kingdom Viridiplantae; phylum Streptophyta; class Magnoliopsida; order Asparagales; family Iridaceae; genus Iris; species Iris pallida. Next base: position 37,091,329 of record JANAVB010001800.1, read on the forward strand.
AGATATACAATTCACACTCTAAAAATCCTAGAAGGTGGCTAATGGGTTAAATTAATTAATACTATTCTAATTCTGGAATAATTCACCTAAAATCCTATTTTAACCTATTTAATTCTGAAATAACAATCTACACACAAATATTTGGCCAAAGAAATTCACGGTTCCAAATTCGGGACCCGTGGCACGCAAACCGAGACATACTATTGACTAACTAGTCAAATATTATGAATTCAAAGTTTGAGTGTACAACATGGTAGATTTCAGCACCATGAGTGCACTGGAATCAACCGTGCCGCAAAATCACGATTTGGTCAAAAGTTATCGCCATTATGGCTAACCATGACCAAATCGATGAACCGTCGACCAAAACCGACTTCTATGAATAAAATAAAATACTAGATGAAACTTTGAATTTTTGAAAAAATTATATGTTGTAGATCTCAGTGTCAGCTTTCCAAAACTTCAAACGGATCGTGAAACGGAGTTCGGGATCGCTCGGAATCTCGAAAACCGTACGACGTGTTGATTTTGGACAACCGACACTCAAATAATTATTCAGAAATTTGAGATCAAAATACCAAAAAATAAATTATATAATCAGAAACCTAACCTCAATACACTTCTAATAAAAAAACGGCGCACAAAAAGAACATCTGGATCAACGGTAAACCCTTCGCGAAGTCGAAGAACTCTATCGAACTCTCCCACAAAAACTGCTGGAAATAATATAGGGTTTTCGAAAACCTAAACATATTTTAATATATATAGGGATATTTAAGTCGGTGGAATGGTTGAGGCGGCTGGCATTGCCACGTGGCAGAATCCCACGCGCCCACAGCTGGATCGAACGGTCACTGCAAGCTAAGCTTGGCTCGGCTCCGAGCTCGGCTCGGACTAGGATTATGAGGGCGGCTCGGAGACCGAGCTTCACTTCACCCGCGCTGACGGGTGGGCCTACCACGCGCGCCCGAGCGGCTGACGGGTGGGCCCCCCGCTCGGCTGACTGGGTATTATATTAAAATATAGGTTTTTAATTACAGAAAATTAAATAAAAATCAAGAAAAATCCTAAAAATTTCCAAATAAATCCCAGAAAATTCCTAAAAATTCCTAGAAAATTCTAGAAAATTGTTTAAGGGTTCTAGAGTCCAAATAAATTCTTTGGCCTCATAACTACTCTCGGGTGCTCTTACAGTAAATCATAGAAGCTTAGAAAATTAATAAAATCATATATAAAATTATCTAAAAATTCTCATAAAATCCTGAAAATTTTAAAATGGTGAAATAATATACTAGAGACTATCTATGGGCCCCAGAGACTATATACAACCTAATTTTCTTATATCTAACCTATAGGATTAGGCAAAAATCTTACGATCCCAAATCAACATCCTAGTTAATAATTGATTCTAACTAAAATAAAAAATAAAAAAATCTCCAAAATAGAAAATAAATTCTAGGAACCCAAATGCTACAAACTATCCCCCTTAAAAGATTTTTGTCCTCAAAAATCAAAACATCACAAATAGCATAGTATAATACCTAACTCTTACAAGCAATAATTTCTTAAGCTAAGTCACGGAGAGATAATGGCTAGGAACATAAGGGAACTGACAACTTAACTAAGCATGCAGACCAACTAAAACTAAAGAAGGCTTTCAAGGAAACATATTTAAGTTACCTCTGTCTTGGGGTTGAGTCACAGCCACAAATGCTTGTCCTTGACGTTGTACTCCTCCAAACTGCTGTTGCGAAACTGGCTTATGAGCTGGTGCTGCGGGACATTCTCGTACTTGGTGGTCTGGTGCTCCACAAAGGAGACAAAGTCCTAACCTCTTCCTACAATGGTCCCCCTTGTGTCCTTCTTTTCCACAATAATTACACTTAGGCTTGGGTGGGATAGGCTGTTGTTGTGGCTGTGATGATACCACCCTAGTTGGAGGTTGATGCTGGATTTGAAGGGTCTTCTGAGAATTATTAGGACTTTTTGATGGTTCTTGATTACTACCATCTCTACCTCTCTTTTGGGAAGCTACTTTCTGCCTTAGGATAGATTCTTGACGCCTAGCTGCATTCAAGATATCTGTATAGGATGTTGGGTCTACTGACGCTGTCAAACTCTGCAACTTGTAATTCAGCCCAGAATGGAACTTCTCCGCCTTCTCTTCTTCTGTAGATACAAGAGTAGGAGCAAAACGACTCAAGCGACTAAATTCTGCATCATATTCGTCTACTGTCATGCTCCCCTACTATAGTCATATGAACTGATCCCGCAGCTCCTTACGAACTGTGGTGGAGAAGAACATTGTATTGAAGAGGTCTGTAAACTCTTTCCATAACACATTCTTGCCCAACCGTCTTTCTTGTGCTGCCCACCAATGATGTGCATTGTCCTTGAGCTGCAGCTTCACTGCTTTTATCCATTTCTCCGGTGGCAGCTCTGATGCCTCTAGTAGTGTCTCTATCTCCACTAGCCAATTGGTGACTTCTATAGGTTTCTCTGAGCCAGTAAATAGAGGTGGGTTCATCTTGCGAAACCCATCAATAGTACCCACATGATCTTGTCATGTTTCTATGCTCCTCTCCAAAATATTTGCATGTCTCTGCTGAGTCTCCATCATGCCCTGGAGTAGCGTAAGGAGATGAGCTCCATCCACAGTTACTCCTTGGGTTGGGGCTGTTGGTGGTGGTGGCAGAAGATCCTCTGGTTGAGGGTTAGAGGGCTCTACGAATTCTGTACTCTCTGTTGTCGATCCCTCGGGTTCGGGAGTAGCAAAAGGGTTAGCTACCCTTTTCCTCTTACGGATCGCACTGCGCCTTGTCTCAACCATTGTAAACTAAAAGGAAAGAAAGGATATGGTTAGAACGGTAGATGCAAACATATCGAAGAAATCATGGACGGAATCAAGCAAGATGCAAATTAAGAGACAATAAGATCCTAAGATAAAATAGACTCATAAGGTTAGAAATCCTATTTGTGGATGATATAACCTCCTAACTTCAAATCTATTCGCAGGCTCGTAGTAGTACAGCAAACTTAAGCACTACCACGAGTTCGCAGTCTTTTGCGAAATTGGACCTGTATGGGCCACCATAAAAACTTGTCACGACCCGCTCCCAATTTTGGAATACGAGTTCGTAGCCAAGTCCAGCCTACGCCGCAGCATCGGCGGTAGTACGTTGTCTATGATAACAATGGTCCACAACAAGCACAACACGCATATATATCATCCACAACTAAGCCAGCAAAAATTACTAAAATATCCAATAGTCTCAATATTATAAATATAAAAAATCCACTACAACTCAGATAGTCTCGAGAACAAACCCGGATAACAGAAAATAAAATAGACAACTAAACTCCATAATTATAACTACTAACTAATACGAATCCATAAGGAAGAAAATATGCTAATTCGCATCAGTGCTGGAACCGGGTACGCCAGTGACGTCAGTGTCTCCAACATACTCACCGTAAACCTCTGGACAGATCACGTCGTCTACAACTGAAAAATGGTTATCCAGTCAGGATTGGAACAAGTACAAGTCTAAACCAACATGATATGAATACAATGTAAAGTAATAAAACACTAAACATGGAAAATAATGATCAATGGAAAAATGAACAATATGAACAAGAAATCATGAGATGGAAGAAACTGATAAGGAAAGTAACAAGCATGAAAAGTAAAGAGACTCATATAAACACTCGTAGTGTACGTGTCGTGAGAAGTACAACGTTCCTACACATGGACGGCTTGGGCGAACGATGAGGTTATAAGGCCCGCCCCCGTAAATGGGAGAGTTGCCAACAATACCATCTGGACTTTGTCCACGTGCCTAGTAATTGTACTCCTCCAATATCCATATCTCACAATCATGAAAATACGATCATGATAACGATCCGATAATAATGAGAAAACATGATCAATAGTCAAACACTCAACTCTCGTGTGTGTAACAGTCAAGACACAGAAGATAGCATGTATAAGTGAAATACGATAATATAAAGTAAATGCACATGAAGGTGTCAACAAGTACTTGCCTGAACTCCTGGACGGATTGATTTCACAATTTGAAGACAATATGAACTCTGGACTAGAAGCTATCAAATCAAGCCATCATCCCACGAACCCCGACGCACAAACAACCGCAAGTTAGATATACAATTCCCACTCTAAAAATCCTAGAAGATGGCGAATGGGTTAAATTAATTAATACTATTCTAATTCTGGAATAAATTATCTAAAATCCTATTTTAACCTATTTAATTCTGAAATAACAACCTACATACAAATATTTGGCCAAAGAAATTCACGATTCCAAATTCGGGACCCGTGGCACGCAAACCGAGACATACTGTTGACTAACTAGTCAAATATTATGAATTCAAAGTTTGAGTGTGCAACATGGTAGATTTCAGCGCCATGAGTGCACTGGAATCAACCGTGCCACAAAATCATGATTTGGTCAAAAGTTATCGCTATTATGGCTAACCATGACCAAATCGATGAACCGTTGACCAAAACCGACTTCTATGAATAAAAAAAATACTAGATGAAACTCTAAATTTCTGGAAAAATTATATGTTGTAGATCTCGGTGTCACTTTCCAAAACTTCAAACTGATCGCGAAACGGAGGTAGGGATCGCTCGAAATCTCGAAAACCGTACGACGTGTTGATTTTTGGACAACCGACACTCAAATAATTATTCAGAAATTCGAGATCAAAATACCAGAAAATAAATTATATAATCAAAAACCTAACCTCAATACGCTTCTAATAAAAAAATGGCACGCAAAAAGGACGTCTGGATCAACGGCAAACCCTCCGCGAAGTCGAAGAACTCTATCGAACTCTCCCACAAAAACTGCTGGAAATAATATAGGGTTTTCGAAAACCTAAACATATTTTAATATATATAGGGATATTTAAGTCGGTGGAATGGCTGAGGCGGCTGGCACTGCCATGTGGCAGAATCCCACACGCCCGCAGCTGGATCGAACGGTCACTGCAAGCTAAGCTTGGCTCGGCTCCGAGCTCGGCTCGGACTAGGATTATGAGGGCGGCTCGGAGACCGAGCTTCACTTCACCCGCGCTGACGGATGGGCCTACCACGCGCGCCCGAGCGGCTGACGGGTGGGCCCCCCGCTCGGCTAACTGGGTATTATATTAAAAAATAGGTTTTTAATTACAGAAAATTAAATAAAAATCAAGAAAAATCCTAAAAATTCCAAATAAATCCCAGAAAATTCTTAAAAATTCCTAGAAAATTCTATAAAATTGTTTAAGGGTTCTAGAGCCCAAATAAATTCTTTGGCCTCATAACTACTCTCGGGTGCTCTTACAATAAATCACAGAAGCTTAGATAATTAATAAAATCATATATAAAATTATCTAAAAATTCTCATAAAATCCTGCAAATTCTAAAATGGTGAAATAATATACTAGGGACTATCTAGGGGCCCCAGAGACTATATACAACCTAATTTCCTTATATCTAACCTATAGAATTAGGCAAAAATCTTACGATCCCAAATTAACATCCTAGTTAATAATTGATTCTAACTAAAATAAAAAAAATCTCCAAAATAGAAAATAAATTCTAGGAACCCAAATGCTACAGATTACCACCACCGGGCAATTGAACTCCTCATCCTCCTTAAAATATTATAATTAAGAAAATTTGGAATATTTGTGGCAATTTTGGATTATTTGTGCTATTATCGGATTATAATGACGGATATTAGGTTACTCTTCAGGATAATTGATGTCTATTTTCTATTAATTTGGTTTGGTCTATGTGATTCTTGGATAATTGGTGTGCATTAAATTCGTATGTGCATATTTGGTCTATGTGATTCTTGGATAATTGGTGTGCATTATATATTTGGTCTATGTTATTGTTGGATAATTGGTGTGCATTATATATTGGTTTGGTTTATGCATATTTTTGTGAACAGAAAAAGTGCTGCAATTTTTTTTCCAAAAGATCTCAGTTAGCGACGGACTAGTGACCGGTTAGCGACGGATATTTTCAGTTTCCGACTAATTTTCGACGGAACTTCCGTCGCTACCTGGAGATTTGAAACTGTTTTCAGGTAGCGACGGGTGGTCGACGGAATATCCGTCGGCATGGTTCTAGTGGTATACAGTTCGACGACATGTCGACGGCAAATCCGTCGCCCAAGGCGACGGATAATCAGCCACTAATCAGTCGTTCGCTCGACGGCGTAGCGACGGACACTCTGTCGACAAGGTTCTGGAAATGTGGGACATTTCCAGAACCATGGCGACGGATAATCAGCCGCTAATCAGTTGCTCTGTCGATGGCGTAGCATCGGAGTACCGACGGCTAATCCGTCGCCATGGTTCTGAAAATGTACCACATTTCCAGAACCTTGTCGACGGATAATCCGTCAGTCTGCCGTCGCTAATCCGTCCTTTGTTATTGACCTTCTTCGAAGGACTAGCGACGGAACGATACACTCTGTTACGCTATTACGACGATGTGCCGACGGACCATTACGTTGCTATTGTCCACACAGTTCAGTATTTAATACTTGAAATGGATGAAAGTCCGTCGAAAAGTAGTCGCTAATGCTTCGAATTATGAAGTCGACATGCCGTCGCTATTCTGTCGCTTGACGACTACGTAGCGACGGACATGTATTAGCGACGAGCTGATTGCCGACGATTTTTTTTGGCTAAAACCCGTCATTGATCGGTTGCTAACCGGAATTCCCGTCGGACGGGCGACGGATCTGGCCGTCGCTAAATCGACAAATTTTGGTAGTGATCGTACTCGATGCGTTCCTCGGGTCAACGTAATTCTTTGCATCGATCCGACTCGATACATTTCTTGGGTCAACATACTCTCGTATCGATTCGTATCAATACTTAATCGGGTCAATGCAACTCTTTGAGTCAACGACTCAGAATAATGCACCGTGCGGAGCGGGACATTACATAATATACCATTCAAAACAAGGTTCATCCTCTAACCGAAACCAACACTCAGTTCAAGTATTTTCTAGCTCGTTTCACAATCTCATCCAACTATAGTTATTCAGCCTCAAACACTCGTGCAAGCTTTCATTAACTTTCAGTCTTTCCTGCAGCTCAATTTGAATTCAGTATACCACTTGATTTGGATTGTAATACTTATTCAAGGCGTCCCAAAAATATGTGTATTTCAGCCAAGTCCAGTGGTAGAAAATTGGAACAAAGCTGACAGGTAAATTTCAATCCTGTGCTTGTCATCTCGTACTCTCGATCAGACTTATCTTTAGCAACTGATCAAAAAAATTTATCGCATCTTTATATTCGATACGTATATGATTCATTCAAAAAAGTTACTACATGCGATGCGATTCAAAAATCATATTTCTTATTTTCTTAAGTCTTCACACTGACCATCAATACCATACGCTGCGTCAAGCCATCGCGCATCCGATCGCAATGATCCTCTGCAACGCCTTGCGTTCGAAGTCGCTGCCCAACTATTTTCAAAGTCTGGCTATGCAACTCATCTCGATACGATTTTTCTTTGTTGACTTGCAAATGCATCAACATTTGGGGCTACGTCCGCTAGGTGACTTACCTAGACACCGTATTCCAACTCTTTTCCGATACAACTCAAATCGACGATGCTCAAAGGTAACAATCTTTTCGATACGAAGTTTAACTCGAGGCGACGGTGCTCGAAGGCAAAAATTGTTTTGCCATAAGGTCTCTACGACACATATTACGTTCAATTTCAATCGAGTAGGAATTTATTAGCCAACTTCCCAACTTGTCCTTCTCGTAACATCTAAAATAAGTTCGATTCACACAAGTTCAAATGTAAGGTGAATCCAAATATATCGACATAACTCGTAAGTCATTCTCTTACCGTTCACTCTCGTATGTAGCATGATTTTCAAAATTGCCGCAATTTATCATCAATATGCACCCCATTATATTTGTTACCGACGCAATTCCATATACGATATCGCACGGGTCATCTTATAGGTCTACAACATTCAATTTGATTTAGCGGTTAAGTCTTCTAGTGTCAGCTGTCCGGAAACTGACAATTACTATGAACCGTGCTATATTATTTGGAGCCAAATTATGTTCCGACAATTTCTATGCGACTACCCAAATTCGGACAAAACCATTTCTATTTGCGCAACTGAGGCACAACTATCCTTCGAGTAAAAGAAAAATATCCTAGCAGCTAACAGCAGTGTTGTCACTTAAACAAGGAAAAGAAAAGAAAAGAAAAATATGTACACAACAAACACTCCCTCCAAATATGACTTGTACCACTGCCTAAATAAAGCAACAAGTGCAAGTGGTGCTGGCCTCTGTTATTATTATGATTATACAGTGAAGTAGTGAACTGAATTGAAATGAAATGAATATTTGAACTGAATTCAAATCAATTCATTTCAATATATATATTAGTTGCAAGTTGCTGCAACAACAACATACATGCATGCATCCATGAATGATATATGTATATACTGACTGAATTGAATCAAAATGATGGCCTTCAGTGCGACCGGCCAGTCCCTTACATTGGGTCGCATCCGGCCCGACCCAGTCCGGCCCGACCCGAAGCCCACCATGTCGTGGGTCATGTGCCGGGCTGGGCTTAATATTTTCATCCATAGCCCGGCTGTAACACCCCTGAATTTTTGAATTATTTTTTTATTATTTATTTGATTTAAATAGGATTTTATGGAATTTATGAGTATTTTTTTTAATTAAAAATGACCTTAGCCATTGTCGAGTTTTGGAGCACAAGACGTCTAGGAATTGTGGCACAGAAGATGTAGCAGTGAGCCTTGACTAGTGTATTAGCCATGCTAGGGGAGGTCTAGCCATAGTGATGCCCGAACTAGGAAAGCCAGGCCAAGTTGTGAAAAGACTCATTTAAATCATTTAAATAGTTATTATTTAATATATTGATTTTTAGATGACCTGGTTGTACCCAATCAGTCCGAACCGGACCCAAACCAATTCCAAGCCCATGTAGGCATGTAGTGGACCATAGACGACCATGTAGGCATATTTTATGTGTGCAAATATTTCTTAAACTATTTTAGAATTTGATATTGGATTTCTAATTATTAAATACTGTACAATATTGGTATTAATATTATTAAATAGGTGTTTGACAATATTTGTACGACTTTCTGGAGCCAAATGAGGAGTGCGTAGGTTCTGTTCACCAAACACTACCATTGGTTTATTTTTAGTATTATTAGCATTATTATTTTTTATTATTATTGTGTTGTTGTTATATTAAATAAAAATCATTATTGGTTGTATTTCCCTTGTTAAAGGAATATACCTATATATGTAAATATTTTCATAAATAGGCCTACACTAGTAATAGATAATATTAAGATTTTTTTTAGTTTAGTTGATCTATGGAGTATTATATATATGAAGATATAGGTGTATATTTAGTTAATAGATAAATATATTTATATGGGTTTAAAAAAAGAAATAAACAAATAAATATGGAGTTGTGAACAGTGCAAGGCACTGTTCACGCACCCCCTCCCCGAGCTCTGTTCGAAAACAGAGAATCCCCATAAAATTTTCGTTATTTTGATTTGATCAATCTCGATCAAATCTTGGCCGTTTTAATCCAAACCTTTTCCAACCTAATCTAAACTAGATTCTCCTCTAATCCAATCTAAATTCGAATTTAAATCAAGAATTAGATTCGATTAGGAATCGAATCTTAAAAACTCTATATATTGAATACCTATCGGGTTTCTTGGAAAAACCTACGAAAATCTCTACCTAAACACTCGACCCCTTCAGGTATCCTTAGTTCGACCCATAGTTCTCCTTCTAGGGCCAGCCAACTATTTTTCTATAAATTTCTGAGCGAATTTTAGTTGACCCTCTATAGATCTGTTCAGGTAGATTATGTTAGTTGGTCCTAGATTCTTCGTGAAAAATATCGAAAGTTCGAAAAAAAAACCCTATGTCGTGGTGACAGATTTCAAAACCCAAACGCCAAAGTTTGACATCATTTTACGACCAGTGTATTGTGAGTTTTAAGGAACTACCTGAACAAACTTGAAGACAACATATAGGTCTTTAGAACCTAACTTTTAGTTTCGAATTTTATAAACTATACACATAGAAATCAGTCATCAAAGATCGACGAATAACTCATTAAAAACAGTTTTAAAACTATAAAATTCTTTCGATCCAACGTGCGTCCCGCCAATCCGGACGACGTGGTCGCGAACCGAAAGCATCGAAAGATGAATATCGACTTCGCGGATGTGTGAGCTTTGACGGAATTCAAATTGGTTGCGTGTGCGCGACGAATTTGATGCATATCCGTCGAAAATTCCCGTATCGGCCTTTTTCGAAATTCTCCAATTACTTTGTGCACGTTCGTCAGATCGAGATGAAACGTGCGCCAACAGGATCGTATCATTTTTCTGGTCCTGTATGCCAAGTTTGGTCCGATTTCGAGACAGTTGATTGGATCGCCGTTTTGCGGGCCCCACGATCCGATTCAACGGACGATTTTGTGCACGGCTCATCGGAATCCAAAATTGGACATACCGTTGGGTTCGTATCATCAAAATAAATCCGTAGACATATAGTTTGATGACTTTAGAGACCATTAACTTTGGCACGCTTTTTGGTGCAAAGCGGGTCCAACGACGGACACCGTTTTGACCCGAAATTATCGTTTTGCTCCTGTGTCCAGAATTGGACTTATGGGTAGCCTATCCTAGCTATTTTGCTTATTCTGGGAATGTTAGTAATGTCTGTTTCAGCATCCGACAGTTGCAGGAGTTCAGCTTTTGTGGACAATTGATTTGATAGGTTATTTAGACGTGGTTGAGTCTACACCAGGCAAGTACACCTTGCCAAGCTTTACATTACTTACATGTTTTTCCATATTGCTATTTTTCATGTCTTACTTAGTTCCATATTTCTCATGTTCCATGTCTTGGTTTTTCTAGTTTTACGTGCACGAAGTTTTTGCTCGTTTTCCATGTTACCTTTCTATCTTTATTATCTTGATCATGTCTAGTGATAGTACTGCTATGGCTGTGCCATGTTTCTCTGACCTGTTTGACTTGTACTTGACTTGGACATGACTAGATAGACTTGGCTTCCTAGTACCTTAGGAGAGAATATTTTATTAGCCGTGGCTATCCTCTATTGTTAGTGCCTCCCCGGGCTACGATAGAGAACCTATTATAGGACTGTTAGTGCCTCCCCGGGCTACGGTTTTAGCTACGATTAATATTATATTCTCATGACATGTCACCATCTGTAGAGTTTCTTTTCGTGTTATTCTTTTCTCGATTTGGTTATTCATATTTTTCTTGCATGAGATTTACTGTACAGTAGGCATGTATATTATGTGTCTTGCTAGTCCTCTGAGGACCTGGTGATCTCTCCAGGCTTAGTTAGAGACGAGGACTACCCGAAGGTTTATGGTTCTGGAGTGGAGACTGGTGACGCACCTTCACAGGAGGACAAGATAGTGGCTGAAGACTTCTCTTGAGACATGTCTCTTCATTCATAGACTTGTTATTTTATTTTCTCTCTTTTTCAGTGGACATGTAGTGGATTATTTATTTCTTATTACTGTGGTTTCGGGATGTCTTACCCGCACAGTATTTATTATTTCTATTTCATGTTGGACAGATATTTCTCATTAGTATTATTTTATTGGACTTGATATCTCATGTCTTATTTTATGTGTGGATGAGATTAGCTGTGACCTGTGACTTATATTATACTCTAGGTTGTTATCATGATTTACAGCTTAAGCATTTCGCTAATGGGCTTACTTTGAGATTTGGCCCATTGGTGAAGTGTTGCTGGCATGTATCGTATCCTGGTCCTATACGTATTTTGGGACTGGGGCGTTACACCGGCCCGGTCTGCTACAGTTTATGGGCTCAAGAGGCCCAGCCCGAGCCCGGCCCGACCCACTCAAATTTGTGCCGGCCCGGCCCGACCCACTTGACAGCTCTAATACTGACTAGGTGGATTCAATCCCACGGGAAATGTCACGCCTCGACCCGAAAAATTGCTAGTACTCCTTGCCAATTAAATGGAAGGAATAATATGAGTGGAAGTGAACATATATATGCTTATCTGTAAGATCGAACCCACCCAGTCAATATGCATTATGTCTCGACCTCCTTGCCACTTGAGCTACGAGACTTTGATTTATATTGGATATAGGTAATTTTATTGAACCAAAATCTATTTACATCCCATATTACAAAACTGGTACTAACTCCGGTTGTCCTTTGGCAACCGTAAGCAGCATACATCATACTGTATATTATGTAATATCTCAATCCACTCTGTCTTCTGTCCTTCAAATATACGATTGTTCCTCTCCCTCCAGACATTCCACACTGAGGCTGCTAGACATAACTGAGCCTCTCTATACCACTGTCCACCCCTGCGTTTGGCCGCTATAATATTCTGAGCAAGATTGAGAACCTCCAGGCTTCCACCATTCCGCAGTTGCATTTTCAATTCTTGCTTCCTCCAGATATTTCATGTAAAGCAGTAATCAAAAAACAGATGACGCATAGCTTCATTCTCCTACTCACACAAGACATAAGTTTGGTCACCAGTTTGGACACCAAACCTATGAAGTCTATCCTTCATGAGCAACCGTCCTTGTAACAGGCAATACAAACACAGATGTATCTTCTTAGCACAACCCGTCACCTATACTATATCAGCAACTTCCCATTTGTCAAAAATTCCACGAATCAATCTGATCGCTGCCTTACACTCAAACTCGCCTGTAGAAGACCCATCAAATACCCACCTATCCGCCCGAAGACTCATGTCGATCCTCATTTGGGAGAATTGATTTTAGAACATCCAAGCATACCTATGTTCCACCACCGCCCACTCACCATCCCGAATGATAGATGCCACCGTCTCCTTGCGATATGCCTCGTGTATTGCATGTACGCCCACCCACTTGAGTAGCCCCTCGTGTTGTAACCACGGATCTAGCTACAAATTTATCTCATGTCCTTCTTTGAGCACCCGGGTTATGCTATGTTTAATCGCTCATCTGTGTTTTAGTAACTGTTTGAATGTGACAGACTCATTGTTATTCGATGCATAATCCCAGAAGTTTCCAGTCTTCAAATACCCCCCCTCCCTCCCCCCTCCCGCATCCACTGTGCCCATAATGAATCTCCTTTTAGGAAGCGCCACACCATCTTGATTCCAACCACTTTCTGCACCAGCCACAAAGGACGGAGGCCAACCCCGCCCCCCCCCCCCCAATCTTGTGGCCGACACAATGTCTTCAACGCTATAGCCTGTATTCCACCCCTCCAAATAAATATCGCACAAAACGTCTCTATATGTTTGATCGTCGTCAAATGTAGCAAAATTGATTGAAGCTAGAAGTTAGCTATCGACTGGATAACAGACCGAACGATCTAGATCCTACCCCCAAATGAGAATGTATGTGCCTACCACCCCTCCGATCTCCTTTGTGTAAGCTCTACTATATTACTACATTCCGCCTCCCGAGCGTAATTCACTGACAATAGAAGTCCCAGGTATCTAACGGGGGTATCCCCTTTAGGAACACCTAGTCTCTCAACCCGCATTTCCTTGTCCGGACACAATTTGCTAAAATAGACTTTACTCTTGTCTTTATTAAGTCTAAGGTTGCGTTTGGTTCATTGTAATTAATCGTAATCGTAATGGAATTGGATTTGTAATGTAATTGAGATTGTAATGTAAAGAAATTACAATTACATTACTATGTTTGGTTGAAGCATGTAATCAAACCATGTAATATAATGTCAATTGCATTCATATGTTTTGTTTACCATGTAATGTAATTAAGTTTATAATTTAATATTTTTTAAATACAACATAAAATTAAAAAAAGTGGATCACTAAAATTTTTTAAAAATTTAAAAAGAAAAAACTAAAAATAAATAATAAATAAAGAAGGGGAAAATATTTTATTTTCTGCTAAAAAAGACCAAAAATGATAAAAAATAAAAAATAAAAAAATGACAAACGAACAAAACAGAAGGGAAAAAACCAAAAACGAAAAAGCGATAAAAAAAAGAAAAACGACAAAAAAATCAAAAATGTGAAAACCATAAAAAGTGACCAATAATGATAAAAAAATGACTAAAAACAAAAAAAATTGACAAAAAACAACAATAAATGAAAGGAAAAAAAGATGAAAAACGACAAAAAACAAAAAAAGGGCAAAAAATGAACAAAAACGACCAAAAACGAAAATAAATGACAAAAAACGATAAAAAAAAGAGCAAAAAAAATAAAAAACGATAAAAAGGAACAAAAATGACAAAAAACGAAAATGCGAAAAAAGACCAAAAATAAGACGGAATTAAAACGAGTAAAAAACGACAAAAAGATTAAAAAACTTGCAAAAAAAATCCAAAAACGACAAAAAAGGGAACAAAAACGACAAACAAAAAGAAAAAAATGAGCATAAACGACAAAAAAAATTGAAAAAAGACCCCAAAAAAAGGATAAAAAAGCGACAAAAACGTGCAAAATCGACCGAAAACGATAGAAGACGATAAAAACGTGAAAAATGGTCAAAAACGTACAAGATCGACAAAAATCGATAAATAACATGCAGAAATGACAAAAATGTGCAAAATCGACAAAAAACGATAAAAAATGTAAACAATTGACCAAAAACGATAAAAAAAAAGCGTGCAAAAAGGCAAAAGATGTGCAAATAAAGCAAAACCAATAAAAAATGCAAAATCGACAAAAAAATGTACAAAAAATAAACAAAAACGACAAAAAATAACCAAAAACTAAAAAAAGAGGCAAAAAACGAACAAAAACGACAAAAACGGAGAAAATAAAAAAAGGACAAAAACGACAAAAAATAAACAAAAACAACCAAAAATGAACTAAAATGACAAAAAACGAACAAAAACGACAAAAAAGGGACAAAAACAAAAAAGGACAAAACGACAAAAGAACAAATAAAAACAACCAAAAATGAACAAAAAAAGACAGAAAAGGACAAAAACGACCAAAAATGACAAAAAACAAACAAAAACAAAAAAAAATGACCAAAAACGAAAAAAAAATGACAAAAAACAAACAAAAACGACAAAAACGACAAAAAAAACGAACAAAAACGACCAAAAATGACCAAAAACAACAAAAAATGACCAAAAACGACAAGAGATGACAAAAAACGAAAAAAACGACCAAAAACGACAAAAAATGACAAAAAACAAACAAAAACAACAAAAAATGACCAAAAACGAACCAAAATGACAAAAAATGAACAAAAACGACAAAAAACGAACAAAACGACAAAAAATAAACAAAAACAACAAAAAAATGACCAAAAACGAACAAAAAGACCAAATTATAGCATACCAACCTTCCGCTTAAGTTGTAATGTAATTACGATTACATATGTTTTATGATGTAATTGAGTTTAGAAGAAACTGATGTAATGTAATCAAACTTGTAATCGCAATTACATTACATCTAATTTTTTTGGCCAACCAAACACTCGAGTTAGATTGACAACGTAATGCCAATTACATTACGTTGTCCAATCCTGCAAACCAAACGGGCCCTAAGTCCTTACATCAGCCCATACTCCTCCATTACATTGGAAACTGCATCCAACCCTGATAGTGATGGCACCAAAAAACCAGCAAGTCATCATCATAAATAAGATGTGAGGTATATGGTTTTACTTGTCAAAACAATAGCACAATCTATTGTCGACACACTGCAATATTCATCAGACATGTGAAGTACTCCATGTAGGAGCGTAAAAAGTACTTCATAGACCGAGTCAAAGAAGTTGAGAGCTTTACGCAAGTCAAACAGAGTCAGACTCAGATTTTACGCAGAAATCAAACAGAGTAAAACTCTACGCGAGCTACTTTACGCGAGAGCCATCCTCAAAACTTTACGCGGGAGACAAGCTGTCCACATCGTATTTAATGCGCGTGATACTGTTCTGACATAATGATTTTCTGACAGCGGACAACACAGAAGTCGAGAAGATTTGATTTACACCAAATCCAACACTTGTCGTTTAGTGTGCAGATGGGCTACTTTACGCTCAAGAGATTGCTTCTTTTACGCACGAAAGCTATTCGAGCTTTTTACGCTCAAGGCTGTTGTGTGCGTAAAGTTTATTTGAGCTAATTTTACGCTCAAGGCTATTTTTCAGCCACTTTACGCAGGAAGTTTATTTTGGGCTATTTTACGCCCAGTCTGCTATTTTACGCAGGAAGTCTATTTTGGGTCATTTTTACGCCCAATCTTTTCTGGCTACATGAGAACGTGGTCTGCTTACGTGGCTTTCATGCCACACTTATCGAGGAACGTGTGTACGTGCTCTCCCTATTTTGTTGAAGTAGTGAAACATGTGTCACTATGCGTAGAGATCAAAACTCTACATGGGACACGTATCATCACGCGTAAAAGTTGATTTTCATCGTGGGTGACAGTTACCCAACTTTGTTGCTTTTTACGCACAGAGGGTCTAGTCTATAAATAGACTTATTTTTAATACAAGACGACATCAAGAGAGATACAAGAGAGGAGATTCTGATAAAACTCATACTTTCGGAGGGATATTCCCAGAAGCATTTTTTCAACTTTTTTTTAAGAACAGGGTGAAGCAAAGCTGGAAAGCATTCGACTGTGCCATCAGTGCCATTGTTCGATACCTTTCTGGTGACTTAGTTCTTCCGATTGTTCGTCTTCTTCAAGCAGTTTTCTTCATCATCATCTTGTGGTCCAAGGAACAAAGTGATCGCTCTCAGATCAGATACTCTACCCCCAGCTCCTTTGCAAGTCGGAGGCTAATGACCAAAGCGTTGTACTCGGCCACGTTGTTTGAACAGGGCTCCATGAGGGAGTAAGCCCGATTGATCACCAATCCGGAGGGAGAAATCAGCACCACTCCGACTCCAGCGACGATGTTGCCCTTGGGCCCAGTTCTAGAAGCGCCGTCGAAGAACATTCGCCATACGGTATTGTGAGAGGCCATGTTTGAATGGGCGACCTCATCTGGGATCCCTTCGTCTATTCTGGTTGACTCTGAACCTGGATGAGCTGCTAAAAATTTTGTCAGAGCTTGACCTTTAACAGCCTTCTACGGGACGAAGATCATGTGGTAGGGAGACAATAATATCGCCCAGGTAGCGAGCCAAGAGCTGAGCGCACCTGGCTTGGTCATGAGGACCCTGAGGGGGTTAACTCTTAATACAACATGATGGTTTGCCCCGTGATGTAGTGTCACGTCTTCTGAATGGCGAAAACCAGAGCAAGGCACTCCTTCTCCACGGCAGTGTATCGATGCTCCGGCCTCATCATCATTTAGCTGAGGTAATATATAGCTTGCTTATGGCCTGCATCATTGTTTTGTGCTAGCAAAGCACTGAGAGAATGCTCCATTGCTCGCACACAGAGCAGGAATGGTTTTCCAGCAACCGGGGCCACCAGGACTGGAGGGTTCGACAGATATTCTTTGATGTTGTCGAAGGCGCGCTGGCATTCTTCATCCCATACGAAGGAGATGCCTTTTTTTATGAGGTACATGAATGGCTGACATCGTCCAGAGAGGTTAGAGATAAACCTCCTGATGTAAGCTAGCCTCCCTTGAAGGCCTCGGAGTTCACAGAGATTTCTCGGGGGACCCATCTCCATGATTGCCTTCGTCTTCTCAGGGTCTATGTGGATTCCCTGGGCAGTAATAATAAAACCCAGGAATTTTCTACTAGATACGCCCAAGAAGGATTTGGTAGGATTCATCTTCAAGTTGTGCGCTCGCATCAGGTCGAATACCGTCCTCAGATCCTGCAGATGGTCTCTTTTAGAGCCGCTTTTGACAGCTGTGTCATCGACGTAACACTCCACGGTCTTACGCAGGTGATCTCTGAAGATGACACTTATGGCTCTTTGATATGTAGCACCGACATTCCTTAAACCGAAAGGCATGACGGTATAACAGTACACGCCAATCGGTGTTCGGAATGATGTATGCTTCTCGTCGTCAAAAAATATCTTGGTTTGATTGTATCCTGAAAAGCCATCCATGAATGACATGCGCTCAAAGCCACATGTGTTATCGATCATGATGTCCGTGATGGAAAGAGGAAACTCATCTTTAGGATAAGCTTCGTTTAGATTTCGGAAGTCAATGCAAATTCGGATCTTCCCATTCTTCTTGAGGACTGGCACTATGTTGGTGACCCAGTCTGGATGTTGCTCCTCCCGGATAAAGCCGCTGGCTATCAGTTTGTTGACCTCAGATTCGATAGAATTCATGATGTCCGGGCGGAAACGTCTTTGCTGTTGTTTGATCGACTTCGCGTCTTGACGAATGTTGAGTTTATGAAGTGCGACCTCGGGGTCTAGCCCTGGCATGTCTTCATAACTCCAGGAAAACACGTCAATATACTCTCTGACGAGTTGCAAAAGCGCCTTCCGCTCTTCGTCTGTCAGGCTTTTGCTGACGAAGATTGGCTTTGGAGAGGATTCGTCGTCGAGGTCAACTTGCAGAACCTCATCTTCAGTGGGAGGTTCACGAAGTTTGAAGCGTTTCTCCTATAGTGCATCTAGTTGCTAGACCCAAGGTTCTAGCTCGAGAAGTTTGGGTACATCTTCATCTTCTTCGTAGGCATCAGCAAATGCCATATTGACAGACAGAGCTTGCCTGAATACGTCCCCTATGCTGACATCCGAATCGGAAGTGGGTGATCTGGTTGAATGTGAATGCCAGTCGCATTCCTCATCTGAGCTTTCGGGAGTTGTTGCAGGTGTAACATAACCTAGCCCACATCTGGTCTTGTTGTAGTAATCTCGTGGTTTTTCAGCCGGGACCGGCAACTGTAAGGGTAGCCGTCATCCAGTGCCGTAGTTCAAGCCTGGCATAGTTTCCAGATCATACCCCTATTTTTGCATGAGGTACTTGGATTGGGGACTATATAGATAAAGGGGCAGTCTTCCGGTGTCGGGTTCGAGATCGATTTCTTCTATCCTGAAGGGTTGTGGATCATTCTTCCGGCAGAAGATGATTGGATGGTCCTCTCCCTCGACTATGAAGCAGGCGTCTTCCCCGGGAGTAAGTTGGTTCACGGTGTAAACATTTGTCACCTGTGTGTGTAAGTGGGTGCCTATACCGTATTCCATGGCATACAATGTACAAAGCTTATTAAGTTCGAGGTAGTTCAAAGATATCCCTTTATTGATGAAGTAAGGTATCTTTTCTAGTGGAATTACATCATCTACGGTTGGAACATCAGTCTGAGCAGCCACATACTTGGCCAGCTCTGACTCTTCTTCGGCCACCCCGGTGTTGATGAAGACTGGGAGGTGACTTGGGCAGCTTAATCATCAGGGGCTCCACTGGTGGAGCAGAACGTGGAGTCGTAGGCGTACTAGCGACCCCCAGCTTAGTGTTTGGTGTGAGACAGGGAGTTGTTGGCTCACTTGTAGTCCCCGGCTTTGCATTCAGCTGCTGATTCATTCTGGGAAGACGAATCGTCATCGACTTGACAGAGGGATTGAGCTCATCTATTTGTTGCTGGCTAGCTCTAGGCAGCCTGATTGTCAGTGGCTCTGTCGTGGGCCTTGGCGCTTGGCCAGACCTTGGCAGTCGGATTATCATCTGCTCCTCATGCGCAGAGAGGCTGATTGCATCCTTACGCAGAGTGGCTGTAAGGAGTGCAGTTCTGCCAGGTTTGCGGGCTTGGAGGTGGATCGTCAGAGGTTCTTTCGATCCGGTTGCCGTCTTAGTTTGAGCTTGCATATCTCCTTCGACAAGGTGCCTTTTCGACTTCTTATACAAGCATGAGTCTGAGTAGTAGGATTCGACCCCTTTAAAGGGATCGAGGTCGGCAAATTCTGTCCTTACAAAATCGTGCTTGTCGACGTACTTGAAACACTCATGCATTGTAGAAGGCACGATCATGTAATCGTGTATCCAAGGACGCCCCAGAAGAATATTGTAGGAAGTGTCTGCATCTATGACATAACAGGTCACTTCTGATTGAAGATCGCTGATTTGGCATTTCAGACGAATCTTCCCGATAGGATAGCTTCTGCCTGAATTGAAATCGCTGATGGTAGTACTTGTCGGCGTCAGGCGATGCATTGGGATGCGCAGGTGGTGCAGCAGGCTCTTCGGGATGATGCTTATAGAAGAACCGGGATCAATATGCATCCGATCCACCTTGATGTCGCCAACGTATCCAGTATAATACAAAGGGCGATTGTGCAGGTTGGTCTTGATAAGCATATCCTACGAAGTGAAGATAATATTGGGCATTGCACCTGTGCAAGCACTGTCTTGGAGGTCTGCAGGCGAGCTCTCCCCGGTGAGATTGGACTAAGCCAGATATGCGTCGGCATTCTGGAGTGCCTCGCTCAATGCGACGCGAACATCTTTGGAGAGTCTCAGGAGCTCGTATAGTGACAATTTGGCCGGTGTGTTGGCCAATTGTGCCAAGATGTCAAAGTTGTCGGGCCTTTCCTGCCCATGAGGCACCTCTTTTCGGAGTGGTTTATCAAAGCGAGTCTCCTTCGGCCTAGGCTTGTCGGTCGTCGGAGGTTGAGAAGGTCCTGGAGCATCAGCAGTAGCCGGCTGATGATCTTTAGTCGAGTTACTCGGTGTAGGCTGGGATTGTGTACCCGACCGGGTGACGACAGCTGTAGCCTCTTCAACTTCTGCGGAGATTGTGTGGCAGGACTTGACTTTTCTACTCTTCTTCTTACTGGTGGAGGGCGGTGCGGACTGAGTCACTTCAGGTACCAGGTCCGGATGGACCCACATGACCTTCCCTCGCGATGTGGTGAGAGGCACTTGACCAGCGGCCTGGTTTCGAGGAGGTGGAAGGTTAGCGACCTCCATCTTTGCCCTGGGGACAGGTACTACTCCATCTTGAGTCTTTGTCGGAGGGAAGCTGCCGAACTGTACTGACACCATATTGGCTGCCACGGTCACCGCTTCGAAATCAATGGCCAGGGCCTCAGAATCGATGAGATGCTGGATGTATCGCTTCAGTTGGAAGCAATCTTGCGTATCATGGTGGACATAGCGATGGTAGTGACAGTGCTTAGAGCTCTCCATTTCTGCCGGCCGAGGTTCCCGTCTTGGTGGGGGGAGCTGAATTCTACCCCCTTGTATGAGCATGTCCAAGATGGGTTTGACATGGATGTCCTCGAAAGAAAAGGTCATCCGAGGCCACTGCTTTTCTGTCGGCATTGATTCAAGCTTTTGGGCTGCGTCGGCCACCATAGCCTTCTTGCCCATGTTGTCTCGGTTGTTGGAGAAATTTTTGCGGTTGTTGTTGTTGGCATTAGGGCGTTTACCCTTGTCTTCTCCCTCCGAGATGTGCAGTCCCAGTTGGCGAGCTTTCTTCAACTTGTCTTTTGTGCTAGTGTCACTGATGATGAACGTCTTCCAGTCCTTAAACTGATTTTGCCCATCCAGAGGCTGATTGTGGGGAGCAGCCACTTTTGGCAAATTTTAATTAAGGAGGAATCAGGGTAACCGGAAGGCAACTTCATCGCGGTTTGGCGAAACCACTCAATATAGTTCCTTGTCAATTCCTTCTCACCTTGAATAACGTCCATGAGGGTGGACATTGTCACATCTTGTCCTACCTCGTAGAACCTTTCAAGGAACATATTTTTAAAGCCGGCAAAGGAATGGATGCAGTTGTCTGGCAAGTTGCGATACCAGTCGAAGGTGACCCCTTCCAATGCTCCAATGAACAACCGCATAAGGATGGCGTCGTCATGGGGCAGATGGTCGGTTGTGACTTCGAAGTAGGTGTTGTACCTGCTCGCAGATGTCTTTCTATCATATGGATTGATGTTAAATTGCTTATATCTTGGTGGGAAGGGGACATCTCTCCATGCAAAGGGATACGGTTATCGTATCCTGAGGTCTTGGGAAGTTTCTCGGGAGTAAAACATGGCCCGGAGCTCCTGGACCTCTCGTTTCGCCTTCCTGGCCTTATCTGCAACGGTAGGGGCCATCATCGTAGGAGGATTGTTGCCTGGGTTTGGCGCAGTCGAGTTTGAGTCCGCATTGACCGCGGGACCCAAGCTTGTTTGTCCAGGCGTCCTTCCTTGTAGAGTCGGTAGGGCCGCTTTGATCTCGTCCACAGATTTGACCAAGGTATAAAGTATGGCCTCCAGAGTGTCGATGCGTTGGCGATCACTGGGACCGTCTTGGTTGCTATCCGTCATAAACATTGTCCTCACATGAGGAGAGATGGAAGGAACGGTGGAGGGCGTGCTCTCTGAGTCATACCCTTGTACAGAGAAGTCGTCAGGGTATGTGGGAATGTACTCCTCTGGTTCGGACTCAGAAGGAGTGGTACCCCCAGCTTCAGAGCTTGCCTCGTCTTGGGACCCGTGGACGTCCTCAGGGACGTCAGGATCCACTACATCTGTAGGTGGAACCGTTTCCCCTAGATTATCTTCTTGGAACACCGGATTGTCATGGATATTTGGAGGAGTGCTACCCTCGGCTCCAGCGCCTTCCAAAGATGTAGACGACGAATCTCCAAGTGTAGCAGATTTTGTCTTTGAGCGGGTACCTTGGTAAACTCCTCCTATAATGGTGGTAGACAGCCGCTTAGAAGATAGTTTCTTGGTTCCGCTGGTTGAGATTTTTGGACTGGAGACGTTTGTTTTCTTCCCTCTCCCGCTGCCAGGGATCTTCAGAGCAGAATTACAGGAGGCAGGCGACGAGAAGCGCCTCGTCTTATGAGCTTGGGTGTTGCAGTCGTTGGAAGACGGACAGCCGGTCTTCATGTACTGCTGCGTTGTTGCAGTAGTAGTTGACAATGACTTAGGTGCAGTGATGTCCATGGAAGGACTCTCTGCACACCGAAGCTTCTTCTATTTCCTTGTGCTTGTGAAGGATCACGTCACGCAAATCAGGTGCGTCCCGAGCAACCTTTACACCCGTTTTGTGGGCCCAAGCATCTGAGTGTGTTGGCACCATGTTTGCTCCCTGATTGTTGGAAGACTTTTGGGAACCACTCTGTCCGTTTGCCGCCGGGGGCTGGACTCGAGTGGTTCGGTACAACTTTCCATCGGAGGCCCGCATAACAGTAAGCGAAGTACTCGGATGGTCAGAGGTTGGGACAGCTGACTGAGCTCGTCTAGCCCGCTCTGTCCTAGACTTCTTCACTCTAGCACCCGAGGGTGCATAGTAGGAAGAGTCCAAATGGTGTTGCACAGAGTTTGCCACATTTTCTTGGGAGCATCTGGAGTCAGGGCCGCATGAGTGGCGGTCAAAGACTAAACCCGAGCCGCATGGAGCATTCATGCGGTTGGCATTTATGGCCGCATAGGAATTTATGTGGCTAGATCTGTTGGCCATACCAGTATTCATGCGGCTGGATCTGTTGACCACATCAGCATTCATGCGACTGGATCTGTTGGCCACATCAGTATTCATGCGGCTGGATCCGTTAGCCACATCAGCATTAATGCGGCTGGATCTGTTGGCCACATCAGCAATCATGCGGCTGGATCCGTTAGCCACATCAGCATTCATGTGGCTGGATCCGTTGGGCACATCAGCATTCCTGCGGCTGGATTTAGTGGTCGTATGAGTCTTCATGCGGCTGGAATTATTGACCGCATAAGCCTTCTTCATGCGGCTGGCACCCTTACGCGGCTTCTTCCTGGACCGCATAGAGTCCCTATTTGCTTCCTCAAGTCTAGCATCGTAGTGCTTTCCTCTGTGAGACTTAAGAACAGCAGGGTCCTCTGTGGCCTGAAGTGCGGTCGCATGCGAATCTTCGCCGTCCTGGACAGCAGAGAACACCTCGTCCAGAGTTTGGGGAGGAGAAAATGACTTGGGCCTCCACTCCCTGTGGGCCTTCTTCGTATGGGCTTGCTTCTGGACCGGGCCAGCGTTCCCGTCGGAGAACATTTTTTCAAACGCCTGTTGGTCGAAGCGGACGACCAGCATCTGTTGTGTGGAGCCAAACTTGGCTGCGTCCGATTGCGTCACCAACTTCTCAGCCGTGGAGAAGTTAGTCTCCAGCAGAGTCGCCATCGTGTTTGCCATTGATTATAAAAGAACAGAACAGTTTTATGGGAGGACTGGACTTTCACTTCACAACACAAACTCACTCGTACAAAAGAGAGCCTAGGAACAAAACCTAGGAAAAGCAATCTAAAGTACAATTGTTTATTTTTTATTCTGGGGGGTGACGGTAGAGGCTCGGGAGAGTGACGGCAACTCTGCCTTACTCCTTGGACGATCGGACGTCGCTTCGGCTCCGGGGAAGAAATGCTCTTTGTGTGGGTGGAGGTTGCTGATATCTCTGCTCAAGCTCTGTGCATATCACTCTCTCCTCTGCTTTGCAAGGGAATGGCACCTTGCTATTTATAGGGCTTTATGATAAGTAGGGTGTGCAGTAATTGCTCCTTTAAAAGTGGGTGGTTAGGAATTCGTTAAGATTTGTCTTGATCCTGTTTGTTGAAACTCAATCCGGGCTGTTAATGTTGATTTCAACATACTACCAAAATAAGTCATATCAGCGACGTATTTAGCGACTCCAAGATAGAACGTCGCTAATTTTTGGGGGTTTAGCGACGTTTAACTAAGACGTCGTTGTTTTTCGCCAACAGCGACAAATAGCGATGTCTAGCGACTGCAATTTGTTAACTGGAAACCTGCGTCGCAGGTTCGTCGGTACACATCGCTGATGTAGCGACGTGTAGCGACGTACTTTAAGCGGCCTCGTCGTTTATTAAATATCAACAACGTTTAGCGACGTCCATTTAGGATGTCGCTAAATGTTTCATATAGGCTGCGAGGGTTTCCTTTTCGATCATTCATAAATTCCTTCCCCTCCTCCAATTTTTTGCGCGCGCACTCCTCCGGCGATTTCCCTCCTCCGGCCTCCTCCTCCGCGGCGCTCCTCCGGCGATCTCCCTCCTCCGGCCTCCTCCTCCTCCTCCTCCTCAGGTAGCTCCCCCATCTCTCTTTCTCTCTCTCTCACATACACACACACACTCTCCCCTGTCCCCGCTTCTCAGTTCCCTCCTCCTCTTGGATTGGAATTCCAATTTAGGGTTCGAGCCCTATTTACTGATATTGGAAAAAATGTTAATATATCCAATTTAGGGTTCGAGCCCTATTTACTGATACTGGGAAAAATTTAGGGTTCTCATGATAACTTCTATGAAAAATGTTCTTTAAAAGAGTGTTTTGTGTATTTCATGATAATTTTCAGAACTTCTTTACTTTGGGAGCAATTTTAACGAAACTCAATGCTATATATATGCAATTTTATGATCTCAGAATGACCCAACACATATTTTGTTGGGGATTCATGTATTGTTGGTGATTGATATCTTGTCTCATAATTAGCTTGTTATGAAGAGGTTCACAGGAACAGGCAAATACTGGTTGGTTGGTTTCAGAACAGTGGAGATAATGTTGCAAATTTATGTATGATATCCATCCACATTTGCTAGTGTAGTGTGTGTGACCACAACCCACAAGGAGTAGCTCCTTCTTTTTCTCTCCCCCCACCAAGCATCCCCCACTCATGTCACATGCGCACCAACCTGGCATTTTGCCCATGTCTTGGTCTCCAATGCCATCAAGTTCCCATCATTTCCTAGTGGCAAGAAAGAAAGAAAGCATGGACTGTGTTGTCCAACTTTCTTTTTTTTTCCTCTTGGGTGATTCCACTTTTCTTTGGTTTTTAGGAGGGGCACTCAGGTGCTTTGCACACTCAAAGGTAGGATAAATCCAGTACAAATTAGGGACTGTCATGTTCAGGCAGTTGGTACCAATGTTTAAGACTAGTTTGATTTGTATAATTTATGTTAAAGGCAGATAGGTAGGTCCTGTATGAGAGACTGGATACCTAGGTATGATGGCTTGGCTAGTTCATGTTACCCAAAGGAAATTTGTCTATTGATATGGACTTAGATAAATTCCTATTGGAAAATGATATTGGAATAAGGATTAACCTGAGAATAGGCTTAACTGAACAGTGATATCAGTTAGCAACTGTTTTCTGAGTTTGAATGTTAGGCATTTTAGGAAACTGGTGAGATACACCAAGTCAGACACTGTCCCTACAGCCATTCGACTGGCGAGGTAGAAATCTATGTACGATATTTGCTATAAGGACTTTGTATTAATCTACGGTACGACATCGTGATCAGGACATAGTCCCTGCAGCCATTCGACTGGCGAGGCAGAAACTATGTAGCCGTAGATAAAGTTGACTGTCCTCCGACCCCCAGCCCTTGGCAATGATGATACAACAACCTATTACTACATCTTTTATTAGTAGATAATGTCTTAGTATTACATTTTGTGTGTTCATCTTATTGATTCTGTTACATCCTTCAGATACTATATTCGATAAGAACATATACTACACCATATGTACAGAACATAGATAATTCACACTAATATATGCTAGAATGAATTTTGGGTTGTGTTCTGAGCCATCCGTTCTCACACTTGGCAATTATGCATGTGAAATATATCGTTGAAGAACATAAAACTTGTGGTCATACAATCGTCACTTTCGTGCGTCAGTTCATGTCGGTCTTCACTTTCTGCAGTAATTATCTTAAAATGGATATGAATTACTATCTGCGAAACCGTTTGTGGATGTACAATCGTCATCCTGATGAATTATTATCTGTGTCAATCTTTGCAGAATTATCTTAAAATGGATATAAATTACTATCTGCGGAACCGTTTGTGGATGTACAATCGTCATCTTGATGACATGTGCGGTGTACGGGATAAATTTATACAGGGTGTGCAACAGTTTGCAGTTTGCCAAGGCGTTCCCTCAGTACATGGACCTTACAAGAATTAAGTGTCCATGTGTGAGATGTCGCAACTTGAAATATCATTCGGAAGTGGATGTGACATATCAATTGTATTCGAGGGATTTCATGCCAAATTATTATCAATGGACCGCACACGGAGAACTTGTGCCTTTAGCCTCTGAGCCGGAGCCTTATGTGGAGCCTTATGTAGATGTCCACGAGCATGTTGATTACGACCAAGGGTGGATGAACATCTTTTTCGATGCTGCGGGGCCTAGTTTCGATCCGAACAATCAATATGCAGCTGAGGAGGCACCGAATGCCGATGCTGCAAAGTTTATGGAGTTGCTGGAGAATGCAAGGACTCCTTTATATCATGGTTGTGATGACCATTCACCGTTGGAGGTGATTACAAGATTGTTGAGCATAAAATCAGATTTTTAATATGTTTCAAGAATGCTACAACCAAATCCTGGAGTTAATTAAAGATATATTGCCGGAGGGTGGCAAGTTACCTAAAGACTTCTACCGATCCAAGAGAATGGTGAGATCGCTCTGGATGGGGTATAAAAAAATTGATGCATGTCGCAACGGATGCATGTTGTACTATAAGGACGACAAGGATGAAGACGCCTGCAGATTTTGTGGTGTCGATCGCTTCAAGGCAACTAGTACAACAAGGACTTTTGGTGCACGCAAGCCAACAGATTCGATGCATTATTTGCCTGTGACGTCGCGGTTGCAGAGGTTGTTTATGGCAAAGGAGACAGCTGATAATATGAGTTGGCACAAGCGGAAACAAATAGATGGAGTACTAGATCATCCATCCGACGGAGAATAATGGAAGCACTTTGATCGAGTGTATCCCGATTTTGCTTCGGAGCCGCGTAATGTCAGATTGGGGATTTCCTCCGACGGTTTTACCCCATTTGGACTTTCGGGCTCACAATATTCTTGTTGGCCTGTGATTGTTACTCCATACAACTTGTCGTCTTGGATGTGTATGAAGACTCCTTACATGTTCCTAACTGTTATTATTCTAGGTCCAAAGAACCCGAAGAGGAACATCGATGTGTACTTACAGCCCTTGGTAGATGAGCTGAATCAGTTGTGGGAAGTAGGTGCAACCACATATGATGTTTCCAGAAAGCAGAACTTTCAGATGAGGGCCGCACTAATGTGGACCATAAATGATTTCCCGGCCTATAGAATGTTATCGGGTTGGAGCACCCATGGTCGTCTCGCATGTCCGTATTGCATGGATCGTACTAAGGCTTTCCGTTTGAAACACGAAGGAAAACCGTGCTTCTTTGATTGTCATCGACAGTTCCTGCCAAAGGATCATCCGTACCGGAGGAACAGGAATGCTTTTCGTACTGGCGTGGTAGAGAAGTCCAGTCCACCGCTACGGTGGTCCGAGGACACGATATGGGAAGAAGTTAAAAAATTGTCAAGTGCTATTGAAGAGCCTACAGCGGGGTACAAGTGTGATGGATTTGGCCGCGCTCACAACTGGACGAAGAGGAGTATATTCTGGGACCTACCATATTGGAGTGACCATCTGCTCAGACATAACCTGGATGTCATGCATATCGAGAAGAATGTATTTGACAATATAATAAATACTGTGATGGACGTAAAGGGAAAGAAGAAAGACAATCCCAAGGCCAGGTTGGACTTAGAAGAAATATGCAGACGTCCAGAGTTGCATTTGATAAAGGAAGGCAGTGGAAAGTATAAGCAGTCCAGGGCCATTTTTTTACTGGACAAGGAGGACAAAGGTAAACTTTGTAGGTGGATCCAGGGCCTAAAATTTTCAGACGGGTACGTATCGAATTTGAGAAGATGTGTTGACCCGAAGAAGAACAAACTACAGGGTATGAAGAGCCACGACTGTCACATTTTTATGGAGAGGTTAATCCCGATTGCATTTCGGGAATTCTTACCTCAGGTCGTTTGGGATCCACTGACAAAGCTTAGCATATTCTTCATATATCTTTGTTCTACTAAGTTGCTCGTCGATCGGCTTGAAAAGCAGGAGAAGGACATTACAGTAACATTGTGCAAGCTTGAGAGGGTATTTCCTCCTGGATTCTTCGACTCTATGGAGCATTTGCCAATTTATCTTTTATATGAGGCACGTGTTGGTGGGCCCGTCGGTTATCGGTGGATGTACCCGTTCGAGCGCCATCTAAACCACCTGAAGAGGAAGGTGAAAAATAATGCACGGGTCGAGGGTTCTATTTGTGAAGCCTATGTCCTTGAGGAGATTACAAACTTTTGTTCAATGTATTTCAAGCCTCATATTGCTACAAATAGAACAAGAGCTCCGAGGAACGACGATGGAGATATAGAATATAATGATGCATTATTGAAAGTCTTCAAGGCTCTTGGAAAGCCTTCTGGAAAACTGAAAAAGAGATATTTGAATGATGAGGAACTAAAGGCTGCCCAGTTATATATATTACTCAACTGCGAGGAGGATGAAGTAGAAAAGCTAGAGTGGTAAGTGAAAATCTTCAACGTTCAAGTCATCTATTTGTTGATTACGTTATTATAATTTAATGAGTATATCCCTATATTTATTAGTTTTTAGCAAATTTAATGATGAGGTGAGGTCAAGTAGACCATACATTGTAGATGAAGAAGTAGAAGAAGAAATGAGACTTCATTTCCCATCTTGGTTGACTGCATATGTACGTAAGAAGCTAGTTAGAATCTTCCTCTATTCACAACTGCACAAGAAATAACTTAACATTAAACTTAATTTTGTATCTTCTCGTGTTTAGGTCGATCGTCCGGACGTCATCCTTGAGAATGAATCTATTAGAACTCTTGCCAAGGGACCAATTTATGCCGTCAAAATATGGCCAAGTTATTGCGTGAATGGGTTTAAGTTCAAGTCAACAAATGCTCTCATCAGAGATAGCTTCCTGGATCTTGATTCCACAAAAAATAGTTGCTTGTGTATCAAATCTACAAACTACAAAGATATCACTCCAGGCAATGATTTCTATGGCGTCTTACGGGAGATCGTGGAGACGTACAACTATGGCATAGAGCCTGCCAAGATCGTGTTGTTCAAAGTTGATTGGTTCGATCCCATACAAGATCAAGGATAGAAAATTTACAAGCATGGTCTTCTGTAATCTTAAATTATGAACTATGATCATTTCTATTAGTATTCAGATTTTTGAAAACTTAAATTATAAACTCCAATGTATGCAGATATTTCTAAACTGTCATTGTATTTATTTATATTTTCAATCATAAACTGTGATTTTGACGTATTCATATTTCTGTAATCTTAAATTATGAACTCCAATGTTATTATCAGCATGGCAGAACGACGCGGAGGCACCTCAGGACGACGCAGAGATAGGTCAGGACGAGCCGTGTCCTTAGGTGGGCAGAGAGCTCCGTTACCAGAGGATGGCTCCGGACTATCGTCTGACCCGAGCACTCTATTGTACCGTACGATCGCAGGTCCGGGTGGCAGTACACCTACGACGAGCAGTTCTAGGCTTGCTGATCATACTACTTCTCCTAGCCTTCCTACCGCTGACAGCAGCATGGCGGGTGAGGAGCAGGTGGAGGAGGTAGTCCCTACTCCCGCCTGGGCGGATCCATACCAGAGTGACCCTCCATGCGCACCTCAGGACGAAACGAGGATGGAGATTTGGGCCGACGGTCCTACGAAGTAATTTAAATGAATATATATATATATATATATATATATATATATATATATATATATATATATATATATATATATATATATATATATTATGCATGTCTGTATATCTATATATATTCATTAATACGTCGGTTATCGTTGTATACAGATACCGTCCATCGTCGGTACAGAGAGCGTTGGGCTCCTTTCTAACGTCCAACTATGGGGGTCCGTGGATCAACTACTCGGATGCCTCGGAAGAGAGGAAGGCATTCTGGTTTGCCCACTTCAAGGTAACTAAAGATAGTTAATTTAGTATGATTAATATAATTTTAAGCATTTTTTAGAACTTATTATTTTAATTTGTAATTCTTGTAGAGGACTTATTTTTATCCACCACACCGGGCCGAGCAGATTGAGAGGCAGTTTCCTGCCGTCGTCGCCAAGTTGATCCGTGATGCAATTGACGATCAAAAAGCTCGTCAGCGCTCCGGAAAGCCGATTGCTGGTTGGATCACACCTGACCAGTGGATCACGATAAGGGCTCGATTTGAGGAGCCCTGGTACATAGAGCGGTCGGAGAATGCGAAGACGGCTAGGACGAGGGCCGAAAAGTGGTGTGGTGGATCGATTCCTATGACGGAGCATTTCCGTCGTCTGGTATGTAATTTATTACAAAATATAAGATTTTATTGATAGTAGGAGTATATAATTTTCTATTTTACTAAAGAATAAAATATAATTAATACGCAGGTAAAGAGGAGTGAGGACGCAAACATGGTGACCGTCTTCCTGGCCACCCATCGGAAGGACGGGAAGCTCATCGACGACCGGGCTACTCAGAGCTATGTAAGTACTAATTTAGATTTCGTTAATTTTTAACACAACTTGAAGAATATACAGATAACCATATAGTTAATAATAATTAAATACTTTATACGTTTATTAGGCTAATTTAGGTAAGTACTGATTTATAGAGATGCACAATAATTTCTAGGAAGAGTTTGTTAGGCTACGTGATGAGCGTGCGAGTGCTAGTGTACCGGCAGAGGGAGGGGTTGGTACATTGCAGCCCTCTCCGCCTCAGTCGGAGGACGAGCTCTGGAAGACTGCTTTTGGTGGTCTTCAGAGGGGTATATACTTCGGTACGGGGTCCTACGGTGCATTTGTTGCGACGCAGGCATCCAGGGCTCCCTCTACCAGTGCGCATTCACAGCCGTCACAGGCCGAGTCATCCCGAGTCGAGGGTACCATTGCCCGCCAGATTGCTGAGCAGTACGACGATATGCTGAGGAGGATTTCTGAGCAGCCAGGGTCTCAAGCGCAAGGGGACGCTACGTCGGTCACCGCCCGCTTTGACGAGCTCGAGCGTACCGTACGGCACGTACAGGGGATGCTGGAGTCCATTCATGACATCGTTACTAGGATAGCGGCTTGCATGGAGCAATATAGCGCCAGACTACTAGCCCTAGAGGAGACGCGGACACACCCATCTCCAACGGTTACACTGCCTCCTTCTCCAGCGGTTACACTGCCTCCTTCTCCAGCGGTTGCATTGCCTCCTCCTTCATCGTCGTCGGTGGTTCTTATATCGGAGCAGTATGCTTACCTTCTTTCCAGGAGCAGTGATGCTCCTCCTGATCAGCCGCAGTCGACATATATATATTGTTGTGTGATGGCCCATTGTTGGGTCTTTTATGTGGTTATACATACATTATTCTTATATGGAGCATTATATTTGACAATATTGTTACAATTTTTCATATATCTGTGTTGATTGATGAGATTGTGTTTCAAACGTGTTCGTGATTGTGTGTATATATGTTGTTTAATACTGTGTTCGTGATACATACTGTCGTTGTTGTAACAAATGGTGTAGGGAAGCTGAAAATGCTGCAAATAATGCAGGGGATGCTACAAATGCTGTATTTTTTATTTTATTTTTTTCAAAATTAGCGACGTTCAGCGACGGAAGTTAACGTCGCTAAGTAAGTATCGAAATGTCGCTAACTATGATGAAAACTATCGCTGATCGTCACTAAACGTTGCTACGTATGACGTCGCTATATGTCGGTACTATAGCGACGTAACAATGTCGCAGAACGTCGCAATTTGGCTCTCAAGTCAGGTCAGCATCGATGTATGTCAAGTCGCTCAACGTCGCTAGGTTACGTCGGTAACTGCTGACGTTTTACGTCGCTGGTAGTCGCTGAATTAGCGACGTGTACGCGTCGCTAAGTATCGTCGCAATAGCGACGTATTGCGACGTCGTATTGTTTTGCGACTAGGTTAATCGCGACTACATGCAAACGTCGCTAAATAAAATTAGCGACGTATTTTCCCTATTTAGCGACATCCTGAGACGTCGCTGATTTGACAGATTTTAGTAGTGACAAATCTGGGCAGTTAATGTTGATTGCAACCAATCTGGGCAGTTAATGTTGACTGTGCCAAATCTGCATGGTTTGTTGGAAATCGATCTGAACAGTTAATGTTGATTACAATAAATTTGTATTGTGATGATTTGTTGATGTCAGCAAATCCAAGTGAATAAATCTTGGTTAATCTCTTGCCACGTGTCCCAACTGCCTGTTATGTCGATTGCCATAAATTTGAGTTGTTGAGATTTGATCAAATCCTGTCACGTGTCCCCACTGCTGCGAGCTGCATGGAGGACTGTCATAGTTGGGCCGCATGAGTGCGGCCTCGTGTCAGAGCCGCATAAGGGTGGCCTTATCTGAACCGCATAGAAATCCTTTATAACTGAGCCGCATGGACGTCCTTTAATCTGAACCGCATAGACATCCTTTAATCTGAGCCGCATGTCGGTCCTTGCAACTGGGCCGCATAGAAGTCTTTGCAACTGAGCCGCATGGAAGTCTTTGCAATTGAGCCGCATGGACGTCTTTGTAACTGAGCCGCATGGAAGTCTTTGCAACTGAGCCGCATAAAGAGCTGTGGAAATGGGTGGATCGTGCCAGCTATAAATATTTTCCTCGTCTCTCTAGGAGCACGTCAAGAGTCATTATTTTACCTTTATGTCAGAGCCGTCAATCTGTCGTGTCAGGGCTGCTGCATTGCGTCAGAGCATTAAATGAGCCAGCTGCTCATAGTAATGATGGCCAGCTGTGGATGCCTGCTTTTGAACTACCCATGGCCACGTGGCTTTTTCGAGCCGCATAGAGCTATCTGGGACTTTTGAGCCGCATGAAGCTCTAAGGGATTTGTGAGCCGCATGAAGCTCTAAAGGATTTGTGAGCCGCATGAAGCTCTAAGTGATTTTCTGAGCCGCATGAGACTCCCACTGCTTTGAGCCGCATGAATTTTACTTGTTCTTTTTCATGCTTCTACACTCCTGGTGCATGGGTGTCGGCTGCGGTACGAACACCGCATGGATGGATGGAGTCATCGGGATGGCCTGAACTCGTCCGGACACTACTAAAATACCCCACTTTACCGACAAAAGTTTAGCGACGGACGGATTCCGTCGCTAATAGCGACCAGTTTCCGACATCTTAGCGACGGATTAGCGACAGACAACATAACATAATTTTTTCCAATTTTAAATGTAAAAATTTGTCGGGTTTCCGTCGCTAAGTCGACGAACGTTAGCGACGGATTCTTTTTCGTCGCTTATTCGTCGCAAATGTTGGCGGCAAAATCTTTAAAACATTGGCGGAAACTTTAGCGACTAACTGGCGACGGATATATCCGTCGGAAAACACCTTTTAATTGGCGACGGTTTAGCGACTAATTTATTTCGTCGCTATTCCGTCGCTAGGTTCTGTGCCCTAACTTAAATTGAACCGACGGGGGGGAATTTTTCATTCCCTCTAAAACTCTCTCTCTCTCTCTCTCTCTCTCGCGGCTCTCTCTCTTTCGCGCGCGGCTCTCTCTCTCTCTCTCGCGGCTCTCTCTCTCTCTCTACCAGGTATCTCTCTCTCTCTCTCTCTCTCTCTCTCTCTAATTTTGGGTTTTGGGGCCGGGGGGGGAGTGGGGGGGAGGGGGTCGGCTTCGCGGGGGGTGGAGAGGGCGGGGGGGTGGTGAATGGGGTCAGAGGGTCGGGGGGTGTGGGGAATGGGGGCAGGGGGTGGAGGGGGGTGGGGAATGAGGGTCGGGGGGTCGGGGGGTGGGGAATGCGGGCAGGGGGGTCGGGGGGTGGGGGGTGGAGAGGGCAGGGGGGTCGGGGGGGTGTTGAATGGGGGCAGGGGGGTCGGGGGGGGTCGGGAATGGGGGCAGGGGGGTCGGGGGGCGGGGGGTGGGGGGTGGAGAGGGCAGGGGGGTCGGGGGGGTGGGGAATGGGGGCAGGGGGTCGGGGGGGTGGGTAATGGAGAGGGCAGGGGTGTCGGGGGGGGGGGTATTGAATGGGGACAGGGGGGTCGGGGGGGGTGGGGAATGGGTTGCATTCCCCGATACGGATACGGTTTAGCATGTCCCGATCCTAAGAAATAATACTATTTCATTTAATTTAATTTCATTTAATTTCAAAACTACTCAGAAATAATACTTAAAACACTTAAAATTATGCCTAAATGTATAAATTATATGTTTTTAAATGTAAATAATTTATTAATAATTATTTGTTTTCCAATACCAAAAAAATCCTATACTTCGATCCGATACCGCCGATACTACCGATATCGCCGATACCAATACTAGATTGCTTAGACTTATATTGCAAGGTAACTAGATACAAGTTATGATACAATGTAAATGCAAGTATACATGTTAGCTAGATAGCTTAGACTTATATTGCAATCTCCTATTCACACGAGTATTGATATCGCCGATGCCAATACTCGTAGGAATATATAGTCCGATACCGATTCCGATACCGATACTTTGAACCTTGATTTAAATACATGTTAGTATAGTATCTTCACATATATGTTAAGAGTATATACATGATTAGCAAGGTAACTAGATACAAGTTATGATACAATGTAAATGCAAGTATACATGTTAGCTAGATAGCTTAGACTTATATTGCAATCTCCTATTCACACGAGTATTGATATCGCCGATGCCAATACTCGTAGGAATATATAGTCCGATACCGATTCCGATACCGATACTTTGAACCTTGATTTAAATACATGTTAGTATAGTGTCTTCACATATATGTTAAGAGTATATACATGATTAGCAAGGTAACTAGATACAAGTTATGATACAATGTAAATGCAAGTATACATGTTAGCTAGATAGCTTAGACTTATATGGCAATCTCCTATTCACACGAGTATTGATATCGCCGATGCCAATACTCGTAGGAATATATAGTCCGATACCGATTCCGATACCGATACTTTGAACCTTGATTTAAATACATGTTAGTATAGTGTCTTCACATATATGTTAAGAGTATATACATGATTAGCAAGGTAACTAGATACAAGTTATGATACAATGTAAATGCAAGTATACATTTTAGCTAGATAGCTTAGACTTATATTGCAATCTCCTATTCACACGAGTATTGATATCGCCGATACCAATACTCGTAGGAATAGTCCGATACCGATATACATTGTAGAGCTCTGTTTTGCTATTCTGGACATGTTGTGACCTGTGCTGTTCTAAATAGGAGCCAGACACACTCCTGAGACGGGGGAGTATGTATAGTGATGTGGATTCTTACTAACTTATCATGTGAACCCATTTATGGGCCCTTCATTGAACCTTCTCATGTGCAACTTTCAGTCCATTCACAGTTCCCTATATTGTACTCTACATCACCTAGTTCACTTATATCTAACATCCTAACCCTAATCCAAATTTATGAGTATCGGTATCGGGCTATTCTTATGTTTAGTTTGTCTTACGATACAGATTTTCACATCCAAATTGAGGATGAGTCGTTATTTTGTTGATCGTACATGGATGTACAAACGGCAACATGAGAGTAGAATTGGTATGAGTGACGATTTTCAGGCAGGCGTGGAAGTATTTCTTAATTATGCAATGAGCAAAGCTCAGTACATGGACGGTAACAAAATTAAGTGTCCATGTGTTAAATGTCACAATAGACGTTACGAAGAAGTGGTGACTGTGAGAGATCATTTGACCCGTAAGGGTTTCGTACGTAATTACGGCCTGTGGTCATCGCAAGGTGAACTATATTCGGAAAGACAGGCTGCGGAAGCTGCTACTTATGCTTTTGATGATAATGCTGCAACGGATGTCATCGAAGACCACGGATGCTCTGTTGATTATGGAGATCTGCAGAACCGTGCACGAGATATGGTGTATGATACGGCAGGGCCTAATTTTGATCCGGAGGATCCTAATCCCGAGGCAAAGGAGTTCTATGACATGTTTCAGGACGCAGATACTTCTCTATATCCTGATTGTGAGACTCATTCCGCACTGTCAGTGACGATGCGGTTGTTGAACATAAAGTCTGATTTTAACTTGCCACAAGCTTGCTATAATCGGATCACAGAAGTAATCAAGGAGGTGTTACCGAAGGAATCAAAAGAGCTACCAAAAAACTTCTACAAGTCAAAGATGATGGTCCGACAATTGGGACTGGGGTACGAGAAGATAGATTGTTGTCACAACGGATGCATGTTGTACTACAAAGAGAATTGCGTATCAGAAAGTTGCAGCTTCTGTAATACGGATCGTTACAAGCCAGTACAGGGAAAAAGAAAGTCGACTAGAAAACGACGTCCTTACAAGTATATGCATTACTTGTCGATCACGAAGCGCTTGCAGAGGATGTATATGTCTCTAAATACAGCAGAACACATGACGTGGCACAGTGAAGAACGCATAAAGGACGAAGGAGAATTGTCACATCTTTCGGATGGCGAGGCGTGGAAACATTTTGATTTGTGTCATCCAGATTTTGCTGCAGAGCCTAGAAATGTACGTCTGGCGCTATGTGCTGATGGCTTCGCCCCTTTCGGACAGTCGGGATCTCAGTACTCATGCTGGCCGGTCATTCTTACCCCTTACAATCTGCCACCATGGATGTGTATGAAGACTCCTTATATGTTTCTGACAGCTATCATACCCGGTCCTAAAAATCCGACGAAGAACATCGATATATATTTACAGCCGTTGATGGATGAGCTGAAACAGCTGTGGAAGATCGGCGTCACGACCTATGATATTTCCAGGAAACAGAACTTTCAGATGAGAGCTTCACTCATGTGGACAATCAATGATTTTCCAGCATACGGTATGCTGTCGGGATGGAGTACGCACGGCAACATGTCTTGTCCGATATGCATGGAAAATAGTAAGGCGTTCCGCCTTAGGCATGGAGGAAAAACTTCTTTCTTTGACTGTCACCGTCAATTTCTGCCCGCGACCCATCCTTGGAGAAAGAATAAGGACGCGTTCAGATATGGAAAACAAGAATTTTCTCAACCTCCTGCCAGATTTTCGGGATACGATATTTGGGAAGCTGTAAAGGAATTGCCCACCGCAATGGAAGATCCATCGAACCATCGTGTCGAGGGGTTCGGACAAAGCCATAACTGGACCAAACGGAGTATCTTCTGGGACTTGCCTTATTGGAAAGATAATCTTATAAGGCATAATCTTGATGTCATGCATATCAAAAAGAACGTGTTCGATAATGTCTTCAATACCGTCATGGATATTAAAGGAAAGACGAAGGACAATCCAAAAGCAAGACAAGACATAGCCGAGATATGCAAGCGTCCTCATCTGAACTTGATACAAAGGGGTGCTGGTGGACAATTAAGTAAGCCTATAGCGCCATACACATTGAGCAAGGAAGATAGATTAATAATCTGCAAGTGGATATCTAATTTAAGATTTCCCGACGGCTATGTTTCGAATTTGTCTAGATGCGTTGATCTCAATGAACGCAAGCTAACGGGAATGAAGAGTCACGACTGCCACGTGTTTATGGAAAGATTACTGCCCATTGCTTTGAGAGAGTTGTTGCCTTCTGCTGTATGGGTTCCGTTGGCCGAGCTGTCTACATTCTTCAGGGATATCTGTTCAACTAAGCTGACGGTGCAACATATGGTACAACTTGAGGAGAAGATTGTCTTAACAATCTGCAAGTTAGAGAAAATATTTCCACCGGGCTTTTTCGACAGCATGGAGCATCTACCGATTCATCTAGCATACGAAGCCCGTGTCGGTGCATCTGTTCATTATCGATGGATGTACCCCTTTGAAAGGTAAATAAAAATCGATATAATTTAAGTGAAATTTAAGTAGATTTTATAATTCATTGTTAATTCTTAAGATAATTTGTCTCTTTAGGTACCTACACCATCTAAAGAAGAAAGTTGGCAACAAGGCTCATATAGAGGCTTCGATATGCGAATCATATCTTATCGAGGAGGTGTCAAATTTCTGCTCCATTTATTTCGATACTCATGTCGAGACAAATCGAAATAGACCTCAAAGGAATGAAGAAGACGTTGAGGATGGAGGTATATTCAATTTAAGGGGCAAGCCTATTGGGGCTAGTAAGAAACGGTGGTTGACCGACGATGAGTATGATACCGCTCACCGATATGTCTTGTTAAATTGTGACATACAAGAAGTGAGAGATTTGGAGAAGTAAGTGACTACGCCTTGTTATAATCTCTAATTTGGTGAATTAAGTGACTACACTTATTTTTATTCTCTCTAACAGTGTATTTAGAGGTGAAGTCAAAATGAGGACACCATATATTACAGATGAGGGACTTCAAAGAGAGGTTGATTGTACCTTTCCATCCTGGTTTCGTAAATACGTAAGTAACTGAGATAATATGTTATGCGGCTACCATTAAAATATATGCAGCTAAAATATTTAAATTATCAATACATGTTTACAGGTTTTATTACCTGAAACAACACTCATAAATGAGAGCATTCGTTATTTGGCATTGGGACCGAAGAAGCATGCAAAGACTTTGTCAGGCTATGTCGTTAGTGGCTTCAAGTTTAAGTCAACTCAGCATGCTGTAAATGCCGAATTTTTCAATGACGGCTTCGATACCAAGAATTCTGGTGTTTGCATAAGAGGCACCATCTATGACGACGAGCCGGACTTTGACTATTATGGAGTGCTTCGGGAGATTGTAGATTTAAAATATAGTGCCCCATATGATATGTATATTGTGATGTTCAAATGTGAGTGGTTCGATACGAGACCAAATATCGGTTGGAGAATCGATAAATAATTTGGATTCGTCGATATAAATCATCGCAGGAGGTATAGAGGGTCCGACACGTTTGCGATAGCAAGTCAGGCTGTTCAAGTCTACTATACAAGCTACCCAAGGCGTCGTAGAGATCGATTTGACTGGTGGGCAGTATGCAAGATTAAATCTAGAAATACATTCAACGTTGGAGACCCAGCATACCAAGAGGACCAGATCGAGAAGCCCCAATACATGGGATAACAGTCGGATACTATGGACGTAGAAGATGTCGATATACCTCATGCTGAAGAAAATAGAGGGGAGGAAGAGGTTGATATACAAGACTTAGCTGTCAACCAGGGGAGAAAGAGGCGTCTTGTCCCAAGTATTGAGCCTGAAGAAGAAGTAGAAGAAGAAGAAGAAGAAGAAGAAGAAGAAGAAGAAGAAGAAGAGGATGAGGATGAGGATGAGGATGATGATACAGATGAAGTCGACGATGAGGATGATGATATAGATGAAGTCGACGATGAGAATGAGGATGAGAACGATGACGATGACGATGAGGACGAGGACGATAACGATGATTAGATTAAATATCGGTATATATTAGAAGCACTTACAACTAACTTAGTGAATTCAGTTTAGACGGACACATTCTTATTTCAGTTTATGTTTTTGTCGTTCGATCATCTACTTATTGTATGATTTTCTTTTTACAGATGGCACTCTTAGTTCTCATTGTCTTGACGGCACTCGCCGCCCTGCTGCTGGTATATATATTTTAGTTCAGTTTTATATTCATTTATACTTCTATATTGTTAATTATATTTATGTGTTCTATTTACAGGTCATGGTCACTACCACTCGTGCTGCTGGTAGCGGCAGTGGCCGTGGCCGTGGTGGTGCTGGTGGTGGCGGTACTGGCCGTGGTGGGCGTGGTGGTAGCGGCACTGGCCGTGGACGTGGTGGTAGCGGTCGTGGTGGTAGCGGTCGTGGTCGCCTTCCACATTCCCCGGATATAGAGTCCTCCGATCCCGACCTGGAGAGCCCGGCCACAGACTCTTCCCGCCGTCGATCTATCTCTGCGCTACCTTCATCTTCATCGAGGCCTGAGACTCCATCCGCTAGCGGATCCGTTCCGCCCCCGGATGCACCAGCGGGTACACCATCAGTTACTGCAGGGTGGGCTCCGGAGTACCCCCGGATTCAGCTTCATCCTGCTACCGGTGAGTACATCCGCGGACCCGTGGATCCTCCGACGCCTCCAGAGAGGCCGATAGGCGAGAACCGACGAGAGCTATGGCCCGCGGGTGATACGTAAGTAAATTTAAGTTAATTTATTAAATTTGTTTTATTTATTCAAGTTAATAATCCAGTCTTTGCTTCTTTGTAGGTTTTTCCCGTATGATGCTGCCCGGATACTCGGGCAAATTATTCGGGAAAACTACCATGGCCCCTACCTCAATTTTTCTGAGGTGCCTCAGAACATGCAGTACGTCTGGCTCGAGGAGATGAAGGTATATATATATCTTTTGGTTAATTATTAATTATTCTTTAATCCACTAATTTTTTAATTACGTGATAATTTAATTTGTATGTCAGACGACGTTCTGGTGGCCCCCCCATCGCGAGGAGTTGATTCGCAAGGCCTACAAAGCCGCCGCCGGGAAGAAGATACGGGATGCGGTGTACGACGTTCGTACGGCGCATTCGAGGAAGAAGTGGCTCCGGGAGGAGTACTACGAGCAGATGTTGGATAAGATGAATACTGCTCAGTACAGGGAGAAACCAGAGAAAGCGAAAGCGAGCAGACAGGCCGCTGGTCTGCATACGGGAGGTTCAAAGCCCCACGCAGCGACGCGTGCAGATTTGGTGAGATACCGCAAATTTATTTCACTATTAAATTCAGTACTATTAATATACGTAGTTAATTAAATTCGACGTATATTTCGTATGCAGGCACAACGGGCGGTAAAGGAGGGGAGAGAGCCGGAGTCGGTCACCGCCTACGATGTATTCCTGCATACACACAAGAGGCGGGCAGACGAGAGCTTCGTCGACGCAAGGGCCCAGGCGACTGATGTAAGTAATTACGTTTATGAGATTTATATTAGAAATATAATTATTGTTAACTTAATTAGGTGAACGTAGGATTCAAATTATAACTTAGGAAAACATAGGATTTAGATTATAACTTAGGAAAACTTATAGTATAAACACATTCATTGGATAGGCTGCATATCGTGAGGCCCTTAGTCAGATTGAGCCCCCTGCCGAGGTTGTCGGCGAAACGACGCCCACCCAGACGCCCTCTTCTATGGCCGCTCGCTACGACGACGTATTCGTAGAGTCTGTCGGCGGCTTTAATAAAGGGCGCGTCTACGGCGTAGGTTCCATGGCGGCGTCGTTGCAGGGCGCGACTCCGAGATATCCACCGCCCCCGCCTCCTCCCGCGCCCCCGTCGGACGATATGAGGGCGCAGCTTGCGACTCTCACCTCCGATATGTCGGAAATGCGGAGTCTAATGTCGGATGTGCTGGAGCGCCTTTCGCGTCCTTCTTCTGCTCCCGATCCAGATCCGTCTGCTCCCGGTACGTCTAGTGCGGTTGCCGGTCCTTTCGACCCTGGACGTTATTTATTTGACCGTTCTGTCGAGGTCCGCCTGGTACCGGATACTGCGCTCATTGGGCTCATGGACTTGATGTCGCCAGAGCAGCTCCGCACGCTTCCAGAGCATGTGTTGTCCCAGGTACCGGCGTACATGGTGGAAGAGTACATCCGCAGAGCCGAGGCGGCGCCGAGACGACGACGCGATCCATCTCAATGATATTTGTACTGTTTTTGGATATTTGTACTGTTTTTGGATTTTGAATTCTGGATATTTTGGAAGCGTACATGAATGTTTGGATATTATGAATTTGTGTATTTGTGTTTGGATATTTGTACATAGATGTTTGGATATTTCTGTTTGATATTGGATATTATGAATTTGGATATTTGGATATTTGTTGATCGTACATGGATGTTTGGATATTGGATATTATGAATATGTGTAATATTTACGAAAAAGAAATAGAATGTTTCTGTAATTTTTTTTAATTAATGTTGCATTTAGCGACGGACTAGCGACTAACTAGCGACGGATATATCTTTTAGCGACCGATGAGCGACTAACTAGCGACGGCAAATCCGTCGCTAACTGGGTTATATAAATATTTGCAGTTACCGACGGACGAGCGACGGAATATCCGTCGCTAACTGGGTGATATAAATATTTTGCAGTTAGCGACCACCTAGCGACTACCTAGCGACGGCGAATCCGTCGCTAACTGGTTGAAATAAATTTGCAGGTAGCGACGAGCTAGCGACGAACTAGCGACGGAACTTCCGTCGCTAACTGGAATATTAGCGACGGAATATCGACTACCTAGCGACGGCAAATCCATCGACATGGTTCTGGAAATATGGTAGGTTTCCAGAGACTTAGCGACGGATAGTGGGTCGCTAATCCGTCGCTAATCTGTCGAGGATGACGACGGACTAGCGACGGCTTAGCGACCCATTATCCGTCGACATGGTTCTGGAAATATGGAAGCTTTCCAGAACCAGGCCGACGCCCTACCCGTCGCTAATCCGTCGCTATAACGTCGAGGTTAACGACGGAATGGCGACGGAATAGCGACTGATTTTGCGTATCAGGAACCTCTCTGATACGCTTTTACCGACCTATTTACGACGGCTTAGCGACGGATATTTTAATATTATATGGCATGTAAACCGACGGAAACAAGTCGCTAATCCGTCGCTAAACCATTGAAAGGCAACCGTCGGTAATCAGTCGCTAGTCCGTCGGTTAATCATTTGTCCGACGGCTTAGCGACGGACAAATTTTAGCGACGACGTATTTCCCGACGGCCATTTTCATCAAATATCCGTCGCTATTCCGTCGGTAATTTATGTTACCGACGGATGAGCGACGGATGTGGCCGTCGCTAAAGTTGGTTATTTTGGTAGTGGGAGGTCTGGGTGTCCATAGGATCTGGAGTCCTATCATCACTGGGCTAGGTATCGGATGCCTGGCCGATGCCATAAGTCGTGCGTCCACCGTACAAATGCATCTCTCTGAAAGAGACAAAACTTCCATAAGATAGGTACAAGAAACAAGCAGGATACTAAATTTCAATCTTAGATTTAAGAAGCGGAAGTCAAGGCGATAATCAAGATATGGATGAGATCCTACATTTCATAGTTCTAAATGCAGGCTCGCGTCGATTTTACCCTAAGCGATGAACTGAGGCCTGCATGGGCCACCACTAAAACCATGTCACGCCCCACTCCCAAATATATGGGATTAGGGCCTAACCTGGCCAGCTGATACGACCTAGAGTGAGCTACCCAATTTAATGGACTTACTTAGGCGTACTACGCTGTAAAAGTAACTAACCAAACACAGGCAATATCTAAATCTCATCCACAAATGACATAGAAAGAAAGTGCTGAATGTAAACACAGAGTAGTCTGAATATCCAAATACAACTGAAAGAAAATACA
Source organism: Iris pallida (assembly GCA_029216955.1). NCBI lineage: Eukaryota > Viridiplantae > Streptophyta > Magnoliopsida > Asparagales > Iridaceae > Iris > Iris pallida. Next base: position 37,135,540 of record JANAVB010001800.1, read on the forward strand.
GGTTTGGTGGAGACAATCCCACAGTACATCAAAATAAAAGTACATGAATGGAAGATAACTAGCTAAGAGTATCAGCTAACTAGATATAAAACTCTTAGCCCAAGTAGCAGCATACCGAGGTCAAGGGAACTCCTCGGGGTAGACCTCGTAGTCCTCGCCAAAGTCTTCCGCCTCAGCTCCGACATCGTATATCGTCGAGTATGTGTGCTCGTCGGGATCTGGAAAAGAACCAGGTCCTCAGGGGACATAGCAAGATACAAATAAGGACATGCCATAAAGTAAATACTGATCTAACATAAGGGGGAAACGCTAACCAGTCTAAGTGAATGCATACAAAGACAACTTTGGAACGTATGGGTAGGTGAAAAACAATATCGTCGAAGCACAGGCCGACGTCGGATAACGAGCCGAAGGATTTGCGTCAGAACATGGGCCGAGCGTCGGATCATGAGCCGATTATCTCAATACTAGCGTCCTCCCAACCGAACCTAGCACGCAGCTAGTGGCCGTTGCCGGAGATGTACCTACTAGTAAGGGCTCACGCCCATAGCCGGGTCCCCGATGAGGCTAACATAAAATAATGTAACTGTTTGTCCCATACGCCTACTGGTTGTCTTTCCCGCCCCGTGATGTATGAGTCGCATCAACGACCCCACATCTACTCTCTATGAAGAGTCATCTATCTATGACTATCGCTACCCTATATGTGCCGTCACACGAGCCACTCGCACTGATGGCCAGTCAAGAGCGACAGCGCGTGCCATAATCTGATCTCACTCAGTGCCGTATCGTAACACGTGTCATGGTCAAGGGAGTCGTAACAACAAATCTGCAATCTAAGGGTATGTCGTCTAGAACTAGGCCAAGTAGGTAGTCCTAGTGTCGACGCCAACATCGACTATGCCCGGGGTAATCCCGGACTCTACTAATTAGATCTACGCTAACCAGAGTATAATGATGTAAATGTAAAGGCAGTAAATACAAGGCAATGTATACTTGCCTTCAGTCCCGCAATGTGCAAATAGTGCTCCGGTCCCGCCTGCCTCAATCACGCCGTCCCAAGGACCTACAATCACAAGACTCACAATGAACATCCAAGACCATACATCTATCCACACACACAAAGTAGAAAGTAAGTTATTCGTACGGGATACCACATTCAAATACTAAGTTATATTTATCTAAGAAAGTGCACATACAATTTTTCTACATGTTAGGGACATACACCGACAAGAATAGGGCATAACCACAAGTTGCTCATGAGAAGTATATGTATACAAGCATAGAAATTATCCAAACACAAATCCTATTTTATATATAATACACAAGTATCCCTAGAGCATGTGTATATACAAGTATAGAAATTCATGTACGTAAGTCCTATATTTGAAATGATACGTGTATACAGGAGTGTACATAGAGCATATACATATATATGTACTTAGAGACAAAATATTTATTTTTATTTATATAAAATATATACCTATATATTTGAAGGGGTATATATATATTCTTATATGGGAAGAGTATTTATACGTATATGTATATATATGATGAAACAAGGTGTATACCATTAGTACATAGGTGAAACTCTTTATACTTATATATATATATATATATATGAATCTATACATATGAGCTATTTGGCATACATTTGTAACCATAATACATGGATGTATATATGAAACAATTCACAAGCACACATATTTGCAGCCTTCTACATATCACATTATTCCTAGACATGTAAAAGAGCACTCTATCACCCAATGTTAATCACCTCATTTGTGTTCAAGCATCATAGGGATATATTTACACATTCATATATTACATATAAATCATTTATTTCAGGAACCATATATAGCTTTTTATATAAATACATGACCCATTTATATATAAACACAATCTTGTATTCACAAGAAATATTTACCACATAATCCTCCCAAATTTGACATGTTCTTCATGCAACATTTAATTATCAAAATCACCACAAATAATACATTCACATCATATATATATATATATATATATATATATATATATATATATATATATATATATAGGATTAGATATATATATGTATATATACACACAAAGAAAATATTCATGGAAGGAGGGGGAGGGAGGAGTTTACCTAGGAGTGATGTTGATGGTGAAGGGGGTGGTGGTGCTCCGGCCTAGGGGAGGCTACCGCCGGCCAAGGTGGCTAGTGGTGGTCGGCCAAGGCTGTGAGGAGGTTGTGGAAGAGGAGGAGGAGGAGGAGGTGGCTTGAGGTGGTGGAGATGATGGTTGTGTTGAAGGTGGTGGTGGAGATGTTGGTGATGGTGAAGATGATGGAGGAGAAGAGGAAGATGATGAAGATGGTAAAGATGGTGGCTACTGTCGGCCAAGGTGGGAGGGGGCTATCGGTGGTGGCTATGGGATGTGGAGAGGAGGTTGTGGTGGTGGTGAAGTTAAGGAGATGGTGAAGGAGAAGGAGAAGAAGGAGGGGCTCGGTTTTGAAGAAGGGAGTGTGAGAGTGAGAGATGATGATAAAGAGGAAGAAGAAGAGAGGAAGGAGACCGAATGGAGAGGAGGGTGTGGTGGTCCTGTCGGGTGAGGGGGAGGTGAGGGGAGAGAGAGAGTGTGAGTGATGGTGATTGTGATGGTTTTAAGGAAAAGAGAGAGAGTGAGTGAGTGAGTTGGTTTTTCTTAAAAAGGAAATGTGTACTTGAGAGAGAGGGAAGAGTTTGAAAAAGAGGAGGGGAGTATGTGTGACCGACCACATGGGAGAGAAAGGAGAGAGAGTGTGAGAGGGAGAGGTGAGAGAAGAGAGAGTGTTCTTAGGAAGTGGGAAGAGGGGATATTTTGTGTGTGGTATTTTGTAGGGTGTTTGGTGTTGTAGGTTTTGTAGGATGGTGGGTATTTAGGTTGGTGTTGTGTGTTTTGTAGGATGGTGGGTGCTTGTGTTGGTGTTGTGGTTTGTCCAATTGGGTTGGGTTGGGTCACAATTTGGTTTAATTAGGTCCCAGAAATTAAATGACTTAAATTAGCCATTTATAATCATGGTTAAATAAATAGCACATGGGGACTAAATTATATGGGACACAAGTGGCACGTGTGTAGTAGTCTCAAAATGGTCCGTGTCCATAACTTGGGTCGACCAGTTTGGGTCAAATTGGTGTCTCCAATAAAAGTTGGAATTAAATATGACTCGGTGGGGTAAATCGGGATTGGGTCAATTGTCCGAAAAGTTGTGCGATAAAAATAAAGCACAAGAGAGTGTGTCTGAGTGGGACACGAAGGTCATGGGTGTAGAGCGTCTCGAGTAGATCGTGCATGACAAGTTGGTCTGGATAAAATGACTAGCCTTGTGCTCCTAATTTAAAAGTCACGATAACGTATCGATAATAATCAAAAATAAAAGTAGAAAATTATTAATAACATAGAAAATCATAATTAATCATTTTAAATTCCTAATTAAATCTAATTAAATTCCAGAGAGCTTACAATATCTAGAGAAATTATCTACAATGACAAATGCATATAACTTACCACCTAGACTAGCAATTCTACTAGGTCCAAATAAGTCCATATGCAACAATTGTAGAGGTCTAGTGGTACTTATAGCGTTCTTGGATTTAATGACGGATCGGGTAGCTTTGTTCTTTTCACATTCGCTACATACCGTATTATTCTTGAAAGATATGTTCGATAAGCCGTGTACCAACTTCTTTGTGGATAGTTTTGAAATTGTGTCCATGTTTGTATGACCGAGTCTCATATGCCATATTTGACTCTCAATGCTCTTGGACATCAAGCATCTACCTGCTTTGTTAGCATCTTCTAACAGATAGAAAACATATCTGTTGTCTTCCCTGATACCTTCAAAGATAGTACTACCAGTTGAGCTATCAACTATAGTACATTTGTCTTTGACGAAGTTAATGCCATAACCGTGATCAGCTAAATGTCTTATGCTGAGCAGATTATTTCTTAACTCGGTAACTAGACAGACATCTTTAATCACAGCATAGGGAGCCTTACCAATGTCACCGATACCAAATATGTACCCTCTTAAATTATTACCGGAGGAGACATATCCTTCTTTATTCTTCTTCGACAGTATTGTAAATATTGATGCATCACCGATCATGTGCCGTGAGCAACCGCTGTCGATGATCCATTTGCTTATGTAGCTCCCCTTCCCGAAATTTTTTGAAATATTTATTTTATTTTATTTGATTGGTTTACATTTAATTTTTCTATGATCATAGGAGTTGTGACTAAGCCCACAAGTGATTTATGACCAGCTTGTGGTCACATGATCTCTAGATAGGGTATATAATCATTCTATGGCTATATTATATTTTACTATAATTTTTAGACATTTTTATATTTTTTTAAATATTTATTCTATGAAGATTTATATTTACGAATGACTTTCATAATTTATTTTGAGGCCATTTGTGACTATTTTGAGACCCATTATTTTTCTTTAGGCTCTATTAGGTTAAATATGTTTTCTGTATTTTTCTAGAATTTTTTTGGAATTTTTAGATAATTAAATATAGGAAAAATCTATTTTTAAGACTTCTAGAATTTACTATACAAGCCTATGAGCAAATATTGATCCCAAATATTTTTCTCGGCTTTATTATGTTATTTTATATTTTCTAGAATTTTCTAGAATTTTTTTGGATTTTTCTGCAATTTATTTTGATTTATTTGGACTTAAAATAATTTTCTGAATTAAATAAATAATTATCCAAAAATCCATCCGGGGGGGGGGGCATCTATCGGCGCCAACTGCTACAGTGACTGCATCTCTCTCTCCTATATATATTATTATATTCGCTCACCCTAATTAAATTCCAGCCACCTTTTGTGGGAGAACTCATTTAGGATTTCCGACTTCCCGAAGCGATTTCCGCCAACTCCGACGTAATTTTTGTGCGCCATTTTTTTTGGATTCGTATCGAGGTAAAATTTCTGACTATGTAATTTATTTTCGTAGATATTATTCCTAAATTTCTGGAAAATTCGTAGAGTGTCAGTTGTCCGAAACTTGACACGTTTCTGTGTTTTCGAGATTCCGGGAGAATCAGAAATCGAAATCACGAACCGTTTGAAGTTTCGGAAAGCTAACAGAGTTCTACGACATATATTTTTCCCAGAAATTATTTTGTTCATCTAGTATTTTAATTATTCTGTTGAACTCAGAATTGATCGGTTGATCACCGTTTTGGTCACGATTAGCCATAACGGTAATATCTTTTGACCAAAGCGTGATTTTGCGGCACGGTTGATTCTAGCACACTCATGGCATTGAAATCTACCAAGATGTACTTTCAAAATCTAGAGTTCATAGCATTTGACTAGATAGTCAACGATACATCTCGATTTGCGTGCCATGGTTTCCAAAATTGGGAAACACGACTTTTGATGGCCAAACTTGCATGTTTAGATTATATTCAGATTATTTTTAGGTTAAATTAGGTTTTTAAGTAAATTATTCCAGAATTAATTATTATTAGATTAGTAACCCAACTAGCCACTATTCCATGAATTTAGAACTAGAATATTAGAATTGATTTATAGTTTTCGTGCACGGTTCATGGTGCGATATGTGTTATAGGTTGACAGCTCCTAGATCGGTATCCACTCATCCTCGACTTGTGACTATGGTTTGTGCAAGGACCACAGGTAAGATATCTTGCCTCCCTCTACAGTTTAATTTCATGTTTATAGTTTTCTTGTTATTATTGTATTATCATAGATACTCTATTTGTTATAGATTTTATATGATATATTAGCTTTCTAGTTGACTTGATTTATCTAGTTTCCACATACCATGTTCACCAGTTTATGGTCTTACTTGACTTGACAGTGTAGTTATACTGGACTTGACTGTGTCTTAACTGAGTCGTACCTTGTCTCACCAGTACCTTGCTTGAGTCGTGTCATAGAACGAGTACGTGTAATTGAACTGCTAAATCCTTGTTATTTTTTCCTTGGCACCAGAGAGTCCACTCGGGACGAGGGTGTTTGCCTTGATCTGTTTACATCCGTGAGTCCACACTCGGGACGAGGATGTCGATTATTTGCACCAGAGGGTCCACACTCGGGACGAAGATGTTGACTCGATTATTTATACCAGAGAGTCCCCACTCGGGATGAGGGTGTTGAGTTAATTATTTGTACCAGAGAGTCCACACTCGGGACGAGGGTGTTGACTTGACTTGACTTGCACCAGAGAGTCCACACTCGGGACGAGGGTGCCTTGCCGTGAACTAACCAGAGAGTCCACACTCGGAACGAGGGTTAGTACTAACCAGAGAGTCCACACTCGGGACGAGAGTTAGTGATTAGTTCAAACCTGCGAGTCCACTCGGGGCGAGGGTTTGGTATTCTATTGATCTCATGTTCGCTTGTTCATCCAGCAGTTCAGTTACGTATAGTTGTTCTTGTATTCCAGTTCTGTCACTCTCCGTTCCTAAAATGCGTATTTTTATACATGTACAACTCATGTATATGTATTTAGTATTTATCATGTATTTATTTAATATTTATCATGTATTATCCTGTATTTAAATTCCTTTAATTTCATGTTAATCAGTTAATCTGCTCTTTAAATTTTTATGTTAATTTATTTCCTGTAATTATATTTCTGCAATTTTATTTCCTGCTTTTATTTCCTGCCTTAGTCTTGCTTATTTGGGTTCGGGTTGGCTTTGGTTGGATCCCCTACAACCCGACCCATTGGACCCATTGGACCCATTGGACCCGGCCCAACTCCCACCTACCACCCCCTTTTCTATTTAAAGCCACCCTCTCTTTCTCTCTCCTCATAAACTCACATTCTCACCATTACTCCTCTTCTTCTTCTTCATTACTCTCTCCACCTACCAAACCGTAGGCAAGTACAACTTGCTCCCCATGAGAACCCATGTTTTTGTAGTTCATTTATCTTCCTCGCAAGATCCTAAGAGAGTTTAGAACTTGGCATTTTTCATTTCGAAGTCTTAATCTTTGTAGATCTAGATATGAGTTATTTTCGGATTTTGGGGGTTTTGATCTATCAAACTTCTTTGTTTTCAAGTTCTGATGGTTCCATGCTGTAGAGAAGTTTATTCTACCCAATTTTGACCTTTGGAAAGTTGGATTTGGACTTGTTTTGACCAAGTTATGGACTTTTGAAGCTTTGGGGTGCAACCATAGAGTTCTTGCTGTTTGGAGAAGACAGTGAGCAGTGTATGCTAGCTTTTTAGCTTGCGTCACTGAGCTGTGCGCGCTCTTTAGCGCAGCGCAGTATGGAGTCCATACGCTGCCTTTTTAGGTAGCGTGTGTCTTGCATACGCTGCCTTTTGGGAGCGTATGACTCGCATACGCTCACATGGATGGTCAGGAGTCGTATGGAGTTCATACGCTACCTTTTGGGAGCGTATGACTTGCATACGCTCACGTGGATAGTGAGAAGTCGTATGGAGTTCATACGCTGTCTTTTGGGAGCGTATGACTTGCATACGCTCACATGGATGGTCAGGAGTCGTATGGAGTTCATACGCTGCCTTTTGGGAGCGTATGACTTGCATACGCTCACATGGATGGTCAGGAGTCGTATGGAGTTCATACGCTGCCTTTTGGGAGCGTATGACTTACATACGCTCACGTGGATGGTCAGGAGTCGTATGGAGTTCATACGCTACCTTTTGGGAGCGTATGACTTGCATACGCTGACTTGGATGGTCAGGAGTCGTATGGAGTCCATACGCTAGCTTAACCTGAGCGTACGCTGGCTTGAGCGTAGCTTGACCTGAGCGTACGCTGGCATGAGCGTAGGCTGACATGAGAGTAGCCTGCTTACCCTGGATCTTCTATAGCCCTGTATATTGATATCTTATTAGATGTTTAACGTCCATTTTATATCCTTACGCCTTTTTGCATAAACTTGATATAATCATGATATGTTGATATTTCTGTTAAATATAGATTTTTACGTGGGATGTACCATGTGTCGTGAATTGAGCTATAGATACCCCGATTGACTGGAATTAAACCCTGAGAGTCGTAGACTCGACTCCACTGAATACTATTTGACTTTCATGCCTTGTCACCATTGATGATAATGGTTATCTTGACTAAAATTGATCATGCGTTCCTAGTTGGAACTAAGAGACTGGCTAGTCGTCTTATTGAATGAAATGAATGAGACACGTTCATGTAATGAACTATTGTACTCGATTAGCCAATCCCGAATATTAGCATACAGGCACATGCAGGCTTCAAATTATTTATTTATTTTACAAAAATAGCATGTGTACTTTATGGTCAAGGCATGATTACTCCGTGGTCAGATTTGATTGTTGTATCACGCTATGTAAAACCTACAACCTAGCCGCACGGGTATCGTTGTAGAGTTGCGCATATCGTACCCCATACGAAAGTACTCATTTGAATGACCATGATCCACGGCATGGAACTTCACTCAACGTAGAGACTATTAAGTTAAATAAAATAATGATGGCATAGAGAGAATGGATTCCCGAGTTCTTACATGGCAGCCCCCTTGGGACTATTAAGTGCCCGACGGGCCGGCTGGTTCCCACAGATACTGTAAATCTGTCACACGAGCAGGGAACAGTATCTGCTTATATTATTGTACATGCTATATTAACGGCGGGCGTCCCGCTGGGACTCGTCTAACTACATGATTGGCGCAATTGATTGATTGGATAGACTAGCCTTGCTTGCACATAGTAAGAACTGAGGAATCTCTATTGCATAAATTCCAGGATAACTTGGGACTCACAATAGCAAGCCGTAGTAGTTGATTGGCCGTTCAAGATGATTTGTTTGTGTCTGTACCTACTCTGTTACTTAACTAGGATGATCAGAATGTCAGGACATGACGGGCCAACTTCTGTCCTTGTTTGGTTGGGAGGTTGGTTCGAAGTGTCGTGATGTTATGTGAATCCTAGTAGCAAGTAAAGATCTATTTATCATATTTCATATTACTGGTTTTAGTTCTCATGTCGTGCTTCCTTGTGGTACTTGCTATTAGAGGTCTAACCTCTCTGGTTTTGCATGGCCAGATTTAGAGCCGGTTCCCGAGGACTCAGCTTACTTCTACCTCCAAGATGGTCAACACTAGAGGGATGATCGCAGGAGGACTCGAGTGGATTTTTTACTTTCCCGCTCGTTTTGTTATCTACTTTATACTTTGCCGTTTGGCACCGACTTGTTAGTCGGATTGTCTTGTACTTACTTTTTACATAATTGTAACTAAAGTCAGGCTGCAGCTGATAACAAATGTGTATACTTTTGCTACATCAATCTGGCTATATTTTGTAAAGCCAGATATCAAGAACATTTTGACAGAGCGTTTGGGACGCCTTACTGCTTTATCTCACATGTTCTCTATTTATGTTTCTTATTTGAATGATTGAGACAATAGATGTGAAGTGACCATAGTAAGACTTTCATGTAGTATGCACCCCCTCGTCTTTTAGACAACATTGATCGTATTATACGGTATTCATCTACCCGTAATACGTAGCTGGCTGAGTCATTCCCCCGCTCTCCAGTATTCTGGTTCTGGGGCGTGACAAGTTCATAATCACCTGTCAGTAGCCACTTGTCGTTAGTCACTTGTTAGCAGTTTGGTCGTAGTCTCTTATCATGTTAAGGGTCGTTCCTTGTTATATCCTGTTTATATATTATCATGCATGATTAAACTGCTAGATAGGCATGTTTATATGTATCTTGCTATGTCCTCTGAGGACCTGATGATCTCTTCAGGTTTAGTGAGTGCATGGAGTTAGCTATTAGTTCTGGATGGCGGATGGGATGATACGCTTGCGGGATTCAGGTATCGTATTATATTTATTATCCGCTCGTGCTTTCATACCTTATCATGAGATATCCTGTTTTTTGATTCAGCTTTATGGACTCTTGGTATATTCTTTGAGTCTTATCGGACATATATACTAGTGGGCTGCAGACCATGACACATACTTGTTCATTCTTGTCTTATATATTTTTGTGGATTGAGATACACTGTAGATTACCATATTAGCCATGATAATCTTGACAGCTTATACGTACTCGAGTCGGACTGGAGTCCGCTTGATATGTAGCTGGCTTGCTCATGAGCTCGCATCCGAAAAGCGGATGTGGGTCGTGACAAGGTTTTTTGGTGGCCCATGCAGGTCAGAGTATATCGTATCAGTTACGTAACTGTACTGATACGAGCCTGCGACTATGACTAAACCCTTAGGAATCTCAATCCACTCTGCCTTGAAAATTCTCTTAGAAATTTCTCTACGTCCTTGAAAACTCCATATTTGCTCTCGATTATACTTCATTGCTTTCCGTACCATTGATTTACGTCCCTCTTTATTTTAAGGGGACGAACGACCGTGTTGTCTAGGATTTATCAGAAGTTCTTAAGTTATAATATAATATTGCTTGACTATTGAATATTTGGTTGATTATAGATATGAGGGATTATAGATGTCATACACCCTAGATATCTGTTGGTAGAATTGTTAGCAACTAGTTAGATGATTATAAGATTTTAGTGATCGTATTTTGAGGAGTAGTGTGACCAAAGGTGGGTAGAAGTCCTCAAGTATTCGGAGTTATAAAATGGCTAGAGAAGGTTATAAAAAAAATTTGAGAAATTAAATATGAGGAGATTAAGGTGTTAGCCCAATAATTATATCATGTTTTTGAATATGGCTAATCAATTAAGTTTAACATAATATCATCACTAATATTCATGTAATCACTATCATGTTGCTACTTAAACTCAACATTGTCCTAATGTTAGCATTGTCCTAAATATTCTATATCATATTGCTATACTTGTATCATATTATTCTGTTTGTCTAACATGTTCTTATAGACATGCAGTAAGCATGATCAAGTTTTGTCAAACCAGGACATATGCAATAGAGAATTATTGATGGGCCAAAGACGGTGTTGGCGAAGCCCCCGAAAGGTATTCAGATTTCCAGATCTGTTTATCTTTGGACGACCGCCGTCAAGTGAAAAAGGCGTCTTCATGTCTGCTCAAATATTTGAAGAAAGGTGTCATCAAAGGGCTCTTGGTTTTCCTATTTTTATCAATATATTTTTTATATTTATTGAGTCTAGGAATACGATGTACACTGCATCGTACTGGCAAATAGGCTACCCAAGAAACGTTTTCAAAATACCCTTTCATTTTGAAAATAAACCTACTTACAAAAGCCCAAACTACTTCCTAACTGCCTGACTTTTCAAAAATCCTAAAACCAATTTGCAAAAACCCTGACAGAACTCCAATAGAACTCCAGGAGAATTCGGTCAGAGTTCGGCCCGAATTCGGCTAGAGTTCGGCCAGAGTTCGGTTAGTGAACGTTGCTTTTTGAACTTGGTCTTCCTGCAGTTACGGATCCCAACGAGATTTTCTCATCGAGTTCTGTCCGAATTCTGCCCAAATTCTGTCAGAATTCTGCCTTTGGAAAAACTATAAATAGAGAAGGATTTCGATCATTTCAACTCACTCATTCACTTTCATATCTCTTCTCTATAAGCTTACTACTTCTTCCAAAGTATTTTGAGCTATTCATTTTTAAATCCCAAGCCACTTACAATCCTCTAGTCGATTTGCCAGTACGGTACGGTCTAGAAGTTTCAGAGTGATTGTAATCAGAGGCTTGATTGAAGGTACACACTTCACAATTGAAGTTGGTCGAGTACTTCGGATCAAAGCTCGCGTTGTAGAAGTTGTAAGAACTTCGGATGAAAACTTGTGATAATTTTCCATAGTGGATTCAACTGGAAGCTAGAGTTCTTCCGACTGGACTAGTCCTCACAAGAGGGAAACCAGTATACATCCTTGTGTTTGCGTTTGCTCTCTACTCTCTACTTTTCAGTTACATATCTGTGATATATATATTCTGTGATCTTGCTACTAACATTTTTTAAATAGTTAATTTCCGCTGCCTACTCTATTCACCCCCCTCTAGAGTATTACGTTTTACAACTCGTTCCTACAATCGGTCCTACAATTGGTATCAAAGCGGGTACTGCAACTAGAGGTAATATATTTTGATCCCAATTGTTTCTATAATTGGTATCAGAGCAGGTGCTTGGTATATAGATATTGTTGCTCATACCAATTGCTCCTACAATTGGTATCAGAGCAAGTGCTCCTTATAGAGATATTATTGCTTATATCAATTGCTCCTTCAATTGGTATCCTAGCAAGGACTCTATTATTTGGCTTAACATCCTTGGAGCAAATCCTCATTATCAGATCGGGTTATACAGGTAAAGCGAGGTAACACTGCTATTATATTCTTATTTATAACTGCTGTTACATAGATTACTATATCACATATGGCAAGTATGTACTTCACAACTGAAGAACAATCCTCAAATAGACTCCCACTATTTGATGGAACAAACTATTGCTATTGGAAGACACGGATGAGCTTCTACCTGAAGTCTCTAAATTTTGACTTATGGTCAATTGTTGTCACTGGCTACAAGAAGCCTACTATCACTTCTATTCTCACATCCTCTATAATCAATAAGCCTTATTATAGTTACACGGATGAAGAGAAGAAGTTAGCTAGCCTTGATGCAAAAGCTATGCATATCTTTTATTGTACTGTAGACACAAATGTATTTAATCTTATTACTACTTGCACAACATCTCATAAAATTTGAAAAGTTCTTGAAGCTACTTATGAGTGCGGGTATGAAAGCAATACTAGCAACTCCAGAGAGAAGGATAGTCTTCATAATGATACAAATATGTACATGACGAAATTGGGATTTAAGGTACAACACAATCCCCTATACGAAAAAGAGCTTGTATGTGACAACTACAAGAAGATAGACCACATCCAAAAAGATTGTACTACTACAAGAAAGGAGAGTCACTACGAACAATCAAATGAAGGAAGATCATTGTCTCACAAGCACACTAGCACGAGCATATGGTGTGAAAGCGAAGCAAGTGATTCTGAAGAAGAAGAAGAGAGACCTCATAAAGATGAAATTTATGCTCAATGGCATTATCTAAAGAGGTACAAAATAATTCTTTTTCTGAGGATAGTGAATTTTCTTATGATGAGTTATCTGATGCTTTCAGTGATCTATTAGAAGAACACAAGAAAGTATTAGATAAGTATAAGCAAGCTAGAAAGGATATTCAATCCTATAAGCGTGAGAATGAAAAGCTTACTTGCTTATTGAATGATGCTAGAAATAGTTCTCCTTCTGATAATTCTACTAAAATTTCCACACTGAAGTTTAGATTGCATGAGGCACTTGATTGCATTAAGAAAAGCACTCAAGAAAATGCTAAGCTTAAGGAGGAATCAGAATCAGAAAAGAAGAAGTATTCTATTGCTTCATGTAGAATTGATGTTCTTTCTGCTAAGTATGATGAGATCTGTGCTAACTCTAAAAAGTTAGAGATTAGACTGGGAAAGCAGGTAGTACAACCTACGACTCAGTCTAACACAAGACACTTAGCACATCACAAAGTCGCACATGTCAGATCTTTTACTAAGGAAGCAAGCAAAGCCAAAGCTTCACACAACCATGCTTTCTATTACAAGTATCCACGAAGATCATACCATACTACTGCATGTTCTCATACTGCTACACATAGTACTAATGTTAATTCTTTCTGTCATTATTGTGGTATGGAAGGACATGTTTCTAATCATTGTCAGATTAGAAAACTTGTTGATATGAACTTGTGCAAATGGGTTCCCAAAGCTAACAAATGTGGATCCAAGTATTGGATACCAAAGTCTTCACCTAATATTGCAGGTGAAACTTCTTATATCAAATAGAACCATGGAACATGTTGGTGATTGCAAAGCTATAAAGGTCATCTTCCAAGCAATTGCACCAACATAAGTGTGGTCACTAGAACCACTTCGGTAACATGCTTCCTAAATAGTTTTTAATATTTAGCATGTTCTTATCGATTTCTTTCTATTAGCTTTCATTGATATCTTTTAAATTGTTTATTGTTTGAATTAATGTGAGACATAATCCTAGCTTGACTAGCTGTTTAGCTTAAATGTTTAGTTCACACTATATAGTGTTTACTTTCTATTACTGTGACACATTTGTCTATGTATGCTATTTATTGTTAATATTTATTCTTGAAGCATGCATAGGAGCTTTTTTTTGGTGAATATGTTTTTGACTCTTTAATTTTAATATATTTTTTAATGGTCACTTCTTATCGATTTGTCTTTAACATGTCATATTTACTTTGATTGGCATTTTGTAAGTATGTATGTTTAGCACAAGTCTTCTATTTACTTGAAAAGTATATACATATATTTTTATGTTAACCTTGCACTTGCATAATATATTCACTATTGATTCTCAAAATTTATTTTGATTAACTTCTTACGAATCAATTACATCTTGTCTGATAAAGTTTATTTATGCATGTTTTTGATCTTGTGATAATTTTTTATGCTTATTAAGGATACATGAATAATTTATTTTTATTTATATATTGCTCATGTTTCTTATATTTTTTTGTATAAATATCTTTATGGGGATATATGAGTTAAGTTCAAGTTCTATATTATTTTGAAAAGTAGTTTTTAAACTTGTACTTATCTCATACTTTAGCTATTGATTACTTTGAACAAATTTTTTTTTATGTTCTTATTTTTATTAGCTTCTCCCTTAGAGCCTCTTTTAATGATGTATATTTTTTTTGGCTTTTTGGTTGATATTTTAGATACATGACTCTTATTGAAATATTTTTTTTAATATCTTGATCTTGATAAACCATTCTTTGGGTATTTACTTCTTTTACTTTTAGGGATTCTGGATTTCGACGATGTTCGATGATACTGTATATATTCCTTTGAATCTAAGTTCTTAAGAGTAGAAATCATTTTGGGAACAAGCCGAAAGGGTCCTTCTGTCATACAGGTCTAAATAGCCTGAAGCGACACGGTGCACTAGTCTTCGGACTACCGCTAGCTGGGAACCGGCCCCTACAGCTAACCCGAAGTGATCAATACTTTATAGACTTAAGATTTATTAAAGTGTACTTGCAACTATCATCTAGTTCTGGATCCAAGGTACTGAACCCAGTCCCCTAGGTTCCAAAATACATCAAAGTATCTAGTTGTTACATTTAGATTTATAAATGTTTTATATTTTATTGTTACCCAATAATTTCATAGCACATATGGATAAATGTAATTGATACATCTTATACCGTATGCTACATTGTTTTAAGATTTTTAAGTCCATATAATATAATTGATTTCATATTGCAATAATTCTTTTTAAATCTTCGGTTATTAAAGAAGAGATTTATTTTGAGTACAAGCCTATAAAAGGTTTGTCTGTCACCACGACTACGGTCGAAGCGAAGCGGAACTTAAGTGTTCTCCGGTGAACCTCCGTTAGCTGGGACAGTACCCCTACAGCTAACCCAAGATTGATCAACGCTTTATAAACTAAAGATTTGTTGAGATCTAGTTGCAATTGTTATCTGATAGATTTTAAATTTTAGATTTGATGGATAAATATTATTTAATGATTTATATTTTCACAAAAGGTAGCATATGTTGATCTATCTTGTCGATTGTGAGATTCTATAGCATAGATCAATTTATGTCATCTTTTGACTTATACGATTATTCATCATGCTAATTTGAAATATCTTTTGATTATTTTTAAATGTTCATTTAATGGATATTTCTTTTTTCTCTAAAGATGATTGTTTTTCGTATTCGTGACTACTCATTGAATATTATGATCTTGTGATTTCATCTTTAGCTTGTGTAATATTCGTAATATTAATGATTTTGAGCTTTATTTTATTATCTGCTTATTCAAGTTACTTACTGTCTATAACAGTAATTCTCTGCGGGGAGAAGTCAAGCAAATTGAATCTCTCTCTCAAAGCGTTTCTTTTCTTTAAACCTTACGGTTGTCAGGTGGACACCGTGCTAAGGCTTTAAAAGGGAAGAAATGAACTTTGATAAGAAGACCTAATATTTTTGGATTAATTTTCTACTTCTGAAAATATGTCTCTAAATTTTATTTTAAAATTTTGTCAATATTTTTATTTTTGGATATAGCCATGTAAAGGTGGAGCAGTTAATTATTTTAAATCAATTATCCCCTTGACATGCCATATATCTAGAATAAACTTTTCTTTGGATATTTATCCAGTTATGCGTATTTGTTCAAATGGATTTATTTATGATTTATGGATTCTATTTTTTTGAAATTGTTTTCGTGATTCGAATTGCCAGTTTTCAGTCTTAGGACTAAATGGACGCATTCGAACATTTACTAAGACAGTTTTTCGTAATAAATTCCATATTTTTGAAAAAATCTTTTTGATTTTTTTTTTGATTTATTGAATCTGTCTGGTACTCAAATGTTATTATTAAAGACAGTTTTCAAAATATTTTAATGTCTTGAAATATTTTATATATATATATATATATTGGAGATATATTTTGTTTCTTTATCTTTAAGTGTTTATTTATTGGATATTTCCTTTTGCCTAAAGATGATATTTATTTTTGGAACTTTATATGCATTTGATCAAAGGAAAAAAAAGATGCATATCTTGGATTTTTCTTGGATCTTATGATTATTTATTTTATCTATTTCATGCATACAAATTATTTTTGAACTATATACGCATATTTTAAAGGGGAGCAAATTAATTGTTTCAATTCTTTTATGCCCTTAATATGTGGTATACCTAGTTCATCATGGACATATATTCTTTTACTTAAAATATCTTCTTGAGTTGTTCATGATATTTGGATTTGTATTAGATGAGAGAATATATGATTATTATTATTTATTTTTCATTCTCTCATTCGAATTTCTAAAAGTTATCTTGCCAAATATATTTAATTTGATTAAGTTTTAAAACAAATTTGGCATTTCTTATTTAGATTTTATCTTAAAGTTCATGATTATCCATATTTAGACTGATCATACTTTGCGGGAGAGCATTCAAGTCGACTGAATTTTTTCTTCTCAAGTATTTTGTCTTCATTACCTTCATGTTTATCTGATGGATATATATCATGCTAAGATAATTGAATTCAAATGCATGAACTTTGGTATTGATTTTGTATAGATTCTAGTATACATATTTTGATTTCTTTTCGATGATTATACTCTTTATGGAATTGATTCACTAATTTGTATGGGCAAATTATGAATCATATTTTTCTGTGATCATTATTAAAAGTCTCATTATATTTTGGATTTTTTATACATACTAGATCTGCGAATTTCTATTCCTCATGATTTATTTATGACCAATGATTGATTCCTACTATATTGATATATTTTTTTGGTCTATTTCAAAACATATGTCATTTTTGGATTTCTAGTTGGTAAACTATTTATTGATTGATTTTTTTTAACCAACTATTTTTGACAAGTTTTTTTTTTCTACTTTAGTTTTTCAATTTTCTAAAACTTGTCGTTACAATGTTCTCCTAATCCTTGATCATGATTATTTTTGCTTTCCTCATTTACTTATGCTTGTGTTCATTTTCGCTCTAATTACGGAGGAGCTTATTTTTTTTGATCATGTCAAAGGGAGAGAAATAAGTTTAAGTTAGAGAAATAAGTTTAAGTCAGCATACAATATTCTAGTATTATGTGTTTATTAGTGATACATGCATCTATTGTATATATATTAAACTTAAAGGATTTGCCATAATCAAAAAGGGAGAGATTGTTAGCCCAATGATTATATCATGTTTTTGAATATGGCTAATCAATTAAGTTTAACATAATACCATCACTAATATTCATGTAATCACTATCATGTTGCTACTTAAACTCAGCATTGTCCTAATGTTAGCATTGTCCTAAATATTCTATATCATATTGCTATACTTGTATCATATTATTCTGTTTGTCTAACATGTTCTTATAGACATGCAGTAAGCATGATCAAGTTTTGTCAAACCAGGACATATGCAATAGAGAATTATTAATGGACCAAAGACGGTGTTGGCGAAGTCCCCGAAAGGTATTCAGATTTCCAGATCTGTTTATCTTTGGACGACCGCCGTCAAGTGAAAAAGGCGTCTTCAAGTCTGCTCAAATATTTGAAGAAAGGCATCATCAAAGGGCTCTTAGTTTTCCTATTTTTATCAATGTATTTTTCATATTTATTGAGTCTAGGAATACGATGTACACTGCATCGTACTGGCAAATAGGCTACCCAAGAAACGTTTTCAAAATACCCTTTCATTTTGAAAACAAACCCACTTACAAAAGTCCAAACTACTTCCTAACTGCCTGACTTTTCAAAAAGCCCAAAACCAATTTGCAAAAACCCTGACAGAACTCTAGGAGAATTCGACCAGAGTTCGGCCCGAATTCGGCCAGAGTTCGGTTAGTGAACGTTGCTTTTTGAACTTGGTCTTCCTGCAGTTACGGATCCCAACGAGATTTTCTCATCGAGTTCTGTCCGAATTCTATCCGAATTCTGCCTTTGGAAAAACTATAAATAGAGAAAGATTTTGATCATTTCAACTCACTCATTCACTTTCATATCTCTTCTCTATAAGCCTACTACTTCTTCCAAAGTATTCTGAGCTATTCATTTTCAAATCCCAAGCCAGTTATAATCCTCTAGTCGATTTGCCAGTACGGTACGGTCTAGAAGTTTCAGAGTGATTGTAATCAGAGGCTTGATTGAAGGTACACACTTCACAATTGAAGTTGGTCGAGTACTTCGGATCAAAACTCGCGTTGTAGAAGTTGCAAGAACTTCGGATGAAAACTTGTGGTGATTTTCCATAGTGGATTCAACTGGAAGCTAGAGTTCTTCTGACTGGACTAGTCCTCACAAGAGGGAAACCAGTATACATCCTTGTGTTTGCGTTTGCTCTCTACTCTCTACTTTTTATTTACATATCTGTGATATATATATATTATGTGATCTTTCTACTAACATTTTTTAAATAGTTAATTTCCGCTGCCTACTCTATTCACCCCCCCCTCTAGAGTATTGCGCTTTACAACTCGTTTCTACAATCGGTCCTACATAAGGTAATAGTAGACTTTGACTTTTAAGTAATAGTTATGAGTTAGAATTTCGAGGACGAAATTATTTTTAAGATGGGTAGATTTGTAGCTCCCCTTCCCGAAAATTTTTGAAATTTTTTTTATTTTATTTGATTGATTTACATTAAATTTTTCTATGATCATAGGAGTTGTGACTAAGCCCACAGGTGATTTATGACCAGCTTGTGGTCACATGATCTCTAGATAGGGTCTATAAGCATTCTATGGCTATATTATATTTTACTATAATTTTTAGACATTTTTATATATTTTTAAATATTTATTTTATGAAAATTTATATTTATGAATGACTTTCAGAATTTATTTTGAGATCATTTGTGACTATTTTGAGACCCAGTATCTTTCTTTATGCTCTATTAGGTTAAATATATTTTATTTATTTTTCTACAATTTTTTTGGAATTTTTAGATAATTAAATATAGGAAAAACCTATTTTCTAAGACTTCTAGAATTTACTATGCAAGCCTATGAGAAAATATTGACCCCAAATATTTTTCTAGGCTTCATTATGTTATTTTACATTTTCTAGAATTTTCTAGAATTCTTCAGGATTTTTCTGCAATTTATTTTGATTTATTTGGACTTAAAATAATTTTTAAATAATTTTCTGAATTAAATAAATAATTATCCAGAAACCCACCCAGGGGGGCCCACCTGTCGGCGCCAACTGCTACAGTGACCGCCTCTCTCTCTCCTATATATATTATTATATTCGTCCACACTAATTAAATTCCAGCCGCCTTTTGTGGGAGAACTCATTTAGGGTTTCCGACTTCCCGAAGCGATTTCCGTCAACTCCGACGTGATTTTTGCGCGCCGTTTTTTTTTTGGATTCGTATCGAGGTAAGCTTTCTGACTATCTAATTTATTTTCGTAGATATTATTCCTAAATTTCTAGAAAATTCGTAGAGTGTCGGTTGTCCGAAACTTGACACGTTTCGGTGTTTTCGAGATTTTGGGAGAACCAGAAATCGAAATCACGAACCGTTTGAAGTTTCGAAAAGCTAACACAGAGTTCTACGACATATATTTTTCCCAGAAATTATTTCGTTCTTCTAGTTTTTAATTATTCTGTTGAACTCAGAATTGATCGGTTGATCACCGTTTTGGTCACGATTAGCTTTAACGGCAATATCTTTTGACCAAAGCGTGATTTTGCGGCACGGTTGATTCCAGCGCACTCATGGCACTAAAATCTACCAAGGTTCACTTTCAAAATCTAGAGTTCATAGCGTTTGATTAGATAGTCAATGGCACGTCTCGATTTGCGTGCCATGGTTTCCAAAATTAGAAAATACGACTTTTGATGGCAAAACTTGCATGTTTAGATTATATTCAGATTTTTTATTAGATTAAATTAGGTTTCTAAGTGAATGATTTTAGAGTTAATTATTATTAGATTAGTAACCCAACTAGCCACTATTCCATGAATTTAGAACTAGAACATTAGAATTGATTTATAGTTTTCGTGCACGGTTCATGATTTATAATTATTATTAGATGTAAGTGTTTTCATTCTGACTTGTGCACACTGGAGATTCTTTCTCTCCTTAGATAGGTCTTCCTTTAGCTGGATGATAGTTTGGTCTTTTTCTTCGGATAACTTGGTAGTCTCGTATAACAACAGCTTAATTGAGGAAAGCTCACCAGACTCAATAAAAGTATCATTATTTCTAACATCAGCTAGTTGGTCGGTAAGTCTTCCTAACTCACCTTTATACTATTTAAGTACCTTCTTAGAGGTTTCATATTTACTACGCAGTTTTCTGTAGTCATTTAACAGGTCACTGAAAGCCTCTCCTAGTTTCTCAAAGGTGAAATCATCATAAGGATCAAACAGAGGATTAGTTATTACCTGATCGCAAGCAATCAAGCATACATTTGCAGCATCATCTGATTGTTCATCTTCTGAGTCGTTGGCTTCGCTATCATGCCATATGCTTGTATTGGCGTACTTCCTTGATGTAGATCTCTTTAGGTAGACTTTGTCATATTTGCCACTTTTTTTGTTGAAGATGATGCTGTTGGACAATCTTTCTTCATATGTCATTTCTTCTTACATCCGTAGCAAATATGATCTTCTTCGTTGTTGTTGTTTTTGCTGTCTTTTGTTCTTCAGTTGAATCTCATGAACTTCTTGAATTTTCTTACCAGAAGATCTTGATCTTCAGAATCAGAGTCGCTGTCGTCAGAATCATCTTCGATAGTTGTCACCCCCGTTTTCCGTTATACGTATTTCCAGTATACGCACACGGAATCCTGACACATATTTTTATTTCTCCTGTCTTGCTAGCTAATTTTGGTTTAATCTTGTTTAGGTCCATCATGGCATATCTCGGTTTGACTTGGTTTATTTTGGATTGGCTTGGTTTATTTTTATGGTTCAACATGTTAAACCCCTACCTACCACCATCCCTTTTATAAACCTACCTACTTTTCTCTCTCTTTATTATTTCCTCATAACTTCTTCTTCTCCATTAAAACCTCTCCCTCTCCATAGGCAAGTACAACTTGCTTCATGAAGGAACCCACTATTTTATTGTTCTAATCTCTTCTATGCAACATTCTAAGCCACTTTAGTTCTTAGCATTTTCTATTTTGATTGTTTATTTATTGTAGATCTAAGTTTGATACATTTTAGGTTATCTTAGGTTTTGATCTATTAAACTATCTTGTTTTTGAAAACTAAGAGTTTCATGTGGTAGAAAATTTGATTTTACACAACTTAGACCTTTGAAAAGTCAGATTTCATTGTGTTTTGACCAAGTTATGATCATTTGCAGATCATGGGTTCAATGGCCTTCTTCTCAGAATTTCGGAGAAGAAGAACAGTGCAGGCACATAACTATGCGCCCATGATTTGTGTGGGCGCATGGGCGGTAGGCGCATAACCCCTTGGGCGCATGCTACCATTTGGGCGCATGTTGCCTTGCCTGGCTTGGGCGCATAACTTTGCATGCGCACAAGTGCACCATGCCCCCTTTGGGCACATAGACCCTGTCAGCACACTGGTCGTTAAGTGAGACCCTTGGCCTTCTCCAAGTAATCCTGGCTCCACTTTTTGGACGCATATATGCTGGCACATATGTGTGGGCGCATGCCCTCCTACAGTGGGCGCATGGCTCCCTGTCTTAGGCACATATGGCCATGAGACTTGAAGTGCATTCTGACTTACCCCTTCCTCTTTGGGCGTATAGTCCTAGGACCCATGTGTGGGCGTATGCACCCCTTGGGCGCATGATGTCCCCAGGTTTCCCTTTTTGATATTTTGCACCCATTTTATATCCTTACGCCTTTTCGATATGAACTCGACATAAACACGATGTGAGCATGACATGTAAATGGAATGATGACACTTGATAGTGGCCGTTGTGGCACACCCTTGACAAGAAATATTGACATGATAATCTGTACACGACATGATATGTGAACACGACATGATACATGAACATGAACATGGTAATAACATGACAGTGGCCCGTTGCGGCGCACTCTAGACAAGAACATGACAGGCCAGTACATGATGGCGGCCCGTCGTGGCGCACTCCTAACAAGTAACAAGTACCAGTAACATGACATGATGGTGACCCGTTGTAGTGCACCCCTGACAAGTAATCATTGACACATAACTCATGAATGCTGTTGCGACGGCTAACTTGACATGCTAAGTAAATTCTCATCTTGACATCGTGGATGATTGTATTGAATGTGCTTGTATAAGCTACCAGTCTTGTCTCGCATCATGTCTAGGACTTGTGTCCCTGGTTACTACGGTCAGGAATTTATACTGAATCTGACTAGGTTAATGACTAGATTGATCAATTAGTTCATATAGAGAGGTATTCCGGCCACAAGCAATCATGTTATCAGGGCGCCTTCTCTGATGGACTTGTAGCCTGCCGACGATTAGGGCACATTTCCAGGTCACTGTCATGTGGGGCACTTCATGAAATGATTACTATGCACACTGTCATGTGTTGCACTCAAGTCACCAAACAAGTCATAATAACTCTTAACATGAACCTTGCGTCTGGATAACCTGGATAGTCTAGGCTTGTGGTCGTAGGAATCCTTATTGCATCCTGCTAGTAACTAGGCTTGTGATAACCCTAGTTAGTTTAATTATCAAGCCGTATTCTTGCTTGGCCGTGAATGATTGGATGGAGTCCCATTTTGTCTAGTCTTGCCTAGACCCAGTACATGGCTATCTCAGAACTTGCTTGTGTATGCTTTACTTTACCGATAATTGGTTAGAGACTAAGTTCCGTTCAGGTGAAGGTTTACAACCCCGGACCTTGTTTGGTTTACGGGTTGTAACTTGGTTACCGGAATAGTCCTTTAGTTATCTTATCATTTATCACCCTGTTTTATCTAACGCATGTCTTTTGTTATTTCATCCATAACCTTATGTGCTAATATGCTGTTTTTAGTTCTTAAGTGAAGCCCCCTTTGTGGTACTTGCTCTTTCTGGGGTCTGACCCAGTTGGTTTTGTATGGCCAGATTTTGGAGCAGCTTTCGAGGATCTCTCAGCCTTCCTGCCAGATGGTGACCACTAGAAGGAATCCTGGCAACGAGTAGATTTTATTTTGCTCTCCCACTCTATTGTAAAATTATTCTTTTGAGGCGTTCAGCCGTCGAGCAAGTGTTAGCTCGTATTGAATTTACATTCCTGTCTTCCTAAGGGCTGTAACATGATTGACAAATCCTAGGGTTGATCATGTATGACTGAAACTCTTGCTAGTCTTCATATTTTGTATGACTAGCTTCATGATCATCTGAATATGTAATGTACGGGACGCCTTACTTTGTATGTCTGATGATCTACCATTTTGTTACCCTTACTTGCTTGCTTGAGATTGAGACACTAGGCTTGTTATTGACCATAAGAGACTGCTGGCTTGTAGTAAACCCTCATACATTTTAGACAGTCGTGACCATATTGCGAGGTGGGATTCACTTCAATGTACGTAGCTGACTGTGTCTGTCCCCCGCTCTCCAGTATTCTGGTTGTGGGGCGTGATACGATTTAAGTGGTGGCCCATACAGGTCTTGTAAATCGAGATTGGTGAGGGTTTCACTGAATAGATGTTTCAATCAGCACTCGCTCTTGATCTCTACTCGTGTCTTTTAATCTTTCTGAAATCTTGACCTGATCACATGTTTATATCCTCGATCTATTCTGGTCCTTCCTTATTGTTCTCCATATCGTTTCTTCAGCGGCATTGTTCCTACCGATCAGCAAGGGGAGCACCTCCAGTGGACCATAAGCAACCTAGGACCAAGCCCAGCACTCAGGGGTAGCCTCCAGAGTCATGCCTACTGGGGGTCAAGAGCCACCAGTTCAGCCAGTCCACCCTGCAGAGCCTGACAATGGAACCCTGGTGGGTCTCATCAGGGAACTGATTGCATCTCAAGATCGTCGGGGCGATGCCCTCCACCAGACAGTACAAGATGCCACGGGCTGTGTTGGTTATCAAAGGAACAACGCAGCCAACAGTTTCAAGCGCCTTAACCCTCCTTCCTTCGACGGTAGTGAAGATGCTATTGCAGCTAATGCGTGGCTCCAGGACATCGATATTATCTTGGATGCAACCAAGATTCCAGAAGGAGAGAAGGTAGCTGTAGTGCGCCTACAGTTATTGGACCTAGCCCATACCTGGTGGGCGATGATAGCAGTTTGGTTGACGACGCCTGTTCCATGGGCGGTATTCAGTGACAAGTTTCAGATCAAGTACTTCGATGCTGTAGCTCGGCACGACCTACAGACGAGGTTCACCAATCTCAGGCAGATGAGCAGAACGGTCGATGGATATGCGGCCGAGTTTTCAAGACTGAGTCGGTTTGCTCCCACCTTGGTGGCAACCGAGTTTGACCGAGCGCAGCGATTCCAGCAGGGACTCCACATAGAGATCATTCTAGCAGTGGAACAGTTTGAGCATCAGAATTTTGATACTGTTCTGCGAGAAGCTAGAAGGCATGAGTATACCTCCCAGAGAATAGTGGACAGAACTGGAGGACGGAAGCGGTCCCTTGGTCAGATGACCCAGTCCTCAGCCCCAGCCTCGACAGCTAGGACTTTGAATATAGGAACTTCGAGGGGGCGACATCAGTTACTTCGGTTCAGCATTCGACTCCGATGTACCCTCAGCAGCAGAAGCGGAGGCAGTCTTCCACAATGGGCTGCACTCATTGTGGGAAGCCAGGACATGTAGTATCAGAATGTCGCAGGGCACAAGAATTGTGTTTGGCTTGTGGAGCATCGGACCACATGGTAGGGTCCTGTCCACAGAGGGCCGGTACCTCCTCATTGGCTCAGACTAGTCCCTCGATGAGGGGACCAGCACCAGTGCAGCAGCAGCAGTACCAGCCTCCAAGGCCATTGCCGCCTCAGGCACAAGCATTCCAGCAGCAGAGACTGCAGCAGTATGCCCAGGCCCAGGCTCAGATTCAGAACCGCCAGAGAGGTTTCCAGCAGAGGGGACCAACACCCAGAGGGCAAGGTCAAGTGATGGCTTTGACCGTAGAGGAGGAGTTGGCATCAGGTGAGGTGGTGGCAGGTACCATTCTCGTCAACTCTTTTTCTGTATCAGTATTATTTGATTCGGGTGCATCGTATTCATTTATGTCTACACGATTCGCAATACGGATAGGATTGGAGCCCGAGTCATTATCAGTAAGGCTCAATATACTTACTGGTAGCGGTCTTGTGGGAGTAGATAGAGTGTTTTTCTCGTGTCGAATCGTAGTTAGCGGTAGAGAGTTTCCTGCTAGTTTGATAGAATTCTCGATGGCCGATTATGATGTGGTCCTGGGAATGGATTGGTTGAGGGACCAGTATGCTAGAATAGATTACGATATCGGCAAGATTATTTTTAGTATTACTGGTGAGCCAGAGTTTTTATTTTTTTGAGGCAGAGTAGAACCTTCTTCCCCAGTATTACAGATGGCAGTAGCAGCAGCAGTTCAGTTTTCGAGAGTTGTAGAGAGTTTCCTGACATATTTACCGAAGAACTTCCAAGCATGCCTCCAGAGAGAGAGATCGAGTTCACTATTGATTTGATTCCCGGATCATCACCAGTGTCAGAGAGAGTTTATAGGATGGCGCCTTCAGAGTTGGAGATCTTGTACAAGATGATTGAAGAACTTAGAACCAAGGGTTCATTCGTGCTAGCAAATTGCCTTGGGGAGCCCCAATGCTTCTTATGAAAAAGAAGGATGGTATGTCAAGATTATGTGTTGATTATATGACCTTGAACTCGGTAACAATCAAGAACAGATACCCTCTACCAAGGATAGATGATTTGTTTGATCAGCTCAGGGATGCAGCTGTATTCTCAAAGATTGACTTGCGGTCAGGGTACCATCAGATTAGAGTCAGAGAGCAGGACATCCCGAAGACAGCATTCAGATCGAGGTATGGACATTGGGAGTTCCTTGTTATGCCATTTGGAGCGACCAATGCGCCAGCCGTATTTATGGACCTCATGAATCGTATCTTCATGCCCTATTTGGACCAGTTTGTGATAGTGTTTATAGACGACATCTTAGTCTATAGCAAGAGTGAAGCGGAGCATGAGCAGCATCTCCGTGTAGTTCTTCAGATTCTCAGGGAGCACCAGTTGTACGCGAAGTTCAGTAAGTACGAGTTTTGGTTGGATCGTATCTCGTACTTAGGTCACGTCAACACCAGAGGTGGAGTGGAAGTGGACCCTCAGAAGATAGTTGCCATAGAGACATGGCCAGTACCTAGCACCGTCGAAGAAGTTCGAAGTTTCCTTCGATTGGCCGATTATTACCGACGATTTGTGTCAGACTTTGCTCGGATTTTAGTGCCATTGACGCAGTTGACCCGCAAGGATATGCAGTTCACTTGGACAGCAGAGTGTCAGAGTTTATTCTAGAAGTTGAAGCAGAGATTGATGACGGCCCCCATTCTCACTCTTTCCGATAGGACTAGAGAATTTTCAGTTTATTGTGACGCATCCGACAAGGGATTAGAATGTGTCTAGATGCAGCATGGTAAGGTAGTAGCTTATATTTCACGTCAGCTTCGTGATCATGAGATAAATTACCCAACCCATGACTTAGAATTAGCAGTAGTAGTCTTTGCGTTGAAGCTTTGGAGGCATTATTTATATGGAGACCGGGTGGAGATTTTTACCGATCACAAGAGTTTCAAGTATGTATTTACCCAGAAGGATCTTAACATGCGTCAGAGGAGATGGCTAGAGCTACTTGTGGATTATGACATTAACTTGCAGTATCATCCTGGGAAGGCCAACGTTGTAGCAGATGCATTGAGAAGGAGAGCCGGAGTTTATTTTCTAACAGCACAGCCAGAGTTGTTAGCAGATCTTTAGAAGATGGGTATTGAAGTTGTTCTTCCTTCCAGTATGGCATTGATGGCCAGTATGCAAGTTCAGTCCAGTATAGTTGAGAGGATCAAGTTAGCTCAGTCAGCAGATTCTAAGCTTCAGCGGCTCAGAGCTGAATGTGTAACAGGACGGAGACCAGAGTTATGTATCCATGAGGATGGTACACTCTGACATGGGAGGCGTCCTTGTGTACCCAGTAGAGATATCAGACAGGAGATCATGGCAGAAGCTCACAGTTCTCAGTATTCGATTCACCCCGGCGGTACAAAGATGTATTGTGATATTCAACAACATTTTTGGTAGAATGGCATGAAGAGGGAGATAGCCCGGTTTGTCTCTCGTTGTTTGGTTTGTCAACAAGTTAAAGCTGAACATCAGAGGCCAGCTGGACTTTTTCAACCTTTAACGATCCCATAATGGAAATGGGAGCACATTACCATGAATTTTGTAACTGGATTACCTAAATCCTCAGCTGGAAGAGTTGTAATCTGGGTTTTAGTTGACAGACTTACCAAGGTAGCTCATTTTCTCCCTTTCAGAATCGGTCAGTCGACGGATCAGCTTACAGAGATATACCTCAGGCAGATAGTCAGATTGCATGGAGTACCAGTCAGTATTGTGTCCGACAGAGATTCGAGATTCACATCTCACTTTTGGCGGAGTCTTCAAGAGAGTTTGGGAACTCGTCTCAAGTTCAGTTCAGCCTACCATCCGCAGACAGACGGTCAGTCAGAATGCACGATCCAGACACTTGAAGATATATTGCGGTCATGTACACTCGACTTCGATGGTTCGTGGGAAGATCACCTGCATCTCGTAGAGTTCTCGTGCAACAACAGTTTCCAGGCCAGTATCCAGATGGCACCCTTTGAAGCCTTGTACGACAGAAAATGCAGATCTCCTTTAGCTTGGGATGATATCGGTGAGAGACAAATGCTTGGACCAAAGATGGTAACGCGGACTATTGAGGTGGTCAAACAAGTTAGAGATCATCTTCGAGTCGCACAAGATTGCCAGCGTCATTGGGCCAATTTCCATCAGCGCTTCCTTGAATTTTCTATCGGTGATCACGTATTCCTCAGGATCTCGCCTACCCGTGGCGTCATTCATTTCGACATACGAAAAAAGCTTAGTCCTAGGTATATAGGGCCGTTTGATATTCTAGAGCGAGTAGGTAATGTATCCTATCATCTCGCTCTTTCACCGTCGTTACG
Organism: Iris pallida; assembly: GCA_029216955.1. Taxonomy (NCBI): domain Eukaryota; kingdom Viridiplantae; phylum Streptophyta; class Magnoliopsida; order Asparagales; family Iridaceae; genus Iris; species Iris pallida. Next base: position 37,164,240 of record JANAVB010001800.1, read on the forward strand.
TGAGGTACATGATGTCTTTCATGTATCCCAATTGCGATGGTATATCCCGAATCCGAGTCATATCCTTGATCATTCGAAATTGGTTGTTGGTACCAACCTTTCGTATGAGGAGAGACCCGTATCCAAACTGGACCGAAGAGAGAAGATACTCAAGAACAAGACTATCAAGTTAGTCCGTGTTGCTTGGGGTCATCACTCCTTGGGTGAGTCAACATGGGAGCGTGAGGATGATATCCGATCGCGATATCCCGACCTACTTGACTCGTAAGGTATAATGTCTTCTTATGCCTTATGCCTTCAACTTCCTTGCTTGCATGAGTGATTGCTTGATTAATTGCTTAGTTATAACTTGCCTGTGATTAGTATAGCTTGCTCGACATCTCTAGTCTCTTGATTAAATTTTGAGGACAAAATTCTTTTAAGGTTGGTAGAGTTGTCACCCCCCGTTTTCTGTTATACGTATTTTCAGTATACGCACACAAAATCCTGACACGTATTTTTATTTCTTCTGTCTTGCTAGCTAATTTTGGTTTAATCTTGTTTAGGTCCATCATGGCATATCTTGGTTTGGCTTAGTTCATTTTAGATTGGCTTGGTTTATTTTTATGGTTCATCATGGTAAACCCCTACCTACCACCATCCCCTTTATAAACCCACCTACTTTTCTCTCTTCATTATTTCCTCATAACTTCTTCTTCTTCTCTATTAAAACCTCTCCCCCTTCATAGGCAAGTGCAACTTGCTTCATGAAGGAACCCTCTATTTTATTGTTATAATCTCTTCTATGTAACATTCTAAGCCACTTTAGTTCTTAGCATTTTCCATTTTGATAGTTTATTTCTTGTAGATCTAAGTTTGATGCATTTTTAATTTTCTTGAGTTTTGATCTATTAAACCACCTTGTTTTCGAAAACTAAGAGTTCCATGTGGTAGAGAATTTTATTTTACACAACTTAGACCTTTGAAAAGTCAGATTTCATTGTTTTGACCAAGTTATGATCATTTGAAGATCATGGGTTCCATGGCCTTCTTCTCGAAATTTCGGAGAAGAAGAACAGTGCAGGCGCATAACTATGCGCCTACGATTTGTGTGGGCGCATGGGAGCTAGGCGCATGCATCCTCTTGGGCGCATGCCACCATTTGGGCGCATGTTGCCTTAACCATCCCCTGGCTTGGGCGCATAACTTTGCAAGCGCACAAGTGCACCATACCCCCTTTGGGCGCATAGACCCTGTCAGCACACTGGTTGTTGAGTGAGTCCCTTGGCCTTCTCCAAGTAATCCTGGCTCCACTTTTTGGGTACATATATGCTGGCACATATGTGTGGGGCATGGCCTCCTACAGTGGGCGCATGGCTCCCTGTCTTGGACACATATGGCCATGAGACTTGTAGTGCATTCTGACTTACTCCTTCCTTTTTGGGCGTATAGCCCTATGACCCATGTGTGGGCGCATGTACCCCCTTGGGCGCATGATGTCCCCAGGTTTCCTTTTTTGATATTTTGCACCCATTTTATATCCTTACGCCTTTTCGATATGAACTCGACATGAACACGATGTGAGCATGACATATAAATGGAATGATGACACTTGATGGTGGCCGTTGTGGCGCACCGTTGACAAGAAATATTGACATGATAATCTGTACACGACATGATATGTGAACACGACATGATATATGAACATGGTAATAACATGACAGTGGCCCGTTACAGCGCACTCTAGACAAGAACATGAAAGGCCAGTACATGATGGCGGCCCGTCATGGCGCGCTCCTAACAAGTAACAAGTACCAGTAACATGACATGATGGTGACCCGTTATGGTGCACCCCTGACAAGTAATCATTGACATATAACTCATGAACGCTGTTGCGACGGCTAACTTGGCATGCTAATTAGTAAATTCTCATCTTGACACCGTGGGTGATTGTATTGAATGTGCTTGTATAAGCTACCAGTCTTATCTCGCATCATCTCTAGGACTTGTGTCCCTGGTTACCACGGTCAGGGATTCATACTGAATCTGACTAGATTAATGACTAGATTGATCAAGTAGTTCATATAGAGAGGTATTCCGGCTACAAGCAATCTCGTTATCTGGACGCCTTCTCTGATGGACTTGTAGCCTGCTGACAAGTAGGGTACATTTCCAGCTCGCTGTCATGTGGGGCACTTCATGAAATAATTACTATGCACACTGTCCTGTGTTGCACTCAAGTCACCTAACAAGTCATGATAACTCTTAACATGAACCTTGCGTCTGGATAATCTGGATAGTCTGCAGGGCTTGTGGCCGTAGGAATCCTCATTGCATCCTGCTAGTAACTAGGATTGTGATAACCCTAGTTAGTTTAATTATCAAGCTGTACTCTTGCTTGGCCGTGAATGATTGGATGGAGTCCCATTTTGTCTAGTCTTGCCTAGCAGTACATGGCTATCTCAGAACATGCTTGTGTATGCTTTACTTTACCGACACTACCAAATTACAGTACTTTAGCGACGGCCACTTAGCGACGAACATTTTCCGTCGCTATCACCGTCGGATCCCCGACGGATTTGTGACGGAATACCGATGGAAAGCAGTGGACAATTTTTTTTATTTTTTTATGTCTATATCCGTCGCTATGCCGTCGATAGGTAGTCGGCCATGTAGCGACGGTTTTATATCCGTCGCTAGAACATCGGACATTTTGGCGGCAAAAGCCTAAAATATTGGCGCGAGATTTACTGACGACTTAGCGACGGAATAATCCGTCGCTACTCGCACGAGATTTACTGACGCATTAGCGACGGAATAATCCGTCGCTACTCCGTCGCTAAATTTACGTTCCAGACTTAAGTTGAAACGACGGGGGAAACTTTTTCATTCCCCCCAAATTTCACTCTCTCTCCTCTCTCTCTCTCTCTCTCCCGCGGTGATCGATCGGCGACCCCCTCTCCTCTCTCTCCCGCGGCGGTGATCGGCGACCCCCTCTCCTCTCTCTCTCCCAAAGGTATTCCCCTCTCCCTCTCCCTCTCTCTCTCTCTCTCTCTCTCTCTCTCTCTTTCTCGCTCTCTCTCTCTCGCGCGCTGCGCGCGGTGGTCGTGGGTGCAGCGGGCCGGGGGCGTCGGGGGCTGCGGGGGCGACATCGACTGCGGGGGGCGGCGGTGGCGGCGGTGGCGGGGGGTGTGGAGGGGGCGGTGGGAGGGGGCGGGAAGCGTTGGAGGGATGGGGGCGCGCGGGGGCTGGCCACGGGGTACGGGAGGTTTCGGAGGGGGGCTGGCCGTGCGCGGGGGGCGGAGGGTGTGGAGGGGGCGGTGGGATCGAGGGGGCGGGCAGCGTTGGGGGGGGTACGATGGGGGCGGGGGCTGGCCGCGGGGTGCGGGGGGGTATGTGTGGAGGGGGGCTGGCCGCGGGTGGCGGAGGGTGTGGAGGGGCGGCGGTGGGAGAGGGCGGGGGGTGTGGAGGGGGCGGTGGGAGGGGGCGGGCAGCTGTCTCCTCCTCTCCCACAGACACACACACACACGGACAAACACACACACACGGACACACACACACACGGACACACACACACACACACGTACACACGGACACACAGACTCACACACACGCGGACACACGGACACACAGACACACGGACACACAAACTGAGAATTAGTACATTGTTTGTGTTTACTGATTTAAGGATGATTAAATCATTAGGTTTAATCCTATGTCATGTCTGGGTTTAAGTTATATGTTATGATTCATGTTGGCATGGGGATTTTGGTTTTTGAATTTGAGCTGTTACATTCTTTTACATTCTGTTACATATACTTACCAGATGGCACCCATGACCCGAGGAGCAGCACGTCGTTTGAAGAAAACAGTGAATGCTGAGGTGGCTCCTCCTACAGTTGAGGAGGAAGTGGCACCGGTTGCTAGTGAGACCGGGAGTTCTAGTCATCCAGCACCGGTAGCTAGTAATGCCGAGAGTGCTTTTGATGCAGTCCTGGCAAGGGACGACGCCTCTCCTCGCACCAAAAATCTCGCTTTTCGGAGGTGGTTGCGTGAAAGTATCACTGAGCGTTTGCGTGAGCAGCGTGGCAAGCATTAGCTATTAGTACTTATTTGTATTGGACTATTTTATTGGGTTGTTTTTGTTTTAGACTATTTGTATTGGACTACATATATGAATTAGAACTGTGTCAATCTCTGGATTATATTGGACTACGACACCGCGGTAACATAGTTCCTGCAGCCATTCGACTGGCGAGGCAGAAACTATGTATCCGTAGATAAAGTGGACTGTCCTCCGACCCTCATCCCTCGGCAATGATGATACGACAACCAACCGGAGAGGATACTCCGAGAGATCCATCTGGGTAGGACGTATACTCTGAGAGATCACCCTTACAGAAATGATATCAGTAGTGGGATCGAATGTTGGAGAAGATATTATCACAGTATACGTCCTCTCCTCCACGATAGCTCTAGACCCATCTGCTCGTCCCTGCTTCCATTCTTCTTATTTGACTCTCTCAGCCACGCATTATATATTGGTTTGGTTTATGCATATTTTTTCAGCTCCATTTGCATTAGTCCCTGCAGCCATTCGACTGGCGAGGCAGAAAACTATGTAGCCGTAGATAAAGTTGCCTGTCCTCCGACCCTCATCCCTCGGCAATGATGATACGACAACCTATCACTATATCTTATATAGTAGTAGATGATGTCTTAGTATTACATTAGTGAGTTCATCTTGATTCTGTTACGTCCTTCAGATACTATATACGATAAGAACATAGATGATTCACACTAATGTATGCTAGAATGAATCTTAACTTGTGTTCTGAGCCATCCGTTCTGATCAAGCATCTTCCTTCTCTCCTCCACCATGGCTCTGAACCAATCTGCTCCTCCCTACTTCCCTTCTTCTTATTTGACTCTCTCAGCCACATATGACATCCAGCTCAAGTGTAGAGTCGGGGGAGAAGAAGTGGGCAGGAAGATGAGGGGAAGCAGCACAGCCTGCAGCATGACCCGAAGGAAGTACAGAGGTTTTCTTCAACAGCCGTAGGAGAAATAGTCCTCCTACGGCTGTTGAAGAAAACCTATGTACTTCCTCCGGGTCATGCCGCCGGCTGTGCTGCTTCCCCCTCATCTTCCTGCCCACTTCTTCTCTCCCGACTCTACACTTGAGCTGGATGTCATATGTGGCTGAGAGAGTTAAATAAGAAGAAGGTAAGTAGGGAGGAGCAGATTGGTTCAGAGCCATGGTGGAGGAGAGGAGAAGGAAGATGCTTGATCAGAACGGATGGCTCAGAACACAAGCCAAGATTTATTCTAGCATACATTAGTGTGAATCATCTATGTTCTTATCGTATATAGTATCTGAAGGACGTAACAGAATCAAGATGAACTCACTAATGTATGCTAGAATGAATCTTTGGTTGTGTTCTGAGCCATTCGTTCCGATACTTGGCAATTAAGTCATTCGACTGGGGAGGCAGCAACTATATATAAGGCTACTTGTATGTTCTTCCAACTTTAAATTACAAGATTACTACATTTGGTTACATAAATCACTAACCTCATCGCGGCCAATGTTTACAGTCTTGGTCTCAACTGTCTTCGATTCTATGATCCCATGCTTTCGAAAAATAGACAACGCAGACTCCATGGAATAGAATGGCCTTATATGCAAATCGTCTGTGATTATGTATCCTTTTCCTCCTTTCACAAACACGCCATCCTTGTTGCCTCCATCTGCAACCCCCTCCCACGCAATATCCTCATCCATTGCCTTACCACAGGGACATCGAGCGCCAATAACCGAACTATACAGACGGTGAGCCTTGGTGTAGCACTCAAATGTGGGGCATCCGTAAATTCGTCGAGGTTTTAAATCATCGACTTTGAGTTTTAAACCCTCACGTAGCCTTTCTGCTTCACTTCTAGGGTCGAGCAGCATCTTCTTGCAAGCTTCGGTCTCCAGATACTTAGTGTCAAGATTCTGGACGCTTTCGTAGAGCATGTCAACGCATCCTAGCGTCAATTTCCTGTCGAGTAAATTGGCGCTAGGATGCGTTGACATGCTCTACGAAAGCGTCCAGAATCTTGACACTAAGTATCTGGAGACCGAAGCTTGCAAGAAGATGCTGCTCGACCCTAGAAGTGAAGCAGAAAGGCTACGTGAGGGTTTAAAACTCAATGTCGATGATTTAAAAACTCGGCGAATTTACGGGTGCCCCACATTTGAGTGCTACACCAAGACCCACCGTGATGAGGTTAGTGATTTATTTAACCTAAGACATGGGATCATAGAATCGAAGACAGTTGAGACCAAGACTGTAAACATTATGTGAGTTCATGTAGAATGAATTTTGGGTTGTGTTCTGAGCTATTCGTTCCCATACTTGACAATTAAGCATGTGAAATAGAACTGATTATGTTTAGTTTGGCTTACGATACAGATTTTCACATCCAAATTGAAATTCAAGTACAATTGTTACTAAACCTTCCACGATACTAATTCGAAATAGTCTATACTAATCCAGCACGTCCTTATAGTTCTCCTACGTATGTTGAAGAAAACCTCTGTACTTTCTCCGGTTGGGTTGTCTTCTGAGCCATCCGTTCTCACACTTAAAATACAGGGATTGGATTCTGTGTTTCGTATTTTCGGCGAACCCAGGGATTGGATTCTGTATTTTGTTTTTTGGTTTCTGTATTTTGTTTCCTGCTCCATTTGCATTAATCTACGGTACGACATGGTGATCAGGACATATATAGTCCCTGCAGCCATTCGACTGGCAAGGCAGAAACTATGTAGCCGTAGATAAGTTGACTGTCCTCCGACCCTCATCCCTCGGCAATGATGATACGACAACCAACCGGAGAGGATACTCCGAGAGATCCATCTGGGTAGGACGTATACTCTGAGAGATCATCCTTACAGAAATGATATCAGTAGTGGTATCGAATGTTGGAGAAGATATTATCACAGTATACGTCCTCTCCTCCACGATGGCTCTAGACCCATCTGCTCGTCCCTGCTTCCATTCTTCTTATTTGACTCTCTCAGCCACACATGATATCCAGCTCAAGTGTAGAGTAGGCGGAAAAGAAGGGGACAGGAATAGGAGGGGGAAGCAGCACACCGGCGGCATGACTCGGAGGAAGTACAGAGGTTTTCTTCAACATACGTAGGAGAACTATAAGGATATATCTTTTCACAATATGTCATCTTGTCAAAGACCCTTAATGTGACAACCATGTTACCGCGGTGTCGGAAGACTAATATGTCATAATTTTTTAAGCCGTGTGTTTTGACATAATCATCCCAACTCTTTCCTCGTGTGTCGTAATCTCGCATTATTACATAGAACTGAAATCCGGTTGGGAGGATTATGTCAAAACATACGGCTTATAAAATTATGACATGTTAGTCTTCCGACACCGCGGTAACATGGTTGTCACATTTAGGGTCTTTGACAAGGTGATATGTTGTGTTTACATATATCCTTATAGTTCTCCTACGTATGTTGAAGAAAACCTCTGTACTTCCTCCGGGTCATGCCGCCGGTGTGCTGCTTCTCCCTCCTATTCCTGTCCCCTTCTTTTCTGCCTACTCTACACTTGAGCTGGATATCATGTGTGGCTGAGAGAGTCAAACAAGAAGAATGGAAGCAGGGACGAGCAGATGGGTCTAGAGCCATCGTGGAGGAGAGGACGTATACTGTGATAATATCTTCTCCAACATTCGATACCACTACTGATATCATTTCTGTAAGGGTGATCTCTCAGAGTATACGTTCTACTCAGATGTATCTCTTGGAGTATCCTCTCCGGTTTTGTTGTCTTCTGAGCCATCCGTTCTCACACTTAAAATACAGGGATTGGATTCTGTGTTTTGTATTTTCGGCGAACCCAGGGATTGGATTCTGTATTTTGTTTTTTGGTTTCTGTATTTTGTTTCCAGCTCTATTTGCATTAATCTACGGTACGACATGATGATCAGGACATATATAGTCCCTGCAGCCATTCGACTGGCGAGGCAGAAAACTATGTAGCCATAGATAAGTTGACTGTCCTCCGACCCTCATCCCTCGGCAATGATGATACGACAACCTATCACTATATCTTATATAGTAGTAGATGATGTCTTAGTATTACATTATGTGAGTTCATCTTGATTCTGTTACGTTCTTCAAATACTATATACGATAAGATCATATACTACACCATATGTACAGAACATAGATGATTCACACTAATGTATGCTAGAATGAATTTTGGGTTGTGTATTCTGAGCCATCCGTTCTCACACTTGAAGATAAATTTTCAGTATAACGACGGATATTAGGTTACTCTTCAGTATAATTGATGTTTTTTCTTGGATAATTGGTGTGCATTAAATTCGTATGTGCATATTTCGTCTATGTGATTTTTGGATATATACCTACGCTGGGTTATAAGCGATGATCTGATATACAAAGGAGGTGCTGCCGAAATTTTTGTAGACATTTGGATACATTGTATGTTCGGATATTTTTTTTATGTTTGGATAATTTAATGTTGGATATTGGATATATTGTGTTGGTAATATTTTGTTGGATATTGGATACGTTGGATATTGGTGTCGGATATGGATATTTTGCATATGGATATATGGTGTTGGATATTGGATACGTTGGATATTCGTGTTGGATATGGATATATGGTGTTGTATATGGATATTTTGCATGTTGATATTGTGTTGGATGTGTTGTACAAACAGGAAAGAGTCTGTTTGCAGTATTTTTTTTTCAAAAATTAGAAGTTAGCGACGGACTGGCGACTACTGAGCGACGGATAGTCCGTCGCTATCTGGAAAAACTGAGTTTAGCGACGAAGTGGCGACGGAAAAATCGTCGCTACCTGGAGCATTTCAATAAAGCGACGGATTGGCGACGTAATATCCGTCGCTATCTGTAGGATTTTACATTGAGCGACGGTTTAGCGACGGAATGTCCGTCGACCTAGTTCTGTTTGATGTCCATAAATTTTGCTGTTAGCGACGGATGTTTTGTCGCTAATACGCTTTTACCGACAAATCTACGACGGATTAGCGACGGATATTGCGTATCAGAAAATCACTGATACGGTTTTGCCGACTCTTTAGCGACGGAGTATTCCGTCGCTAAACCTATATCCTGATACATGTTTTGATGAAAGCTAGTCGGTAATCCGTCGCTATATATATTTAAATGAGCCGGCGGTATTCCGTCGCTAAGTCGTCGCTGAGCGACGGAAAGTAGCGACGAATATGTTTTAGCGACGAGGTTATTCCCGACGGCTGTTTTACCAAAATATCCGTCGGTAATCCGTCGGTATTTATTTTTGGCGACGGAATACCGACGGATAAGGCCGTCGGTAAATCCATGTATTTTGGTAGTGCGATAATTGGTTAGAGACTAAGTTCCGTTCAGGTGAAGGATTACAAACCCGGTCCTTGTTTGGTTTACGGGTTGTAACTTGGTTACCGGAATAGTCCTTTAGTTAACTTATCGTTTATCACCCTGTTTTATCTAACTCATGTCTTTTGTTATTTCATCCATAACCTTATGTGCTAATATGCTGGTTTTAGTTCTTAAGTGAAGTCTCCTTTGTGGCACTTGCTCTTTCTGGGGTCTGACCTAGCTGGTTTTGTATGGCCAAATTTTGGAGTAGCTTTCGAGGACCTCCCAGCCTTCCTGCCAGATGGTGACCACTAGAAGGAATCCTGGCAACGAGTGGATTTTATTTTGCTCTCCCACTCTATTGTAAAATTATTCTTTTGAGGCGTTTAGCTACCGAGCAAGTGTTAGCTCGTATTAAATTTATATTCCTGTCTGCCTAAGGGCTGTAACATGATTGACAAATCGTAGGGTTGATAATGTATGACTGAAACTCTTGCTAGTCTTCACATTTTGTATGACTAGCTTCATGATCATCTGAATATGTAATGTATGGGATGCCTTACTTTGTATGTCTGATGATCTACCATCTTGTTACCCTTACTTGCTTGCTTAAGATTGAGACACTAGGCTTGTTATTGACCATAAGAGACTGATGTCTTGTAGTAAACCCTCATGCAATCTAGATAGCCGTGACCGTATTGCGAGGTGGGATTCACTTCAATGTACGTAGCTGGCTGTGTCTGTCCCCCGCTCTCCAGTATTTTGGTTGTGGGGCGTGACAACAGTTCTTCTATGTTGAGCCTTTAAAGCGATCGACTTCTCTGACTTCTCCTTTGGTGTAGCATCTTCAAAGTTTTGAAGTTCCAACTCGTGAGTGAGTAGCTTACCCATGAGTGTTTCCAGAGACATTGTTGAGAGGTCGTTTCCTTCAATGATTGCTGTTGCCTTTGGAATCAAGTTCTTTGTGAGAGCTCGTAGAAGTTTGCAAATCTTCTCATGGTTACTGTATTCCTTGCCTAATGAAGACAAATGATTTACAATATCCAGGAATCTCGTAAACATCTGAGTGACGGATTCATTTGGCTTTATCTTGAACGTCTCGTACTCTTGAGTAAGTCTGTTGATCTTTGACTCCTTGACTTGTGTTGTTCCTTCGTGGGTTACTTCGAGAAGTTTCCACACTTTATTTTATGTTGTGCAAGTCGAAACCCTATTAAATTCAGTTCTGTCTAAAGCACAAAATAGAGCGTTAATAGCACGTACGTCAATATTGGCCTTTTTTTTCATCCTTAGTATATTTATCATGGGTTTTTCAACTAAAACTCCCTCAACAGTAATACGAGGAGGCTTTTTGTAGCCATCAATAACTATAGACCATAAGTCAAAATTAAGAGATTTTAAGAAGAAAATCATCTGTATTTTCCAATAAGTGTAGTTTGTGCCGTCAAAAGAGGAGGTCTATTTGTGGCTTGGCCTTCACTTGTGAATTTCATAGTTGCCATGTGTAATGATGCGATCTATAAAATAATTAAATATAACTGCAGTTTTACCTTGCTTTACTTGTATAACCCGCTCTGATACCAATTGTAGGAACGAAGTCATAAAGCAAAATACTCTAGAGGGGGGAAGGGTGAATAGAGTAGGCAGCATAATATTGCTAATTAAAAAACTTGTTAGCAGTTAGATCACAGAAATAATATCAATAATCACAAAGTAATAACTGTAAAGAAAAGAGATTAGAAGGCAAACGCAAACACGTAGATTTATACTAGTTTCCCTCTTGTGAGGACTAGTCCAGTCGGAAGAACTCTAGCTTCCAGTTGAATCCACTATTAAAAAATTTTGCAAGTTTTTATACGAAGTCCTTACAACTTCTACAGACGCGAGCCTCTGATTACAATTTTTCTGAAATCTCCTAGACCGCACCGTACTGACAAATTGACTAGAGAATTGTAACTGGCTTGGAATTTGAAAATGGAAGCTTTTTAGAAAATTGTTTGGAAGAAACGTAAGCTTTAGAAGAGAAGAGATGAAAGTGAATGAGTGATTTTAAATGATCAGAATTCCTCTCTATTTATAGTTTTTCCAAAGACAGAACTCTGGCAGAATTCGGACAGAATTCGGACAGAACTCTATGTAACAATCCGCAACTGAAGGGAGACCAAGTTCAAAAACCAACGTTCACATAACGTTCACCTTGGTCGAACTCTGGGCGAACTCTGGCCAAGTTCTGTCAGGGTTGGTCAGGAATATTTTAAGAAAATATTTTTGGAGATTTTTTGAAATCCTTCAGAAGCTTTTGTAAATAAAAAATATTTTTCAAAACATAGGTCAATTTTGAAAACGATTTTGGATAGCCTATTTGACAGTACGACTCGGTGTACAATGTATTCCTAGACTCAATAAAAATAAAAATTACATTGCATAAGGAAATACAGTCTCGAGCGGCAAACATAGCTTCTGTCTTGAACTGAGTAGATATCCAATCATGATCAGTGTCCAAAACGTCTTGAGTAAACATCTGAGTTGTTCCGTATATCGAGACAGAGTTTTGATCAATTATTAAAATCAGGTTTGACCATGACCAATAGGCCAACACAACATTTATATAATGGAAATAAGGGGAGATATTTTGGTAAAATCCCAAAAAAATAATTAATTTTGTGGGCCATCAGGATGGTTTTTAGTAGCGACTCGGAACTGGACTGAGCATGGGAGCGAACTTGATCCAGTCGACCGGGTTGGGGAGCAGTTCAAAGCGGGCTTTCGGACAGGCATAGTAAATCCAGCCAAAACCTGGGGTTCTTGTGGGCCAAGTCGGTTCGTTAACAAGGCCAGAGCCCAGGTTGATCTAGCCTGATTTTGACCGTATTGGAACCGAACCGAATTTCGGACTGTCCGACCCAATAGACATCTCGATGCATGCTATGTTGCACCAACACGCATACGACAACATAATAATATATGAATGTGACATGACAATATGGTAAGTTTTTAAAAATAGGAAATAGGACATAAAATATCAGATGCGTGTATATATATCTATTAGGTTTTCCCATGAGATCAAACCCACCCTACCTGTTAGGATGTGTTATGTCTCCATACTCTCTCTCTCTCTCTCTCTCTCTCTCTCTCTCTCTCTCTCACACACACACACACACACACACACACACACACACACATATATATATATATATATATAAAAAAAAATATATATATATATATAGGGAAAACGGGATATGAGCCATAGGCTCATACTCTTATATGAGCCATTCCATGTGGCTTCCATGTGGACCAATAAAAATATAGTAACTTGAAAAAAAAATTAATTACATAGATAGAAATAAAAGGTCACATAAAGATTTGATAAATAATAACTTATCATATCTTTACCTAGGACCTTACCAAATATGTTTACCTAGAAATTTAAATCGATAGAAATAAAAGATCCCATAATGTTAATGTTAAGATTAATGTTAATATTAATTTTAATGTTAATATTAATATTAATTTTAATGTTAATGTTAATATTATTGTTAATATTAATTTTAATTTTAATGTTAATTTTAATGTTAATGTTAATAATAATGTTAATATTAATGTTAATGTTAATATTAATATTAATTTTAATTTTAATATTAATTTTAATGTTAATATTAATGTTAATATTATTGTTAATATTAATTTTAATGTTAATATTAATGTTAATTTTAATATTAATATTAATTTTAATTTCAATGTTTATATTAATATTAATTTTAATGTTAATTTTAATTTGGAGGGACAAATGGTATTATTCCTATTTAAATTTTTTTGGTAAGTTTCTAAACAAAAATATGGTAAGTTATTATTTATCAAATATTTTATGAGATCTTTTATTTCCATCTATTTAAATTTTCTGTTCCAAGTCACTATATTTTATTGGTCCACATGGAAGCCACGTGGGATGGCTCATTTAAGAGTATGAGCCTATGGCTCATAGCCCGTTTTCCCATATATATATATATATATATATATATATATATATATATATATATATATATATATATATATATATATATATAAAATATATATATATATATATATATACACACGAGATATGAGCTATAGTCAAGTGAGCCATAAATGATCCGGAATATGAAGGATGATCCTTCCAAGTAAAACCAAGCAAAAATAATTTCAAGCAAACTTGTAATGCATCCCAGGAAAAATAAATCTGGAGCTCTGATACTATTTGTCAACATATCCGCTCCCAATAATCAAGTTTTTTTTTTTTTTTGAAATCACACGCACACACACAATTGGGAGACTCGAACCTTGTCGGTCTCTCCGAATGTCTGCTATAATACCACTAGGCTAGAGAGCTCAGACGGAACATGATTCTTAATTCACATATAAGAAGCAGAAAAATTGTAGAAAATAATGGTTGGATAATTTTATTGATGGACTACTTCACTATATATAGGGAGTCTAGCTCCTCTACAAACTACATATTCCGATGTGGGACTAAAAGTCCCTTATTGATTCTCAACACTCCCCCTCAAGATGGGCGATAGATATTGATCATCCCCATCTTGTTACATAGCTTCGACAGACTTAATGAACTAAGACCCTTAGTCAGACAGTCTGCAACTTGTTCTTCTGAGCGGACATGGTCAATCTTCAGTATCCCTTGTTCCAGCTTCTCCTTGATGAAGAATCGATCAATCTCGATGTGCTTCGTTCTGTCGTGCTGAACTGGATTGTTAGCTATACTTATTGCAGCTTGACTATCGCTCAGAAGACGCAATGGTGCTCCCTTATCCAGCTTCAACTCTGTCAGCAATGCTTTCACCCATAGCAACTCTGACACTCCCAGAGCCATTGCTCTATATTCTGCTTCAGCTGTCGACCGTGCTACCACAGACTGTTTCTTGCTTCTCCATGAGACCAGATTTCCTCCTACAAAAATACAGTATCCTGTGGTAGACCTTATGTCGTCTATGCAGCTCGCCCAGTCTGCATCACAGTATCACTCAACTTCTATGCGTCCATTCTTCTTGAACCATAGCCCCTTTCCCGGCGTTCCTTTCAGATATCTCAAGATCTGAAATACTGCTTCCATATGACCCTTTCTTGGATCATGCATGTAGCGACTCACTACACTCACCGCAAATGAGATATCAGGGCGAGTGTGTCCCAGATAAATCAATCTCCCTACAAGTCGTTGATATCTTTCACGATCAACGGGCTCTCCTGCTTCTGCTCCCAACTTGTACTTCTGGTCAATTGGAGTGACCGCTGCTTTGCATCCCAGCATCCCTGTCTCCTTCAGCAGATCTAGTGTGTATTTTCTCTGTGAGATAACAATTCCTTGTTCGCCTTCACACACCTCGATACCTAGAAAGTACCTCATCGCTCCTAAATCCTTCACTTCAAACTCCTTTGCGAGTTTTGACTTCAGTTTAGTGATCTCGACTTCATCATCACCTGTGATCACTATATCATCCACATATACAGCAAGTATAGTGATGTGGCCTCTTGCATGTTGGAGGAAGACCGTATGATCTGCATTTGTTTGACGGTATCCCATGCCTGTAACAGCCTTTCTGAATCTGTCAAACCAGGCTCGAGGAGATTGCTTGAGCCCGTATAGCGACTTCTTCAGTTTACACACCTTTCCTTGCGACGTCCCTCCGTTTGATGCCGTCGCGTAGCATCCTGGCGGGAGCTCCATGTATACTTCTTCTTGCAGGTCCCCATGAAGAAAGGCATTCTTCACATCCAGCTGGTACAGCTTCCATCCATAATTCGCTGCAATAGAGACCAGAGTTCTCACGGTGCTCATTTTTGCTACTGGGGCAAACGTCTCATCATAGTCTATGACATATGACTGTGTGAATCCTTTTGCAACCAACCTTGCCTTGTATCGCTCAACCTTTCCTTCTGGCGTCTCTTTCACTGTGTACACCCATTTGCATCCCACAGCTTTCTTTCCTTTGGGTAATGGAACCAGCTCCCATGTCTGATTTTTCTCCAGTGCCCCAAGTTCTTCCATCATTGCAGCTTTCCACCTTGGATCTTTCTTTGCTTCCTGCCAACACTTGGGCAACGAAGTAGAGTCTAACGATGCAATGAAGGCTCGATAATTCGAAGAAATGTTAGAATAAGACAAGAAGTTGGCAATGTCATGTTCGTAATCATCAAAACGAGCAGGAGCCTTACCCGCATTGATGCGAGAAGATCTCCTTAAGGGAGCAATAGGTGGTGGAGAGATCATACCATCCGAGTCAGAGAGATCCGCATCAGAATCCGAGTGATTCAGTGCGGGGGTAACATCTTCAGGAGTTGGGGCAGGAGTAGACGAGGGACTTGGTACAGTAGGCACAGGGCACGGCATAGGCACAGTACTGGACTTCTGTTGTCTCCTTCTATAGACTTGGAGCTCCTTTTCCCTTGTCTGCTGCTCCCCCTGCGTAACATATCGATCTTCTTCTTCAGTTTCTGTATCTGAGTCACTATGCTCTCTCCCTTTCGTCCAGTTTTCTACAACCGGACACGGAACCGATCCGACGACCATATTTGGGTGTATTATCTCCCCCTCACATCGAACACCATCTGTGTTAGGTGTGTCACCAAATGCGGAACCTTCATCCGAACCATAGTATGGTTCGAGTTCTCGGAAAGTAACGTCCATGCTGACAAACATCTTCCGCTCGACTGGACTCCAACAGGCATAACCCTTCTGTGTCGCCGTGTAACCAACAAAGACACATTTTACTGCCCGAGGATCCAGTTTGCCAACGCCTGGCCGATTATCCTGGACAAAGTATACACATCCAAAAACTTTTGGTGGAACAGTGTATGTATTGGCTCCAGTAAGCATCTCCAATGGTATCTTCCAGTCCAATACCTGAGATGGCATTCTGTTTATGAGATAAGAGGCCGTCAATATAGCCTGCCCCCATAAGTGCTTCGGGACATTCATAGCCAGCATCATCGTCCGTGCAACTTCCAGCAAGTGTCTGTTCTTTCGTTCCGCCACACCATTTTGAGCCGGAGTATAAGCACATGAAGTTTGATGAAGTATTCCATGAGTGGAAAAATACTCAGCAACCCGCTTATTCGTATACTCCGTCCCATTGTCGGATCGGAAACACTTAATCTTAGCGCCATATTGTGTTTCCACTCGTCGATGAAAGTCCTGAAAGGCCTCAAGGACGTCACTTTTATTTTTCAGAAGGTAGACCCATGTCACACGGGTATAACAATCAATAAAGGTGACGAACCATCGAAAGCCGTTAATTCCGGTTGTAGGACAAGGGCCCCATACGTCTGAATGTATCATGTCAAAAGCAACTGAACTCCTATTCCCTGTGCTCACATACGAGCTTCTGGTATGTTTTTCCAAAGCACAAGCATTACAAAACAACTTCTCTTTATTAGCCCTTTGATATAAGGACGGATACATTCTACCAATAACCGGAAAAGAGGAATGACCGACACGCTGGTGGTGGAGTAGCAAGTCGGCTTCAACACTGCGACAGGAAGCTTCTGGTGATGCGTCTGCTACCAAGGATGCCAATGCTTTGTCCAGTCCAGTCCTGTCTAAATACCACAGCCCCTTATGCCATGTGCCAGTCCCAAGTCGTCGTCCTGTCCCTTTCTCCTGAAAAGTCACCTGAGGAATGTCAAAGAAAACAGTACAGTTAAGATCAAGTATAATGGCACTAATGGATAGAAGATTGACAGGAAAAGATGGAGCATGAAGGACATTGGTTAGAGTGATGGAAGGGGTGCATGCGACAGTGCCTTTACCCATGACAGGGTTGGATGTACCATCAGCGGTCTGAATACTCTCCGGCAATGGTAGGGGTGTATATTCCCGAAACGCATCACGGGACCCCGTGACATGGCGAGATGCCCCAGAGTCCATAATCCATCCTGGCTGATGGATAGATGCAAGAGCACGTGCAGAATCATCGGTACTGGTTTGGGCAAAGCAAGTGAAGTGATCTCCCGAGGTTGAAGATGCCCCAGGACTGTCGGCCGAACCCAGCTTCGTGCCACGCAACTTCTCAAGGAACTCCCGCTCAAGCGGGGTTATTTCAGCCAGGTGATGCTCTCTCCCTTCTTCCGCTAGATTTGCTTTGTGGCCGCCCCTTCGACCAGCATATCCTCCTCTACCACCACGTCGGCCTCCACGACCTCGTCCTCGATCAGTAGACTGATTGCGCAAGGGTTTTGGACAAAATCGGATGTAATGTCCGGAGTCACCACAATTGTGACAAACACCACCCATAGATGGAGGTTGATTGAAGGCAGCAAGGGCAGACTTTTCAACCGCGGCTGGCTACCCCTGGGAGGAGCCCTTGTTGGGCATCAACTTCAGTCGAGCTTCTTCATGTGTCATGACAGCGATAGCTTCCTCCAAGGTCGGTAGCGTAGGTTGGAAAAGGAGGATATTCCATCGCTGCTCAAATGCAGGGTGTAGTCCCTTCAGGAATTTCATCATACGCTGTCGGGAAATATAAGCCAGGAACGTCTGAAAGTACTTTACGAAGGCTGGTTCGACTTGTGCATCTTCTATCCCAAGAGGATCATAATGATCCAGATCAGACCAATACTTCTTCAACAGGGCCGCGTACTCAGAGATGGTACGGTCGTCTTGGGCCACCCTATCGAGTTCATCTTGCAGTTGAAAGACTCGCATAGGGTTGCCGGAGCCGGAGTACATATCTTTGAGAGTTTGCCATATATCAGCAGCAGCCTCCATAGCCTCGACATTGCCCGACACTTGGTCGGTTAAAGAGGCAGTCAACCACCCAGCCACGACGTTGTTGACAATCTCCCACACAGCAAACTCCTTCGTGGAGTGATCGGCTGGCGCCTTGGTTTGGCCAGTAACATAGCCAACCAAGCCACGTCCCTTCAGTGTCCGCATCGCCTGCCGCGACCACTTCAAGTAGTTGGAAGTTCCTTCCAACTTCGTCTCCAGTTTCTCCAGCTTCCCCATTTTGTAAGGCGACGGATCCACATCAGTATGGATCACACGTGGGGTTACCTCGGTTAATCTCTTGGATAAGATATCATCAACCAAGGCCTTCATCTCATCGGCCGTCAGTTTGCCACTGATCGAATCTATGGCGTCTTCAACTGTGAACTCAATTCGTCGTCTTCTTCGTCGTCGTCGGAGCCTGCAACTGACCCAACGTCGTCGTCTTCGTCGTCTTCGTCGTCTTTGTCGTCTTCGTCGTCGACGTCGTCTTCTTCAACGCCCGAGACTTTACTAATGCGCTACGAACTTGGCCAGCACCGGCGCGCGCATGTAAAGTGAACACGTCAGGACACCAGAGAAGACATGAGCAGTCTCTGCAAAGGTCCCGATGTGAAGAAGGAATAACAAATAAAGCATTTGTTAGTTCCAAACGGCGTAAGCACGGAACAGAGTTGGTACAAATAAAGATTTGACAGCCGTCTCTATTCGAAATACGCCATTTTTTTTTTTTTTTTCCTTAAAAGCTAGGGTTAGGGTTTGATGGGTCTGCTATGGTGTCCATGGCCAAAAAAAACTAGGGTTAGGGTTAGGGTTTGATGGGGTCGGGGGGGTCGGAGGGGGGGGGGTCGGGGGGGGGGGGAGGTCCTGGTCGGGGGGGGGGGGGGGGGGTCTGGTCGCGGGGGGGGGGGGGGGGGGGTCGGTTCTGCTATGGTCGGGGGGGGTTCTGTAGGGGGGGTCGGGGTTGGGAGGATCTGGTCGGGGGGGGGGGGGGGTCGGGGTGGGGGGGATTCGGCTATGGGTGGAGGGTTGCAGCGGAGGAGTGGTGCGGAGGAGTGGTGGAGGGTGCAGCGGAGGGTTCAGCTATGGGGGGGTTCGGCTATGGGTGGAGGGTGCAGCGGAGGGTGCAGCGGAGGAGTGGTGCGGCGGAGGTTGGGTGCGGCGAGGGAGGGGTGCGGCTAGGGGGGGGGTGCGGCTAGGGTTTAGCGGAGGGGGGGTCGGCGAGAGAGAGAGAAAAAATTTGTGTGGAGAGAGAGAGAGAGAGAGTTATGGCTCTGATACCATGTAGAAAATAATGGTTGGATAATTTTATTGATGGACTACTTCACTATATATAGGGAGTCTAGCTCCTCTACAAACTACATATTCCGATGTGGGACTAAAAGTCCCTTATTGATTCTCAACAAAAATAAATATCCATATTGTCTTAATACCAAACATCCAACAGAAACTACATAAGTGCTACTTCTAAAAGCAGAGATCAAGCAGTAAACAAACGGCTCCCAGGTTGCAAAGTCTGTGTGTGTGTGTCTATGGGGGAGGGATATTTGCTGTGGATGCTACTCATGCTTGGCTTGAACTTGGAAGCTCTTTCGTTGCGTTCACCATTTGGAATAATCTCTCGAGTTCTTCTTCTGTTTCTTTTACAAAATCGACCAAATCCTCTTCAGCGGCTACAGCTTGGCTCGAACTCGGAAGCTCTTTCATTGCATTCACCTTTTCGATTAGTCTCGCGAGTTCTTCTTCTCTTTTATTCAGTACGTCATGAAGATCTTCTTCACTGACTTCAGATATTGCTGCTCCTTTGTTCTCTAGTCATATTACATGTACAAGGAAGAAAGGAGCAGTCAGTTTTAAAGATGCATACATTCATGGTTCAAATGAAGTAAAGGTTTATAGGTATAAATGCTAACAGTCCAGCACTTCTGCTTGGGAAGTAACCACTCATACCAGAACTATGCAAGCCAACAATATTAAGAAATTCCTACAACAAAAAATTGGCTGATAAATCTTTTCTTTGCTACGTTATAAAGATAGGAATGAAAAGCATGTTTCCTCGACTACACATGAGATTCAAAATGTCACAGCTAATGCTAGTTGTTATATATGGGTCGTGTTCAACTACAGAGTGCGACTGACGCCGTCCGGTGATAGGAGAACCCCAAAAGGTGTCGAAGGAGCGATATGAGGCTCAAAGGAGCCAATAGTATCAAACAGGTATACCGACGACAGACTGCCGGTATACCAGTATATGGTGAATTCGTTCCAACAATTGGAGTCCAAAATTACTTCACACTATGTATTGAAGGTATACCAGTGGTTCATATGTTCAAGTTGGATTTGGAAACAGTTCATATCTAAAGGAGCTACTATCGACGGTCCATATTGCTCCAGACTTTGGAAATGTTGGAATTCTTATTTAAGGATCTCCTTGGACCGTAGATTGGAAGTCTTGAAGTCATAAAGCAGCTTGGAGGTTATAAGGATTGTTTGAGAGTTCTACTTTTCTTAGGGCTTGCTAAGAAGCCAAAAGAAGATATAAAGAGATCTCATTGAAAATCTCGTAAGGAAGGGTTTTGCATTACGGTTTTGTGTGTGTAAACAAGGGAGGCCCTGGCCCAGGGTAGGCCGGACGACGGTCCAGGGCCCCCAGACGAAAGGGGGCACCAACATAGATATATCTACAATAGAATTAGTATAGATCATGTGCTTTTTTTAACATAAAAATATTGTGGCGTAGTGGTAATAGTGTTAGACTTTTACTTTATAGGTCCTTGGCTCAAATTTTGGTGGCAATAAATTTTTGTTACATTTACTTCTTTTTTTACATTTATGCATAGGAGGGCCATTTTGAAAGTTTCGCCTTAGGCCCCCATCAGCTCAGAGTCGGCCCTGTGTGTAATCCTTGTAAAAATTTCACTTATTGATTCAATAAAGTTATTCCTTCCATTGTTCCATGGCGTATGTCTCGAGCTTGACCAAACCATGTTATATTGTATGTTTTCGTGTTTGTTCATGGTTGCTATTGCTCGATTAATTTCTATCCTTTTTATTCTCATTGTCGTAAGATTATCTCTGTGTGAGGTTCCTCGTGTTACACGATAATTGGTATTAGAGTTGAGATAACCATAGGGATTTCAAATTCTTGGATGTAGGTCAATGATAGGTGATGATATTGGTTCGCTCCATATTTTTCTAATCGAGACTCTTTAAATCGTTGGTTCATTAAGGTCTGTGGGAGATCTCTCTATTTTGGAACTTCAGGATGACAAGTACCAAGGATAATAGTACAAAGTTCAAGGTGAAAAAGTTAAATGATAAAGATAACTTTTCTGTAGTAGAAAAGAATCAAGACAATTCTTATGAAAGGACTCTAATAAAGTCGTCGCCAAAAGGGCAAGAAGTTGGCTGATATGACGGGGGACGCATGGAACGATATTGACCAAAAAAACAATACATGTTAGAACTTTTTTTGGTGGATGAGGTGACATACAATGTTATGCCAGACTTCTACAGCATCTTATAGTTGAAGGTAAAGGACTTGTATATGACAAAGTTGTTAGAAGTAACTCTATAATTTACGCACGAATGAAAGGACATAAATTTTTAACCATATGAACATCTTCAACAAGATTGTTAGTGACCTTTTCGGTCTCAAAGTAAAGTTAAAGGAGGACAAGACACTTTTACTCGTATCTTCGCTTCTGGTCTTGTGACCATTTGGTGACGACAATCATTTTGAAAAGGAGACTCTCGAGATGGAAGAGGTAACTATGAATCTTCAATAAAAATGAGTTGATGAAGACGCCAAATTGAATTGAGAATCATCGGAATTGATAGTCAATGAAAGGGGAAGGCCAAAGAATAAGGATGTATGCAAGAGTAGCCGAGAGAAATCCAAATCATCCGAATAGAAAAGCGATGCATGCTTTTTCTGCAAATAGACGGGACATATGAAGAAACAATGTCCTAAGTTTAAGCAATGGTTGGAGACGAAAGGGTAAGAATGCCAGCTCAAGCAATTAGAGTAAGCTAGTATTACTACGAAAACCAAGGAGTTACCATGTGATGTACTTATGGTATATAGTGGTTTCTAATGCTTAGATTCTTGACTCTGGGTACTCCTAGCATGTGTCCGAACAAGTTGTGATTCAGCACATATACGAAGTTCAGTTGTGGTGTTGATCTATATAGAACAATACGTCGTGCAAGACTATTGGCGTAGGAAATATCAAATTTTGCATGTTTGATGGAGTAGTGTAAACATTTGTGAACGTGAGTCACGTTCAGAAACTAAAGAAGAACATTATTCTATGGATGCTGGACGTGGCAGGATGTAAATTTGTTGGCCAAAGCGATTTGCTAAAGATAATGAAAGGCAACCTGGAGGTCATGAAGGAAAATAGATTATCGTAAAACTTATATTAATTAGACGAAAATATGGTCATTGGAGGTAAGACCGTCATTACAAAAAGAAAGAGGTGGAGGATAAAAGTTGTGACATATGCGTCTAGGCTACATAAGTGAGAGGGATCTTCATGAGTTGCACAAAAAGAAGTTGTTAATGGCGTTAAAGAGTGCAAGCTTAATTTCTACAAATATTAGACAATGTATAAGCAACATAAAGTTTGCTTTAAGCATACCGTACACAATACCGAAGGACTTCTCGATTAAATTCACTCAAATGTTCGGGGGCGATCACCGTTTCGGTCAAAGGGAGATGTCGAGTACTACGCCACAATCATAGATAACTTCTCATGAAAATTATGGATCAAACATAAGTATGAGGTGTTTGGTTGATTCCAAGAGTGGAAGACGGTAGTTGAGAAGCAAAAAAAGACGAATGGTAAAGTATTTGCAGACAAACAATGGAGGTGAGTACATCTTGAAGTAGTTTTTAGGACTACTGCAGGAACTGGACAGTACTAGGGTATCCAGAGCAGAACAAGATAACGGAACGCATGAATATGGCACTACTAGAGAGAACCAATAATATATAGTGTTGACCCAAACCGGATCACAGTCAACCTAATCTTGAAAATTAACAAAACAATATTTGTCATAGTCCAATTTGACACATCGAGTTCGAAATCAATCTACTCCGCTTATTGGTTCAAGATCACAGCTGCTTAGAGTTTTACTATTCTGTGCATACTAGAGTCTGTATTTTTTATTGTTCTTGAGTATAGGATGATGTACGTTAGGTCATACTGAGCAACTTTGGGCTAGACATAGCTTTATAGGTTTACTTAGCCCAACTCCCAATCAACCCATTCATCCAAAAGCCCACAAAGAACATTATGTCCATAAGAGACAGAGTTCGGGCCGAACTCTGCCTCCCACAGAGTTCGGGCCGAACTCGGTCTCCTAAAATTCAGGATGCTGATTTTTATGTCTTGATCACTGCTAGTTGTCCAACGGCCAAAAATTTGAATTATTTATACCGAATTCTGGCCGAATTCTGCCTACCCCGAATCCTATAAATAGGCCTTGGTTTCTCTCACTTGAAATCATCCGTACTCTTCTCTTCTTCTTCTCTTACATAGCCTATATATTCAAGAGCCTTACCTTCCCATCTACTTAGCATTCAAACTTTCCAACCGTCCAAGTTGCTCGGTACGATCCAGCTAGAAGTTTGAAGTGCAAGAAGTTGTAAGTCACTTGGAAAAGTTCAAGTTTCGCCAAAAGCGATCATTGAAAGAAGTTTGGCGTGCTCTTCTGTGAAAAGGCACGTGGTTGTAAACCTATTTCACAAATAGTGGATTTGAATCCTGAGCTAGAGTTCTCAAGCCTGGACTAGTCCTCCACGAGGGAAACCAGGTTAAAAATCTCACTGTGCTGTGCTTGCTCTCGTGGTATATTAATTGTTTGATGCATTACACTAAGTATAGATCTAGATTTGGGATTCCTTGAGCCGATGTGGATTCATACTTAGGGTACACGTACTATGGTACGATATTTAGGAGGATGAGCATGTGACCACGACATGTGAATCTCGAGATTAACCTAGAGTTAATCTAAGCAACTTAAATCGGCAGAAGCATTGGGAGGGAACAGAATCTTGAAATCGTACGTTACCAGCCACCCTAGTGGAGTGCAGTATCTGATTTGTGAATGCCGAGCCAGCTCTCCCCATAGGAGGGCTGGAACTGTTATTGCTTGTTTTAGCGCGGTAGCCTTTCGAGGGACCGGTGTATTTCGTGCGTGCGTGTATATAATGGATTGGCTAGTCCTGCTGGAACGAAACGATATGAGGATTCCTATAATTAGCATTGCGGGGATAACTTCACCAAATGTAGAAAGCCGCAGGAATGAATGGCCGCTTGAAAAACGACTTGACTGTGCCTTGTACTTTCCGTTAGTAGCCGAGGGACATGGACTGTCATGGTGCATGGTCCACCCTATGTCCTTATTTGGTTGTTGGGTTGGACTATCGTGCTACGACAGGCTGTGGACCGAGGTTACGATCGGAAGCTTTTTATTGTTATTACGATTTATTATTATGCTTGGGTTTTCTCTCTTTTTGCTTCCTTGTGGTACTTGTTATTCGGGACCCGACCTCGCTGGTTTTGTTTGACCAGATCTCGTAGCAGCGCCTGAGGATCCAGTCTTCTATCCGAACAATGGCGCACACCAGGAGCATGGGCACCAGGAACCATGAGTGGGTTTCTTCCTCACTGCTCTGATATCTTCTATTTTGTACTTGGCATTTAGCCACCGGCACCTGTTTAGCCAGCTGTTCTGGACATCAGTTTCCTTTTACATAATTGTAATTAAATCAGACTGCATCTGACTACGGTTATGTACATATGACTCTCGGCACTAGCTTATCATTTTGTATAGCTAAGCTCATGATTCGTTTTGATGAAGCGTCAGGGACGCCTTACTGCTTTGTCTTATATGATCATTATTTACTGCTTCTTATTTTGATTGATTGAGACATAGATGCTTTGTGAGACCATAGGAGACTTGATTGTAGCATGCACCCCCTTGTCTCTTGACAGCTACGATCGCCGTACGACGTTTGCAAACCTCATATGGTGTAGCTGGCCTATTTACCCTTCGGTACTGGAGCGTGACAAGGTTTTATTGGTGGCCCATGCAGGTCTATTTTTCAGACTTGTGGGGTGTTGCGATTATAGGAGTCTCAATCAAAATATGTTCTCCTTGATCTACTGATTCGTCTTCTTTTTCTCCCTTCTTGATTGATAACTTGATTATCATCCTCGATTCCTTTCCGTCCTGTCTTTTGATACCTTGTATCCTTTCCTTTAGGGGCATATCGTTCTCGGCTATTGGAGGAGTCGGCATGGGAGAGCATACAGTAGAGCAGGGACCAGTTGGAGATCAGCAAGGGGCAGCCCCTCTACCTGAACAGATTCATATCGAGAATGTTACTGAGTGTGAGCCAGTTGAGCCGCAGAGGCCAGATGTTCCCATACCTCCAGTGATGCCGGTAGTACCAGTAGCACTCGACACACTGATACTATTGCAGATTATCAGGGGGTTATTGGAAACCCAGCAATACCAGATGGCAGCCCAACAGCAACAGCAGACCCAGCAGCAGGAGCAGAATGTATTACTGAACCAGGGGCTATAGTTAGCTCTTGAGAGAAGTGTCAGGAATGACTCGGAAGCGTTGGGAAGGTTTTGTCGACTTAACCCGAGGTACTTTGATGGCACGGAGGATGTCATTACAGCGGATGCTTGGATTCATGATATTGAGGCCATTTTGGTAGCAGCAAAGGTTCCAGCAGAAGAGAAGGTTGACTATGTCAGACTGTTACTTCAGGATCTCGTCCGCGACTGGTGGGCATCAGAAGAGGTTGGAATGAGGCGTCCTGTTCCTTGGGATAGCTTCACTACCAGGTTCAAGGCCAAGAACTTTGGCGTGGTAGCTCGGTATGAGCTTCAGCAGAGATTTATCAGCCTCAAGCAGGCTGGTAGGATGGTGGATGGTTATGCAGCGGAGTTCTGCAAGTTAAGTAGGTTTGCTCAGACGATGGTGGCGACAGAACCAGTGAGAGCAATGAGGTTCCAGCAGGGACTTCACTTAGAGATTATGCAGCTGGTCGAGGGGCACAACTACCATTAGATGCAGTATTGATGGCGGTGAAGATTATGCCAGTAGCACTCGACACACCGACACTATTGCAGATTATCAGGGGGTTATTGGAAACCCAGCAACACCAGATGGCAGCCTAACAGCAACAGCAGACACAACAGTAGGAGCAGAATGTATTACTGAACCAAGGACTATAGTTAGCTCTTGACAGAAGTGTCAGGAATAACTCGGGAGCGTCGGAAAGGTTTTGTCGACTTAACCCGAGGTACTTTGATGGCACGGAGGATATCATTACAGCGGATGCTTGGATTCAGGATATTGAGGCCATTTTGGTAGCAGCAAAGGTTCCAGCAGAAGAGAAGGTTGACCAGATCAGACTGTTACTTCAGGATCTCGCCCGCGACTGGTGGCCCTCAGAAGAGGTTGGAATGAGGCATCTTGTTCCTTAGGACAGCTTCAGTACCAGGTTCAAGGCCAAGTACTTTGGCGTGGTAGCTCGGTATGAGCATCAGCAGAGATTTATCAGTCTCAAGCAGGCTGGTAGGACGGTGGATAGTTATGCAGCGAAGTTCTGCAAGTTAAGTAGGTTTGCTCAGACGATGGTGGCGACAGAGACAGAGAGAGTAATGAGGTTCCAGCAGGGACTTCACTTAGAGATTATGTAGCTGGTCGAGGGGCACGACTACCATTAGATGCAGTATTGATGGCGGCTGGGAGGCACGAGCTTACTATTCAAAGGTTATCAGCAAGAACTGGAGGCCAGAAGAGGTCTCATACGCAGAGTGCAGGAAGAGGAGCAGTATCTCGAACGTCAGCACCAGTGCCTGGCGTTCGTATTCGTGATACAGCACCGGTCACGACAGTTGTAACAGCACTAGTTCGACAGCAGCAACCGAGACACCAACAACGTCAGGAGGCACCAGTATGTTGCCCTTATTGTGGTAAGGGAGAGCACACTCGAAAAGTGTGTTGGTCAGCGAATGGGCAATGCTTGAGATGTGGAGGTTCAGACCATCGTATAGCTATGTGCCCACAGATACAGAGGCCAGGAGGGCCAACTCAACAGTTTTCGGCGTTGCCAGCTCCAGAGGTAACACCGTATCAAGGGCCAGCACTAGCAGTAAGGCTATTAGCCTAGCGTCCATTACTGACGCAGGCTCAGATGTACCGACAAGTACAGCATCAGGAAGGGCCGCAAAGGCCGCAGCAGCAAGTCCATGGAAGGCAACAGCAGGGGGTTCAGCAGGATCAAAGACATGTAGAATTTGGATTATTTGAGTAGAGGTTGGCCGAAGGTGGTCAGATTGGGGGTAAGTTTTGAGTACTATTCATTATAATTCCTTGAGTTCTCTATTTGAAGAGTGAAGACGACTTTCTCGTCTCACTCATCTGCTCTCGTATCACGTGATACGTGATATTCATCATGTGTCCTGACTACGAGAGTACGTCCTGAGCAGAGTATCGTTCTTGATTAAGTCATTGGTACCTACTTATCTTAAGCGTTGACCCTTGTCCACTTTGGGAGTCAGTGTAGGACCGCGAGGACGAATTCCTACTCAACTGACTCGGAAGACATATTTTATTGTATGTCTCCGACCACTTTCCTTCTCGGGTATGATTATTGCTTGTGCTTTTACTTAATTGTTCTTTCTTTCGTAATCTGTTCATGTGCCATATGTTGTTTGATAATTGTGCTTGCTATATGTCCTGAGTGTATTTCGTGATCTGAGAGCGCGTTCGACTAGTCTTATCGAAATTCCGAGGACGGAATTTTTCTAAGGAGGGTAGAGATGTCACTCCCCGTTCCCGGAATACGTAAATTTTTCCTTTTTTCTGTATATGGTATCTGGCAGCTGTATCTTGATATCATGTATCATGATTTATAACTGGTTATGGCATGGAACAGTATCTCGTCGCGGATTAGTGTGCCACCCCTTGTCCTTGTCTGGTTGTAGGCGTGGCTCACTTCTTCGATGATAAAATTTCTGGACCGTGTTGTGGTTAGGATTTTATTTATTTAATTAATTTAATTAGTTGTATCATGCACCATTTAACATGTCATTAGTCATATGGTTAGGTCATGTTAGGGATTAGTGTTTAGTGGAGCCAACCCTCACCCACTATATATAATCTCTTCCACACTCTTTCTCCTCATTCACTCTTTCATTTATTTTTCTCAAACCAACTTTTAGGCAAGTACACCTTGCACCAAATGGAGAGATTCTTGCATTTTTTATTTCTTGATTTTTTTCCTTTGATATGATTTTTCTATATTGTTCTTCTCATCATCCTCAACAAGTTTAGTACTTGGTATTTTCGATTTTGATGGCTAGTTTTGAGTAGATCTATGTTCCAAAAACTAGAATTTATGGATTTTTATGGTTTTTGATCTATCAAACTAACTCTTTTTCGAAAAATACTTGTTCCATGTTGTAGAGAATTTAATTTCATTCAGTTTAGACCTTTATTTTGTCCCATTCCGAGTCCTATAGCCCAAGTTATGGATATTGGAAGTTTCTAAAACTGCATGGCCAAAAGCTTGCTGGTAGGGACGATACCTCGCGCACCTTTTGGTACTCGCACATTGCACCTCGCGCACCTTTTGGTCATACACCTTGCACCTCGCGCTCACATTTTGGTCCGCACATCTTGCACCTCGAGCACCTTTTGATTCGCGCACCTCGCGCACCTTTTGGTCCACACAACTTGCACCTCGTGCACCTTTTGGTCCGCGCACCTTGCACATCGTGCACCTTGCAACTCGCGTACCTTTTGGTCCGCGCACCTTGTATCTCGTGTGTACCTTTTGGTCCGCGCACCTTGCACATCGCGTACCTTTTGGTTCGCGCACCTTGCGCACCTTTTGGTCCACGCACCTTGCAACTCGCTCGTACCTTTTGGTCAGCGCACCTTGCACCTCGTACAGCTTTTGGTCCGTGCACCTTGAACCTCGTGCACCTTTTGGTCCGCACACCTTACACCTCGCGCACCTTTTGGTCCGTACAACTTGCACCTTGCGCACCTTTTGCTCCGTGCACCTTACACCTCGCACACCTTGTACCTTGTGCACCTTGAACCTTGCACCTTGCAACTTGCAACTTGCAACTTGCGCCATGTGCCTTTTGTCCATGCGCCGTTTGTGCCACTTCATGACTTGCATGCGCTTTATATCCTAAGTGCGCAGTGCCTTCTAGTTTCTCTTCTATCTTGTGGCTCGACCTTCATTCTCGACCTGACTATTTATGTGTGTACTGGTCCTATGCGTGTATTGAGATACAATATTAGTATGCACCGCAGTGATATTTAATCAGTGCTATTTAATGAGTGCACTGAGGTGTGACTCTGCTTTCTAAGTGATCATTCGTGTTATATGTCAATACATGTGTACCTTTCAGCACAGTCAGGATAAATGGTCAGTAATGTTGACGTAGTATATTAATTGTTTGATGCATTACACTAAGTATGGATCTAGATTTAGGATTCCTTAAGCCGATATGGATTCATACTTAGGATACACGTACTATGGTACGACATTTAGGAGGATGAGCATGTGACCACGACATGTAATTCTCGAGATTAACCTAGAGTTAATCTAAGCAACTTAAATCGGTAGAGGCATTGGGAGGAAACAGAATCTCGAGATCGTACGTTACCAGCCACCCTAGGCCCTGTCCTAACGTGTCGGGTTGGCCGCCTCGGATACTGTATAGTCATCCGCACAAGTGGAGTGCAGTATCTGATTTGTGAATGCCGAACTAGCTCTCCCTATAGGAGGGCTAGAACCGTTATTGCTTGTTTTAGCGCGATCGCCTTTCGAGGGACCGGTGTATTTCGTGCGTACGTGTATATAATAGATTGGCTAGCCCTGCTGGAACGACACGATATAAGGATTCCTATAATTAGCATTGCGGGGATAACTCCGCCAAATATAAAAGCCGCAGGAATGAATGACCGCTTGAAAAACGACTTGACTGTGTCTTGTACCTTCCTTAGTAGCCGAGGGACATGGACTGTCATGGTGCGTGGTCCAACCTATGTCCTTGTTTGGTTGTTGGGTTGGACTATCATGTTACGACAGGCTGTGGACCGAGGTTACGACCGGAAGCTTTTTATTGTTATTACGATGTATTATTATGCTTGGATTTTATCTCACTCTTTTGTGCTCTCTTGTGGTACTTGCTATTCGGGGCCTGACTTTGCTGGTTTTGTTTGGCCAGATCTCGTAGCAGCACCCGAGGATCCAGCCTTCTACCCGAGCAATGGCGCACACCAGGAGCATGGGCGCCAGGAACCATGAGTGAGTTTCGTCCTCACCGCTCTGTTATCTTCTATTTTGTACTTGGCATTTAGCCACCGGCACTTGTTTAGTCGGCTGTTCTGGACATTAGTTTTTTTTTACATAATTGTAATTAAATTAGACTGCAGCTGACTACGGTTATGTACCTATGACTCTCGGCACTAGCTTGTCATTTTGTATAGGTAGGCTCATGATTCATTTTGATGAAGCATCGGGGATGCCTTACTGTTTTGTCTTATATAATCATTATTTACTGCTTCTTGTTTTGATTGATTGAGACATAGATGCTCTGTGAGACTATAGAAGAATTGATTGTAGCATGCACCCCCTTGTCTCTTGACAGCCACGATCGCCGTATGACGTTTGCATAACTCATATGGTGTAGCTGGCCTAGTTACCCTCAGTATTCCGGTACTGGGCGTGACAAAGTTTTATTGGTGGCCCATTCAGGTCTGTTTTTCAAACTTGTGGGTTGTTGCGATTGTATGAATCTTAATCAAAACATGTTCCCCTTGATCTCCTGATTCGTCTTCTCTTTCTCCCATCTTGATTGATAACTTGATTATCATCCTCGATTCCTTCCCGTCCTGTCTTTTGATATCTTGTATCCTTTCCTTTAGGCGCACATCGTTCTCGGCTATTGGAGGAGCCGGCATGGGAGAGAATCTAGTAGAGCAGGGACCAGTTGGAGATCAGCAAAGGGTAGCCCCTCTACCTGAACAGATTCATATCGAGAATGTTACTGAGCATGAGACAGTTGAGCCGCAGAGGCCAGAGGTTCCCGTACCTCCAGTGATGCCGGTAGTACCAGTAGCACTCGACACACCGATACTATTGCAGATTATCAGAGGGTTATTGGAAACCCAGCAATACCAGATGGCAGCCCAACAGCAACAGCAGACCCAGCAGCAGGAGCAGAATGTATTACTGAACCAGGGGCTATAGTTAGCTCTTGAGAGAAGTGTCAGGAATGACTCGGAAGCGTTGGGAAGGTTTTGTCGACTTAACCCGAGGTACTTTGATGGCACGGAGGATGTCATTACAGCGGATGCTTGGATTCATGATATTGAGGCCATTTTGGTAGCAGCAAAGGTTCCAGCAGAAGAGAAGGTTGACTAGGTCAGACTGTTACTTCAGGATCTCGTCCGCGACTGGTGGGCATCAGAAGAGGTTGGAATGAGGCGTCCTGTTCCTTGGGATAGCTTCACTACCAGGTTCAAGGCCAAGAACTTTGGCGTGGTAGCTCGGTATGAGCTTCAGCAGAGATTTATCAGCCTCAAGCAGGCTGGTAGGACGGTGGATGGTTATGCAGCGGAGTTCTGCAAGTTAAGTAGGTTTGCTCAGACGATGGTGGCGACAGAACCAGTGAGAGCAATGAGGTTCCAGCAGGGACTTCACTTAGAGATTATGCAGCTGGTCGAGGGGCACAACTACCATTAGATGCAGTATTGATGGCGGTGAAGATTATGCCAGTGGTTGTATTCAGTTTTGGACAAGATTGTAGTTGCGATCAGTTGAGCATTTCTAGCTAAAGATCGTATCGATTGGAAGAATTCAAAGACGAGCTAAAGTTAAAGAAACACAAAATATATGTAATATTCTCATGAGGTGGCTAGTTGAACGACAAGCTAAGGTATAGATTGGTATACCAATTGTCGTGCGACACTATTCCCACACAAGTGGACTGCAGAAAATATGGTAAGAAAATAACTCTCAGGCAAAAATCTTCTACTGTAACAAGCTAGGCGAAAACCTGCTACTATAACAAGCTAGGGAGTCAGAAAGATGTGCATTGCAAGCTAGCTACATGGGATGTGCTAATGCACTCAAATGCACATTGCATTCATAAACTTTAATACTCAGAAATGCGATGGCATAAAAAACAAGAATAAGTTGTAAAAGAAACTGCAGCAATGTAGAAAGGGAAGGGAACAGGAATATGTACCATTAATGACTAGCTGATCTAAAATCCTTATCTCAAGGTCTTTGGGCATTATGATCAATTCCTCAATGCTAAGCGTTGGGACATTTTCCAATCCTTCGAGCGTCTTAAGGTTGTTGCAGTTAGATATGCGTAATTGGGTGAGGCTAGGCATCGACTCCTTTTCAAGCTTCCAATCTCGTAAATTGTGCAAACAATGAACTTTCAGGTAGCGTAGCTGAGGGAACCCACCTGCCTGACAGTGCATTCTCCTTCCGGCATATGATCCTTCGTGTAGCTCAACACAAGTGAGGTTGGGTAGCTCCTTCAGTGTCGGCATTGGGTCGGTACTCAATTGAGAAAACAGTAGACCAAGCTTGGTGATGTTAGGTGGGAATGCACTGGCATCAGGGAGTCGCCTGTCTGACAATCTACCAAATAGTTTGAGGCGACGAAGCGAGTGCTGGCATGAGAAAATGGATATGGCCTGTTTAGGTATTGTTCCACCATAACACGCAGAAAGTGTTAGGCTGCGTAGTCGATGTAGCTTACCGAGTGATCCTAGGAGTGCCTTCCAATGTTCATCTTTAATGTCATCCAACTCCAGCTTTTCAAGATTAGTTAGCTTTACCAAGCCACTCTCTATCCAACTTCCAGCTTTTATGGTCTTCAAGAACCGGAGATCTCTAAAATTTCCTATACTGTTATCGACATTGTCAATGCCGAACTCTACATGTAAGATTTGCAGCCTTCGAAGATTTTTTATTCGCTGGAAATCTACAAATGCGCGCCATCTCAAATACCTGAGGTGGATCAAGGTCTCAATTTCTTGTGGAAGCATCACACCAGAGTTTGCAACTTCCACATCAACCACTCTCAAAAATTTCAACCCGTTTAGAGAGAGATTATCTGTGCTAGAACCCAAGATTAAAGTACGCAGCTTTGGAGTCCTCCATTTCTTAGTGGAGCCATCGATGTAGCTTTCCGGTTCAAATACGTGCAATGCCAATCGCCGAGCCCACTTAATCATTGGAGAAATTGGTTTACTTTGTGCTGCACCGGAACTCACAAAATGGAGGAATCGACAACTTCTGGCTTCCACTTTACAGAAGTGATGGAAAATATTGCGAACACGGATTGCTTTAATACTTCCATCCCCCCGCCTTACAGCCACTTCAACCATAGACCTTTCCGCTAGCTCTTCTAAGAAAGCCTCTGCTAACTCTGTTTTTGCTGTCCCTCGATTTGGTGGTACGAGACCTTCCGCTATCCATAACCTCATCAATCGTCTTGCAGGGATTTCACTCTCCTCTGAAAAAGAACATACATATAGAAAACAAGCTTTCAGATGACAGGGCAATGCTGCAAAACAAACTGGGAATATACATGAGTAGGAACCATTTGCCTTGGGCTCCTTGTTGAGACTGCACAAAACTTCTAACCACTTGTGATGGGTTTTCTCTATAGTTGAAAGCAAGCTTCCTAAGAGCACTACAGATATTGGTAAGCCCTCACATTTCTCAACAAGACTTTGTCCAACAAGTGTTAAGTCATCTGGCAGTGCTTCCACATTTTGAGTCGGATATACCCTCTTCAAGAACAATTCCATGCTCTTGGAACTGTTTAAGAAAGATAGTTCGTGATGGACAATGATGGGGTCCGGAGATCTCGCAAATTCTACGTGTTGTGTGGTGAAGATCACTCTACTACCATTCCCTGCATCTGGAAAGCCGGTTTGAATTATGTCCCATGCTTCTTTATGGATAAAATCGTCCATTACAATTAGGTATCGCCCTTGGGACGACAATGTCTCCCTTAACTTCTTTTTCAGTACTCGTACAACCAACTTCCCCATTCTTACTTTTCCGCCGACTCCTCTAATAATTTCCACCAGAAGTTCTGGAACTTTGAAATTCCGTGGTATCGATATCCAGTACCTCACGTCAAACATTTCCTCAACCTCCTCATTATGATATATGTACTCGGCAAAGGTGGTCTTACCTTGGCCAGTAACACCTATAATAGGAATTACACGTAAATTCTTCCCATCTCTAAGCAACTCAAGTATCTTTCCCTCGTCTTTCTCCAAACCGATGGGGCTATGAGATAAATGTGATCTTGATCTACTTCTTTGCAAACTCTCACATTTGGAACTGCTCCTAATTTCTCGACTTTCGTCTAGGCCATTAAGACCAAGTGCTTCTTTTCGGTTGGAAATTTCAATTATCCTGGTCTCTAGGTTTTGAATAATTGCCCTTCCAGCTCTGTAATGGCTAACTATAGCCCCAAAAATTGGGAAGCAACGGTCTATCATTAACATCGATCTTTCAGAACAAGCACTAGGGTTGCTCCTAGTTAATGTGAGCTGAAAACCTCCTGTCGGAGTCAAATTGTCTGCCTCAAGCATGAATGATTCAACGAAATCTTCTATATCATAAGCAACATCTCTGATATCTCTAATCCAAATTGCAACCAACTCATTGTTTGCTTTCTTGGTAACAGCATCTGGTATGGAACATAAGACTTGCCGCAGCTCTCTCTCCAGCCAGCAGACTTCTTCCCTCACTCCATATAAAAGAGAGGGTTCTTGCAAAAGGTAGATGCTCAATGTATCTGCGACAACTGATACAACGGCTTCTTCCATCCTGTCGTCCTCCCTGTTTCAGAAAATAATACGTATGTATGAGTCTATGTGTAGACATACATAGATAGCTGGAGAGACGTGTCTATGCGTGTGAATATGTGCTGTGTGTAGGGGAATGCCTTTCATTTTGCTCTTGGGTCATAGAGATGACCCAACTGACAACAGCATATAAGATCATCTTACATAAACACATTCTTTTCTAGTCAGTGGAGTTCACAAGAATCTGACACTGGGGGCACAAGAATCCAATTAAAATTGTTATAATTGTAATGAACAAAGAATATATATCCATAGTCAGTAAGTTGTGCCTAACTTGTATAATTTACTAGGAAACTTGAAACTCTTTCTATGGATGATAGCAATACAAAAACAAATTCCTTAGAAGTTTTCTAAAAATTACACAAAAACACAACAATCAGAATATATCGAAACATGATTTCTGAACAACATAAATAAATAAACTAACCAGGATAATTGTAGCCAAAGCTGGGTTTTCTAGTGGCGATCTGGGAAGGGGTTGCTTCCTACGACACAATATATAGAAACAGACGATGACTTTACAAAGCCAAGACTATGTACCACTATCCTTCTTTTCAAACAAGTCTCATCTAACAATTGTATTAACCATCTAAGATTTACACCTCCCATCAGGATCAAAACAATACTCAAGACCGCAGCAATGCTTCTGTACAAGCTTAGATGCTTTCCTTGATTGGTCAATTATCAAGAAGTCTCATCTAACAATTGTATTAACCATCTAAGATTTATACCTCCCATCAGGATCAAAACAATACTCAAGACCGCAGCAATGCTTCTGTACAAGCTTAGATGGAACAACTTTCCTTGATTGGTCAACTATCAAGAGGTACTATACATAAAACAAATTGTACATGTAAAGTTAATGATGAATCACTACGCTTCACGGATACTTCCCGGGATAAATGTATCCTTTACCGTATCAGTATACAACACATATTGGACAGGATAACTCCTCGATACTCATGCTGCATATGGCTAGACTCCAAATGAATCCAAAACATAATTATTCAAAGGGGACATCCTGGGCCTAAGATGGGTCCGTCCCTGATTTCACGTGTGTGTGTATATATATACCCCTATACCTGAACTTCCTAAAAGTAGCATACTGAATCCATATGGTACCCAGATTTATCCATGACATGACAATGATTATCAGTATTGGGTACAATATTAATGCCATGACAATGATTATCAGTATATGTTGTAGAAAATAATAGATTGATTATTTTATTGATGGACTACTTCACTATATATAGGGAGTCTAGCTCCTCTACACACTACATATTCCGATGTGGGACTAAAAGTCCCTTATTGATTCTCAACACTCCCCCTCAAGATGGGCGATAGATATTGATCATCCCCATCTTGTTACATAGCTTCGACAGACTTAATGAACTAAGACCCTTAGTCAGACAGTCTGCAACTTGTTCTTCTGAGCGGACATGGTCAATCTTCAGTATCCCTTGTTCCAGCTTTTCCTTGATGAAGAATCGATCAATCTCGATGTGCTTCGTTCTGTCGTGCTGAACTGGATTGTTAGCTATACTTATTGCAGCTTGACTATCGCTCAGAAGACGCAATGGTGCTCCCTTATCCAGCTTCAACTCTGTCAGCAATGCTTTCACCCATAGCAACTCTGACACTCCCAGAGCCATTGCTCTGTATTCTGCTTCAGCTGTCGACCGTGCTACCACAGACTGTTTCTTGCTTCTCCATGAGACCAGATTTCCTCCTACAAAAATACAGTATCCCGTGGTAGATCTTCTGTCGTCTATGCAGCTCGCCCAGTCTGCATCACAGTATCCTTCAACTTCTATGCGTCCATTCTTCTTGAACCATAGCCCCTTTCCCGGCGTTCCTTTCAGATACCTCAAGATCTGAAATACTGTTTTCATATGACCCTTTCTTGGATCATGCATGTAGCGACTCACTACACTCACCGCAAATGAGATATCAGGGCGAGTGTGTCCCAGATAAATCAATCTCCCTACAAGTCGTTGATATCTTTCACGATCAACGGGCTCTCCTGCTTCTGCTCCCAACTTGCACTTTTGGTCAATTGGAGTGACCGCTGCTTTGCATCCCAGCATTCCTGTCTCCTTCAGCAGATCTATTGTGTATTTTCTCTGTGAGAGAACAATTCCTTGTTCGCCTTCACACACCTCGATACCTAGAAAGTACCTCATCGCTCCTAAATCTTTCACTTCAAACTCCTTCGCGAGTTTTGACTTCAGTTTAGTGATCTCGACTTCATCATCACCTGTGATCACTATATCATCCACATATACAGCAAGTATAGTGATGTGGCCTCTTGCATGCTGAAGGAAGACCGTATGATCTGCATTTGTTTGACGGTATCCCATGCCTGTAACAGCCTTTCTGAATCTGTCAAACCAGGCTCGAGGGGATTGCTTGAGCCCGTATAGTGACTTCTTCAGTTTACATACCTTTCCTTGCGACGTCCCTCCGTTTGATTCCGTAGCATAGCACCCAGGCGGGAGCTCCATGTATACTTCTTCTTGCAGGTCCCCATGAAGAAAGGCATTCTTCACATCCAACTGGTACAGCTTCCATCCATAGTTCGCTGCAATGGAGACCAGAGTTCTTACGGTGCTCATTTTTGCTACTGGGGCAAAAGTCTCATCATAGTCTATTCCATATGACTGTGTGAATCCTTTTGCAACCAACCTCGCCTTGTACCGCTCTACTTTTCCTTCTGGCGTCTCTTTCACTGTGTACACCCATTTGCATTCCACAGCTTTCTTTCCTTTTGGTAATGGAACCAGCTCCCATGTCTTATTTTTCTCCAGTGCTCCAAGTTCTTCCATCATTGCAGCTTTCCACCTTGGATCTTTCTTTGCTTCCTGCCAACACTTGGGCAACGAAGTAGAGTCTAATGATGCAATGAAGGCTCGATAATTCGAAAAAATGTTAGAATAAGACAAGAAGTTGGCAATGTCATGTTCGTAATCATCAAAACGAGCAGGAGCCTTACCCGCATTAATGCGAGAAGATCTCCTTAAGGGAGCAATAGGTGGTGGAGAGATCGTACCATCCGAGTCGGAGAGATCCGCATCAGAATCCGAGTGATTCAGTGCGGGGGCAACATCTTCAGGAGTTGGAGCAGGAGTAGACAAGGGACTTGGTACAGTAGGCACAGGACATGGTATAGGTACAATACTGGACTTCTGTTGTCTTCTTTTGTAGACTTGGAGCTCCTTTTCCCTTGTTTGCTGCTCCCCCTGCGTAACATATGGAACTTCTTCTTCATTTTCTGTATCTGAGTCACTGTGCTCTTCCCCTTTCGTCCAGTTTTCTACAACCGGACACGGAACCGAGCCGACGACCACATTTGGGCTTATTATCTCTCCCTCACATCGAATACCATCTGTGTTAGGTGTGTCACCAAATGCGGAACCTTCATCCGAACCATAGTATGGTTCGAGTTCTCTGAAAGTAACGTCCATGCTGACAAACATCTTTCGCTCGACTGGACTCCAACAGGCATAACCCTTCTGAGTCGCCGTGTAACCGACAAAGACACATTTAACTGCCCGAGGATCCAGTTTGCCAACGCCTGGCCGATTATCCTGGACAAAGCATACACATCCAAAAACTTTTGGTGGAACAGTGTATGTATTAGCTCCAGTAAGCATCTCCAATGGTGTCTTCCAGTCCAATACCTGAGATGGCATTCTGTTGATGAGATAAGAGGCCGTCAATATAGCCTGCCCCCATAAGTGCTTTGGGACATTCATAGCCAGCATCATCGTCCGTGCAACTTCCAGCAAGTGTCTGTTCTTTCGTTCCGCCACACCATTTTGAGCCGGAGTATAAGCACATGAAGTTTGATGAAGTATTCCATGAGTTGAAAAATACTCAGCAACCCGCTTATTCGTATACTCCGTCCTATTGTCGGATCGGAAACACTTAATTTTAGCGCCATATTGTGTTTCCACGCGTCGATGAAAGTCCTAAAAGGCCTCAAGGACGTCACTTTTATTCTTCAGAAGGTAGACCCAAGTCACACGGGTATAACAATCAATAAAGGTGACGAACCATCGAAAGCCGTTAATCCCGGTTGTAGGACAAGGGCCCCATACGTCTGAATGTATCATGTCAAAAGCAGCTGAACTCATATTCCCTGTGCTCACATACGAGCTTCTGGTATGTTTTCCCAAAGCACAAGCATTACAAAATAACTTCTCTTTATTAGCCCTTTGATATAAGGACGGATACATTCGACCAATAACCGGAAAAGAGGAATGTCCGACACGCCAGTGGTGGAGTAGCAAGTCGGCTTCAACACTGCGACAGGAAGCTTCTGGTGGTACGTCTGCTACCAAGGATGCCAATGCTTTGTCCAGTCCAATCCTGTCCAAATACCACAGCCCCTTATGCCATGTGCCAGTCCCAAGTCGTCGTCCTGTCCCTTTCTCCTGAAAAGTCACCTGAGGAATGTCAAAGGAAACAGTACAGTTAAGATCAAGTATAATGGCACTAATGGATAGAAGATTGACAGGAAAAGATGGAACATGAAGGACATTGGTTAGAGTGATGGAAGGGGTGCATGCGACAGTGCCTTTACCCATTACAGGGCTGGATGTACCATCAGCGGTCTGAATACTCTCCGGCAATGGTAGGGAAGAATATTCCCGAAACGCACCACAGGACCCCGTGACATGGCGAGATGCCCCAGAGTCCATAATCCATCCTGGCTGATGGATAGATGCAAGAGCACGTGCAGAATCATCGGTGCTGGTTTGGGCAAAGCAAGTGAAGTGATCTCCCGAGGATGAAGACGGCCCAGGACTGTCGGCCGAACCCAGCTTCGTGCCACGCAACTTCTCAAGGAACTCCCGCTCAAGCGGGGTTATTTCAGCCAGGTGATGCTCTCCTTCTTCCGCCAGATTTGCTTTGTGGCCGTCCCTTCGACCAGCATAGCCTCCTCTACTACCACGTCGGCCTCCACGACCCCGTCCTCGATCAGTAGACTGATTGCGCAAGGGTTTTGGACAAAATCGGATGTAATATCCGGAGTCACCACAATTGTGACAAACACCACCCATAGATGGAGGTTGATTGAAGGCAGCAAGGGCAGACTTTTCAACCGCGGCTGGCTCCCCCTGGGAGGAGCCCTTGTTGGGCATCAACTTCAGTCGAGCTTCTTCCTGTGTCATGACAGCGATAGCTTCTTCCAAGGTCGGGAGCGTGGGTTGGGAAAGGAGGATATTCCGTCGCTGCTCAAATACAGGGTGTAGTCCCTTCAGGAATTTCATCATACGCTGCCGAAAAATATAAGCCAGGAACGTCTGAAAGTACTTCGCGAAAGCCGGTTCGACTTGTGCATCTTCCATCCCAAGAGGATCATAATGATCCAGATCAGACCAGTACTTCTTCAACAGGGCCGCGTACTCAGAGGTGGTACGGTCGTCTTGGGCCACCCTATCGAGTTTATCTTGCAGTTGAAAGACTCGCATAGGGTTGCCGGAGCCGGAGTACATATCTTTGAGAGTCTGTCATATATCAGCAGCAGCCTCCATAGTCTCGACATTGTCCGACACCTGGTCGGTTAAAGAGGCAGTCAACCACCCAGCCACGACGTTGTTGACAATCTCCCACACAGCAAACTCCTTGGTGGAGTGATCGGCTGGCGCCTTGGCTTGGCCAGTGACATAGCCAACCAAGCCACGTCCCTTCAGTGTCCGCATTGCCTGCCGCGACCACTTCAAGTAGTTGGAAGTTCCTTCCAACTTCGTCTCCAGTTTCTCCAGCTTCCCCATTTTGTAAGGCGACGGATCCACATCAGTATGGATCACACGTGGGATTACCTCGATTAATCTCTTGGATAAGATATCATCAACCAAGGCCTTCATCTCATCGGCCGTCAGTTTGCCACTGATCGAATCCATGGCGTCTTCAACTGTGAACTAAATTCGTCGTCTTCTTCGTCGTCGTCGTCGTCTGCAACTGACCAAACGTCGTCGTCTTCGTCATCTACGTCGTCTTCTTCAACGCCAGAGACTTTACTAATGCGCTACTAACTTGGCCAGCACCGGCACGCGCATGTAAAGTGAACACGTCAGGACACCAGAGAAGACATGATCAGTCTCTGCATAGATCCCGATGTGAAGAAGGAATAACAAATAAAGCATTTGTTAGTTCCAAACGGCGTAAGCACGGAACAGAGTTGGTGCAAATAAAGATTTGACAGCCGTCTCTATTCGAAATACGCCCTTTTTTTTTTGTTAAAAGCTAGGGTTAGGGTTTGATAGGGCTGCTAGGTCTAGGGTTAGGGTTTCCATGGTTAGGGTTAGGGTTAGGGTTGGATGTGGCGGCTGTGGGAGGGGGGGGGTCGGGGGGGTCGGGGGGGGGGGTCGGGGTTGTTCCTGGAAAAGGGGGGGCGGTCCTGAAGGGGTGCGGGGGGTCGGGGCTGGAGGAGGGGGGGCGGGAGGCTGCGACAGGGGGGGGGGGGGGTCGGGGCTGCTACAGGAGGGTGGGTGGCGAGAGGCTGGAGGAGGGGGGGGTCGGGGCTGGAGGAGGGGGGGTCGGGGCTGCTACAGGAGTGCGGGGGGTCGGGGCTGGAGAAGGCGGGGGCGGCGGGAGGCTGCGACAGGGGGGGGGGGGGGGGTCGGGGCTGCTACAGGAGGGTGGGTGGCGGGAGGCTGCGACAGGGAGGGGGGGTTCGGGAGGCTGCACAGGGGGGTCGGGGCTGCACAGGAGGAGGCTGCTACAGGGTCAGGGCTGAGCGGAGGGGGGGGCAGCGGGTTAGGGTTTAGGAGGGGGGAAAAGTTTGTTTTGTGGAGAGAGAGAGTTATGGCTTTGATACCATGTAGAAAATAATAGATTGATTATTTTATTGATGGACTACTTCACTATATATAGGGAGTCTAGCTCCTCTACACACTACATATTCCGATGTGGGACTAAAAGTCCCTTATTGATTCTCAACATATGTAGTGCAAATAACTATAGTGGTCAGAGAAATGAATTGTTAGCCCCAAGGTGTACCAAGATTACTAAGGCCAGGAACAACGGAGCTTCATGATATCAGGTTAAATGCAAGAAACTTGCTATCCGAACTTCATGATCTCAGGTTACAAGCACACAAAGAATAAAATCCGTTCTTCCTTGCAAACACAGTTGCAATCGAGATAGAACGTTCACATCATAAGAGAGGATGAAGAAGAAATGAACAAAAATGTTCTTTTTATGTTCGCAGACGCTACAATGAGATAGACCAAAAATAAAGAGAAAATACACTAAGTAAATCTCTTTACTGGGATGAACAGATCACCGTTGTTCAAAACAAGATTCACCCCATAGACGATATGCTCCCTGAAGCCAGCAAGTTCACCAAAGAACTTCTGGAATGCTCCTGTCACTCTTGGACAACGTGAAAACTCGAAAGTGAGAAACTGCTCATAGGCGCATTGCACATTATTGCTGCTGCTATAGATGGCGCATGGACATTCTAGAGTGTGATTTAGTAGCCCTCATTTTCTCTTCCTTCTATGTTTTTTCCACCCGCACAAATGAGAGAAGTGGACCTCTATTTATAGAGCAGCCCAGCACCTATGAGCGCATAGACATGCTCATGTGTGCATATGCACTGTCCGACCAAATCTTACCAAATTCGTGTCATAGAGTCCTATGCGCCGACACAGCAACACGCCGCACGCTGACAACGTCGCATACGTAGCCACGTCGAAAGCAGCAGAACGCATGCGCTCTGACAGCGCCGCCTGCACCGCCCATGTCGTGCTCTGACAGTGCCAAAGGCAACCACGCTTATGCATCTAGCACAAGGACGCATAGTGCATAGACCCAAAGCGCATGGACTCTTAGCACATGGACGCATATGCGCATGGCCGCTAATGTGCCTGACCGCTTATGTGCATGGACGCTTAGCGCATGGACGTATATGTGCATGGTCGCTAATGCGCCTGACCACTTATGCACATGACCGCATATACGCCTGGCCGTATGCACGCCTTGCCGTATAGAGCCTGACACAAGAGCCACGCATGGCCACACATGTGCCTCGCATTACTCGCGCATAGTCGCGCACATAGCCGGCACAGAGTCGAGCATATGTCCGCGCATACGCCACGAGCATGCGCCCGCACATACACCCGAGCTAGCAACCGTGCATGTAACTCGCGCATAAAAGGAGCACACGAGCGCTATGTGACGATATTTTTGTGCTAAGTGCGTCATCAAAGCGCCACTTCGCACCCTTCGTCCAAGTCAC
This sequence comes from Iris pallida, assembly GCA_029216955.1. Lineage (NCBI taxonomy): Eukaryota > Viridiplantae > Streptophyta > Magnoliopsida > Asparagales > Iridaceae > Iris > Iris pallida. Next base: position 37,207,619 of record JANAVB010001800.1, read on the forward strand.
TAAAGCTCTACGGGACTTAGCTCATATGGTTTCCCATAGTGAGTGACAAAACAAATGCTTGTTTCCTGTGATTTACACTTAATCCTCTAGGAAAATCAACTCACATGGGCCACCTCACCCCATGTGCATATACCAACACAAGCATAGCTATTATATTGATATACACCATGGTGGTTTTCCATTATGGGACTAAAAGTTCCTAAAGCCAAGTGAAAATACCAACAACCACCCATATATAACATAATATATGGTTGAGTGTTTCTCACAGTGACTGCCCTCATGCATTAGAAGAGATGTCGCCTCGACTTGAATCTTCCCGCATGGACAAACAGCAGTAAGATACAAGAATGGACTGAGCCTTGAATTCTCCACCATAGTTGCTATTCTTCCCACTCACACAATGACATCATTAGTGTTTTCGGATGAACATTAAAGGTCCTGTGCAAGTCTGATTTTGGTGTATTTTTGGGTGTCTATAAGTTTACCCTCAAGAGATGGTCTGTATCTCTATTCATACACTCTAGGTGAGTTCTTTTTGTTAAGAGTCCCAAAATGAAGCATTCGCTTCCTTGCGGTGCCACGCCGCTATGACATAGCATAAAGCCGATACTTTACATCTTTTACCTCATCATGGTGTCATACTACTGTAGCATGAGGACATCGGCCTCTTTGTAGTATCGTACAACTCAACATGAAGTCTTGCGCTTCTTTGTGATACTACGCCGCTATGACATGGCTTGAAACCAAGACTTTACCCTACCTGGTACCTCATCGTGGTGTCACACCACTGTAGCTGTCACGCTCCGATTCAGAGAATCGTTCGTCCTCGCTTTGATTCACACCGAATCATTCGTCCTCGCTAGGGCGTGATGTCGTACAAGTCTGGTGTTGCACTTGTACAAGGCAAGACGTGCATATTTGTGTCATTTTGAAACATTTCAAGTAAATCCATATTTGCAGAAACATTGAGTATGCAGAATAGAAAAAAATAATTGATTTTATTGATAATTGCAGCAAGATACAACTTTTCTCGGTACTCTCTGAAATACCGTTCCGGCTTACATTTATTCATGCAAAGAAAAACAACTGATAGGCTGTCATGAAATAACTTCTCGTTCCATACATTATGCCCTTTTATTACATTTGAAAATCCAACCAGCAATCTTGAAAACTCCGCAATACTTTGTGCGTCTTTATTTGAAAACAACTTGAAAATAGCAGCAACTCAAAAAGCTTTAATTCTGACTTGTGCCCGCACCTTCTCCAGTACCTGTGGAGGAGGGGTCAGCACATTATAAAAATGCACTGATGAGCCCCGTTGGCCCACTTAGCTAAACCGACATTTGAAGTTAATGACAAGCATTTTAAATCATGAGATTATTAGGGAGTAGTAATTCATAATGAGGCAACATGATATTATATGAAAGCAACTGTTTACTTTACCATCGTCCGAATCTAGCTTCCTACATAAGATACAAGATAATAATAATACTTACCGCCTCTGTACAAAATATTGATTAGCATGCATCCTTACAACATGACAACTGGTGTTATTTCACTATTTCGGACGTTGCCATATAGGACTTCAACGGTAATCGGCGTGTCATTTCACCGGGTTGCGAGTCCGAATGAAATGTTCTGATACCACGTACCCTTAAAGTACGTTTAGACTTCCCCTATGGTCGGATTGGCCCCAGCACTGGACATACGTCCGAGGAAGCAGTCACCCCCTTGTGCATAAGTTGTCCCTGATCATGCGAATGCGTGTCCAACTCGATAAGCACTGTGTGCATAGTAAAATTTACTTGAAAGTAAATAAGTAGCATTTCATTTGCATTCATCACATCATAACATAATGACTATTCATTTTCCATCATTTGTCTCATCCTTTCATATTGTATCGATTCGTTACAGTGTAACAGTTAATGCATCATTTCATTATTCATAGGAACAAGCATCATCTCATAGGGTCATGTGGCATTTCATTCATTTATTTGTGTTAACAGCATAATCGATTCATTTCAATGTTCATTTCACTAACTTTTTAGTGATATTGACTTGTGGCATTCAACGCATCAAGTTATCGATCAACGGATGTAGTATGGCAAAAAGAGAATTCATTTAGTTGGCATGAAGGAGCAGCAGAGAAGGGACAAATCACCACAGAGAATCCACACTCACCAATTAGAGAATTGCAAAGAGGGAGAGGAACACTTGTGCGCTTAGCCTTCCGTCACGCATCCGCCTGCGATGACACCAAAAGTTTGGTTAATACTCCGTCTCGTTATGTTCTTTTCTCTCAGAATTCTCAAAAATAAATGTTATCAAAATCGATAAAAACGGACAAGAATCAAATCATCGAAAACCATTCAGAAAATCACCCATCAAAACCAAGCAGTAAAATCAACAACAAAACATCCAGAGAAAACACTTGGACTCATTTCAAGAGAAATTGATCCATTAATTGGAAAGGTTCTTATGCATTTGGACGTGATCGATTAGATGCCGCCGGTAAGTTTCTCCAATACTCGGTTCCGACCGAGTTAATCAAGCCACAAGCCTTACATAGTGAACCGCTAGGAGCGGGGCACTACAGTAGCAAGGGGTCACCGGCCCCTTTGTAGTGCTGCCTACAACTCTCCATTCTTCAGCATTAGGCTGCATGCCTATATGCGGTGCTATGCCGCTGTGACATGGCCCAAAGCCGAAGTTTTACCCTGTTAAGGTATCTCATGGTGGTATCACCCCACTGTAGCATTGAGTGCTACGCTCCTTTGTAGTGTTGAGCTATCCGTATCTCATGTCAAGCATGTCAGCCATCCACGATGTCCGAGAACTCATTAAGGCGTCAAAGCCATCCTCCCACAGGACTTGTTCTTTATAAAGAACAAATAGTAGACCACAGTAGTTCCGGATACGTATTCCACACTATCCCAAAGGACTACCTACTGTACCTAATATTTTTCCAATCAATGGTCCTCCCTTGAACCAAAAGCTAGATGCCTATTAGATTTCTCTTTGAACTAATAGCATAAAGTTTTATGGTAGGATTGCAAGACACAATATCAGAGGTCCATCAAGCCCATTTTCTTGTTGATTCTTCGACCAACTGGAACTTGAGGCCATTGTGAACAGATTCGTCAGACTCCTGACTCCGATCATTGTCCACTGTAATGATCCACGCTGACTGCGCTCATTCAGTGTCCCTGTGCCTTTGTCTTACAATCCTCTTCTTATTATAGAAGAGATCATCTGATGCCATTATTGCAGCTACCTGGTTGTCGCAATATATCGACATCATCCGAATTCACGCACAACCTACAGAATGATCATGTCTGGTTGTCGCAATACATCGACATCACCTGAATTTGCGTACCAACCACATGAAGATCATTAATTAGTTCCAAAAGGTATTCTACTTCGTTCCCGAAGTCATACTGCTTCATCTGTTGCAGATTAAAGTGCATAGAACTCAGATTCCATAATGAGAGAAACGTCTGGTTTTTCGACTTCATCGATATAGCAGTACCACCCATGGATCTACTTCTGAGTAACTGTTGTAGTGCATCCTTTTGAGTCCCTGAGAGATATCTCATCACTCTCTTCACAGCTTTCCAAAGATCAACACCTGAATTGCTCGTGAACTGACTCGGCATGCCTACAACAAAAGCTATGTCAGACCTTGTGGTATTTGTAGCCTACATCAAACTATTGATGACGCTCGAGTACACCAACTGTCAGATCCTACTTTCTGAATATGGCTTCATCCTTTGATCACACCTGTAAGGAGTATTGATCCCTAGAAGATCCTAATATCCGTAGCATGTGATTATATTTTAAACGTAGTGAGCTTGTGACAGAGCAAGCCCAGCTGACGTCCTGATTATATTAATTCCCAAGATGACATCCGCATCTCCCTTTTCATTCACAATGAACTTGGACTAGAGGAACATCTTTGTTCTTGCAACGTATCTACATCTGTGAACAGGATTAGCAAGTCGTCCATATAGAGACAAACGATGGTACCTCTATCACCAGTGAACTTCGTGTAAGCACACACATATAAGACCCGCTGATCTTGCAGCTATTTAACCTGTTGACTAGGTCAAACTACTCATGCCGCAGATTGGGAGCTTGCATTAGGCTGTACATGGATTTCACCAATCCTGTAGACTTTGTCTTTAAGACTCTAAATCGACAACTCCATCTGACTGTTGCGTGAGAATCCCTCATGACATTTCTACATCCAAAAGAACTATCTTGACATCCATCTGATGAAGAATCAACTTTATGAATAGAAGTCCCAGCCATCGTCATCCTGACAGTTGACACCTTATCTACTGGAGCATATGTGTCAAACTCATCAATCCCCTAATTTGAGCAAACCCCTCCGGCTACCAGCCTAGTCTCAAACTTGTCAATGGTTCCTTCGGCCTATGTCTTCATCTTTATGAAGATTTAATGGGTTTAGATCCCTCAGGCAGATTAACTACCACCCAATTGAATTGGATGTTAAGGAGTCGGTCTCATTATAGACTCACTCTTCCCAGAAGATTACATACCTAGTCTTCATCGTGTAGTGCCGGCCCTGTCCCGCTCAGTCAATCGGAGGAATCGAAATGTCGACGGCGTTTGGACTTAGCCATGCAACGGCCTGCTCGAAGTCCCGCTCGGTCGAGGCGACTCCTCGCTCAGGTGGGTGACTTCGGTGAACTTGCCTCAGCTTGGCCTTCGTACTAATAAAACGAAAGTTTTTAAATGCACAAGTAGGCTTGATAATAAAAGAGACGAATTCACATAGCTAAGGGAATAATCCCAACTTGGGTCAGACTGAGTTAGAACATAGAAAAAGGTTCCACGGTCGGCTTAGAAGTATGCACGGCGTGCTTTCAAAATGACACTCGGTCCTTCGTCTCGTGACTTGGGAGAAGGAAAATTAGTCTTCGCCACAAAGCTATGAATTAGCCTAAGTCATAGGCGTCGTCCGCATAAATGCTTGATAAAGCAAGCACGGTCCCATCGTCCAAGACTTGACATATCTATTGCTTGTCTCACGGGTTAAGTTGTATCGTACGGTTTGTGGCATAAGTCTAGGCACCCAAAGAACTTGGTTGTTCAAGTCGAACGCGTGCACGATACGTTCCCACGATGCGAGGCTCGATATAGCATTTGCTCGTCAAGTTGTTGTACGATTGAGTTAGGCAAGAGTTTTGTTGGGCTATCAAAGTCGTAGCAAGCACGTCCTACGAGTTCTACGGCTGGGTATAGCCACAAAGTCCCACGATCTTAAGGCTCATCATATAGAGTATGACTTGAGCGGTAGCGTCGTGTTGAACGCAAGTTGGTTTAAGACACAAGCCACGGTTTGTTCAGTAAAAAGTTAGCCACGGTCTATGGCACCTAAAGAACACGTTTGTTCAAGTTAACTAGGAAGGCTATGCAGTAGTCGTTCCTGAGTTTTCAAAGAATGGAGAGTTCAAGCGATGGTTTGTCGCCGAGACGGTCCCTCGTTTGAGAGTCTCATGGTTCCAATGCACATTTTGCATGATATGGTTTCGAGCACATTTTGCTAAAGAATATGGTTGAGTCGTTCCACAGATTAGGCCATGCATTTATGTGAGTCTAGATGAAGTCTCGTAGGTACGTGGTCATGGACAACTTGTCGACAAGGGCAATGTTTCTTCGGATCGACAACCTGGGCCCAGGAGACCGATCCGGCCATAGAGGAAATACGGTATAGCTGATGCTGGGTAGGCAACCAGGGATTCGGTAGGCTGTCATTGGGACTAGCTACCTGCATTGACCGACCCATCCTATTCCTAGCTATGTCCACGATGGCTAGTCAATGCCAGTGACCTTTCATATAGGTAAGTTGGCGTGCTAAGCGGCTATCCGCATGCACGTTGTCGGTCGAATCAAAGGAAGTGTAAACACATCACAACTGAGTCAAGGAAGGTATGCACGGTTGCAACACCAGTATGAAGCCTAAGATTTGGCTATAGCAAGGATACGTGCTTCGGCACGAGTCATGGCGTCGAGTATTAAGTTGTTCGCACAGAGTCGCATAAGTCGGATTTGAGTCATTAAGAGTAAAGTCAAGAAGGGCCGTAAGGCGAGTTTGATTAAGAAATGTTGAGTTGCGAGACACGACCTTGATATGTTCATGCACGGCCATGCTGTCACGGCACAAGTATAGGCAAGACTAAGTAGGGAAGTACTGTCTCAAGTATATTGAAGCACGAATAGAGTTTATGGCATGACCAAGTTGCTGCATCCCAAATATAGGCCGAAAGGTAAGCACGAGTCAATAAGTTGACGTCGTTGACACGAGAAGGGTCTAAAGGAGGTAAGTACGAGTCGATAAGTTGACGTCGTTGATACGAGAATGGTCTAAAGGCAAGGTATAGTTAAGTTGTTGGTACAAGGCACGATGATGGTCTGAAGACACTAAACAAGCTAAGAGTTTGTCTTAAAATTGATCATAAGGCAAGAATAGAAAGACAATCATAAAGGGATTATGTTGTACAAAGTAAATGAACGTGTTGGTTTTGTATGGATGGGCGAGGAGCTCACACAACCAGTACAGTTGAGTACTGACACCCACACAGTGTTTATGTGCAGGCACAGGTAGAAGCTCGTTGGCGCAGAGCTCGCTTGGATGCGTCGAGACATGGAGTTCCTTGACGTTTTGAGGAGTGAGGTCGAGAGTGCGGTTGCATGGAGTCAGAACTTATATGAGACATAAAGTGTGGACATCGCCTATCTAAAGCATCTGCTGGCTCGTCAAAATCCAATGAGAGATGAGAGAGAGCAGAGTAACTTGTATTGTGAGAAAAGTGAGCTTGAGTGATTGTAATTTTGGCCTCGTGCCCACCTATGTAATCTTTGTTTCAATATCATTAAAGAGCATTTTGAATGACTTGCGTTTTGTTTCAAGTTTCTGCTGGTATTAATCAATATTTCTGCTTTGGGACTTCTGTGCGATGACCCCATCGCTTAGCATGTAATCGTCCGTTATGGAACCCGCCTTGTACGAGCACATTCTAGGCTCGTGCGGCATTACGTCTTTGTGAGGATGATCGGTCCTACGGGACCGGACGTGACACATCGTCTCATCAGCCTCCACGTGATGGGTGATAAAGTCATCCCGAAATCTTTCAGCCTTCTTACTCGTTTTGCTTGAAGCTCAGTGGATATTGGTTCAAGCATTGTCACGCAAGGACAACCTTCTACTACTCGTTCTTTGGAAGTAATTGCTTCTCTGGCATCAACAATGTTCTCCGGAACATCCGCGAGAATAATGTTCTCGTCTCTAGCAAACTTGTCTTCAAAGAATTTTGCATCGTGAGACTCAATGATATGATTGACACAATATCAAGAGATCTTCGACCATAGCTTTCAATAGCTTATCCTAGAAATACGATCTTCTTGGTCCTCATCTCTGGCTTCTGAATCTTGAAATCATGAATCTTCATGTACACCAGACACCCGCACACTCGAATGATATTCAAGTCAGAGCTGACCTTGAACTATTGTTAATGAGAATTATAGTCAGATATGCAAACGGTACTTTATTCAGTAATAAACGTGGCCGTATAAACAATCTATTCCAGAAGCATATTGGAAGATCCACAGTATATATATCATCTCTGACAGCGTCATGAGCTTCCTCTCTGAAACTCCTTGGATTAGAGATACTACGCTGCGGTCGTTTCATAGCCAATTTCATGTTCATAGCAGAACGATGTGAATCCAGGAAAACGATACTCTCCGCCTTGATCAATCCTGAGTTATATAAAGAGACTACGGAGCAGTCGTTTCATAGCCAATTCTATTTTCATAGCAGAACGATGCGAATCCAAGAAAATGACACTATATCTCTATAACTTATGAATCTCTTGAGTTGTCGACCTACTAGACGTTCATCTTCAGCCCTGAAGTCCCTGAACTTGAACTTCTCGAATGCTCCATCCTTCGACTTGAGAAGACATCCGAACATATAATTCGAGAAATACTTCAACCCGGTCTGTAGAAAATTGATAAAAGTCACAGATTTCTGAGTGTACAAACTCCAGGAGATCTGTACTTTGGTTCAATCGTCTGAGTAGCTTCCTGACAGTCTCGTCTCTGCACAGACTTCATATCCCTCTACCTTCTTACCCCCACATACTGGAGATAAGGCCTAGATTAGACATCTTAAGACTACTAATACATAACATCCACTCTCAGTCCATTCCTTCATAACTCAATAAGAAACTTCGGCAGAAGTCCATTCCTTCACAACTCAATAAGAAACTTACATAGCATCCACTCTCAGTCCATTCCTTCACAACTCAATAAGAAACTTCATTGACATCAGCAGAAGTCCGAATATCCCTTCAATACTGAACACATATCCAAAACATGTTCCTCGTCAAGAAATCACCATCTGGTTAGTACGGATGTCAATCTTCAAGTCTGTATCGGACAACAGACTTCTTAAGATTAGGTCCTAGGAAATCTCTGGAACATGCTACTCGCACTCCAGTATCCTTGTCGGTAGTCCAAAACTACTTTCATGATCCTCAGATATTCTGCTAGATATATGTTCGTCATCGAGACCTTCGTCATAGCAAGACTCGTCCTAGATGAACAACTTCCTTTAGAGCATACGTGACCAAATGCACCAGTGCCCGTCCACTAGTCAACTACCATGCTAGATAACTCAACTTATGCAACAATAGCAACCAAGTAAGTAATCAAAACAACTAAGTTTAGCTATACCTTGCTATTTTGGTTTGAAAAGGATTTTGCCATCCTTCTTCATATAGTCTTCCATCCACCGGAGTAACAGATTCAATCAGGCTTGAGCAAAGATGAAGCAGACTTCATTCTGCACTGTTACTGTCTGGAGCAATTGAAGAGACATGCGCTGAGATATACAGGATCCCACGTGCATATGCTGACCGCGCATAAGAAGTCATGCACATATTACCTCATGCGCAAATGAAATCATGCGCATAAGACATCATGCACATATAGCACCATGCGCATAAGACATCATGATCATGCGCATATAGCACCATGCGCATATGCCTGCAGGAAGCAGAGATTGCCAAGTGCCTCTGTCACAAAGCGCAAAATCCACCATGTGCCTCTGGCTCCATGCGCAAGACTGACATGCGCCTTAAGCACTATGCGCGGAGTCTGCTAGGCACATAAAGTGCCATGCGCCAGATCTGTTGGGCTCATATAGAACCATGCCCAGATCTGCTAGATGCATAAATCCAAGCTGCAAGTGCCTTGGACATCTTCCATACGATAACTTGCACATGATCAAATCTCCATCCAATATTGCTGCTTAAGCACACTGAGTGCCAACTTCACAGCAGCAACAGTCCTGGGTAGGTGCCCAAATACACTCCAACATTTTAATGAAGGACTTCATCCTCATCAAATGCTAGAAGTGTAGTCCATCAATCTTCTCAAGTCGTTAAAACTTGTGATGAGAAGACTTGCACGGAATTTCTACATCTTCTCGGATCTTGCTTTGAGATTGTTAGTCATGAGGCCTATCAAGATGAGAACTAAGGCCAGGAACAACAGAGATTCATGCAGGACTTTTCATTCTGCCCTCTGTTTAATCCTAAAGAAGAAGTCCAGGGTTCCATGCAAGAAACTAACTCCCCGAACTTCATGAATCCCAGGTTACAAGCACACAAAGAATAAAACCCGTTCTTCTTTGCAAACGCAGTTGTAATCGAGATAGAACGTTTACATCATAAGAGAGGATGAAGAAGAAATAAACAAAAATATTCTTTTCTTTACGTTCGCAGACGCTACAATAAGATAAAACAAAAATAAAGAGAAAATACACAAAGTAAATCTCCTTGCTGTGATGAAAACCGTTGCTCAAAGCAAGATTCGTCCCATAGAAAATCTCCTCCCATGAGCCAGCAAGTTCACCAAAGAACTTCTGGAACGTTCCTGTCACTCTTGGACAACTTGAAAACTTGAAAGTGTGCAAACTGCTCATAGGCGCATTGTACTTTATTGTTGTTGTTGAAGATGGCACATTAACATTCAGAGTGAGATTCAGTGACCCTCACTTTCTCTCTTTTTTGTTTTTCCAACCACCCAAATGAGAGTGGAGCTCTATTTATAGAGCAACCCAGCACCTATACGCGCATAGACATGCTCATGCACGCATACGCGTTGTTCGACCAAATCCTACCAAATCTGCATCACAGAGTCCTATGCGCCGACACAGCAACGCGCCGCACGCTGACAACGATGCATGCGCCGCCTACACCGAAAGCAGGCGCACGCATGCGCTCTGACAGTGCCCATTCCACGCTCTGGCAGCGCCGAAGGCAACCACCCGTATGTGTGTAGCGCATGGACGCAAAGCACATGGTCGCTAATGCGCCTGGCATATGTGTTGGAATATTTAGTATGTCATATTTAGTAGATTGTATTAACATAAAAGATATTGGAATATCTGTAGAAGCATGAAAATATCCATACTATGCGCCCAAATAAAGAAGTGACTATGCGCCCACATGTAGCAATTCTATGCGCCCACATGTTGTAAATTCTATGCGCCCACATGATTTTTCCAGAGGTGAGCGCATGGTTGTCCTCCTACACTATGCGCCCAAGTCAGAACAGCTCTACGACTCGGTCATCATCCACGATCAGTCATGGGTCGAGGCATACGGCTACGCCAGTCTCCACGAGCAGTCGTGCACTACCCACGATCATCCAGTTCTTATGCGCCTACATCCTATGCGCCCAAAGCAATATTATGTGCCCACAGGGAGATCAGTGTATTCTCCACCTATGTGTGCATAACAGTCGTTTTAGTGCAAGATGACTATAAATAGAGGACATATGCCTCTTCAAATGAACAGAACAGAGAGCATTTCAGAGCCAAATTGTTGTCCTTCTTGCCAGTGAGCCGAGAGTTAGCAAATTTCTTAGGTTTTCTTCCACTTTTGTAAATCGGAGTGTCAACGGAGTAAAGGAGCAACTGCCGCTCGATCTCCATCGTCCCATTTCCCAGAATTCTTTTTGTACTCGGAGATTCTCAATGCAAGATCTCTCAGGTGTACTCGATTTGTGGTGCCTTGCGCTAATAAGAAAAGACAGTGATTCTTCTCTTTTTTGTAAGTGTCTACAAAAATGGCGACTCTGCTGGAGACTACCTTTTCCTCTGATGAGAAGGTGGTGACGTAATACGATACCGCTAAAGTGGGGAGCACTCAGAAGATGTTGATCGTGAAGTTCGATCAACAAGCGTTCGAAAAGATGATATCGAGGGATGGCTCTACTCTCTCAAAATCAGTGGAGCGAAACAAGTCTCGCAAGACTTGGCTTCCGAAGGCTTGTGCTGCATGTCCTGCCAGTGCCGTAGAAGATGTGCAACCGAAGGGGAACTCTGTCACATAGGCGCATAACTCTTCCACAGAAGCTCCCAATGCAAAGAAGGCGCATACTGTTCAGGGCTCTACTAGCCCAGCGACTTCTCTCTTGTTCAATCGACAACAGAGTGTTCAACTCTCGAGACTTGGCAAAGAAAATACTACGATGCCAAGAATTGAAGTGTTCGACACTCTGGGCAAACTCAGCGAAGCTTGCAAACGAAGAGGGCGAAACTGGGAAAAAACAGTGATGTTTTCCAAAGCATGCGCCCAGGACTATGCGCCCAAAGGATGGTGTGGGCGCATAACTCTGGTCAGAAGACTTCCGTCTTCAGTAGGCTGTCTACCACTATGTGCCCAGGCTTTGATGATCCATTCTATGCGCCCACAGCCAGGAAGGCCAAGCATGCTGCCAGAACTTCTGGAAAGCATGCGCCCAAGGACATGCTCCAGGGTCTATGCGCCCACAGCAAAAAGACAGACCCCAACGCGTATAGCACGGAGCTATCTTCAAGGTCATCATGGAACTTAGGTGTGGGGGTTGCCCCTGCGCATGAACTAAGTCCGGATATGCCGATTTCCCTTACAAACCCATATACAAAGCGGGGAAATGCATGTGAAATGGGTTCTAAGGCAAAGCTCCTTTCCGCCGATTTGCGCGACATGATAAATCATAAGCGTAAGGCGAGAGAGATCACTGCGACTCATGAGGTGCCTCTACAAGAGCGTCCGTGCACTAGTATTATCATCAACTGTTGCTGCTCCAAAGCAACGAAAGTTCCTCCAAGGCAGTCTGTGTTTCGACGACTGCAGCGTTCTGATGATGAAGAGCCATTATGTATTTCATCCAACATGACTTCATGGGGTCCTCCCTACGGGAGCCCCAATAAAAGAAGGTGGACCACTAATCCAAGCTTTTCTTTTAATTCTGCAAACAGGAGAAGAAGAAGTCTGCCAGCAAACAGCCAGCGAGCTGTTTCACTTGAAGGAGTCTATATGGGTACTCGGTTGAGAACAAGATCCCTTATAGACGGCGAGGACTCTCAAGCTGGGGGTGGTGTTCCCTCAGAATCTCAAGCTGGGGGTAGTACTCCCTCAGAATCTGAAGCAGACGACCTCTACGCTAGGGGTAGCCTTCCAGATGACGATAATCTCTTCGAGTCCGACGGTGACTATCTACCTCCCCTGCCTGAAGACGAAGGCCTTTTCAACTCAGAGATAGACAGCATCAGCACCAGTTGTACTGTCACCTCTATTCATCCTCGCATGCTATCTACGTAATGATGGATAGAGAGAGACCTGAAGAAGCTAATGATCAAACCAACAAGCGGCTGGAGAATCTTGAAATGGCGTTCGCCAAGATCACTGACATGCTTACCAGCATCATGGTTGTCCAAACTGCTGGGGTTATTCTCCCACTTCAACCGAACGTCTCAGCACACGCTAGTCCGGTTCATAGCAACAACCCTCATTCACTACAAAGGGAGTGCCATTCTATTGCACCTCCTCCAAATCCCGTAAATGCTGGAGGTGGTCCTTCGTCGACAGCACTTAACAACCGTACAGCAGTCGTTTCTTATCATCTGCTCAATCATCAGGATGCAATTGATTCTCTTGTTGCCCGTCTCGATACCATCTCATACAAAGACGAGCTTTAGAAGATGGGAATATCTCAACCTTATCCTCCTAAATGGGAGAATGCCACTTGTCCTCCTAACTACAAGCTATTGACACTAAATTCGTTTGACGGGATGACTTCTCCTCGCCAACACATGACATACTTCAACATGCAGACGCTGCACTTACCAAGAGACGATGCGTTCTTGTCAAAGCTATTTATCAGCACCTTGCATGGAGTAGCTTTTGAATGGTTCTGCAGTCTGCCTGATGGTTGCATTAACTCCTTCAAAGACTTGGAGAGGCTATTCCTAAATAGGTTTTACGAAAGTGGCATGCATGTTAGTATGTCCACCCTCATCGAGACCAAGCAGAGGAAGAGTGAGACTGTTATTGCTTTTATCGAACGCTTCAGGCGACTAGCCTTGAAGATGCCCTTCAGTATACCAGACTCGGAGCTTATGGATACTTGTCGGCATTACTTCCTTCCTACAGTGAAGTTCTGTCTGGGTATACATAAGTATGATACATGGCCTGCTTTCATCGGGGCCGCTGATGCTGCTGAAAATGACATTCCTAATCTGGAACTACTGGGGTTGAAGACAACCAAATCTGAAGACAAAGACAAGCACCCCCAAACTATCCCTATCCGTGGGGGTAAAGGAAAAAAAGTCTTGAAAGTTGACACTTCCAAAGGAGCTCCCAATTCTGAGAGTGCTCCTGACAGACCCAAGGAGACTTTCTCCTTTGACAAGGATGATGTTATTACCATTTTCAATACGTTGATGAAGGGTGATAAACTGGTATTGCCTACACCACGACGTCCTAAGAAGTCATGCCGACTCAGCGACCCCAAGTACTGTCTTTATCATCAGTACGTGCACCATTCTACCAAGGATTGTATCGTCTTGAAGATGAAGATACAACAGCTCATCGACAACCAAGTTATCAACCTCGAAGCTGAAGACAAGGTCGTGTCTTCTAACATGATCTCTCTTCAATTTGGTGACTTTCCTTCCACAGAAGTTCCAGACGGCGTAGTTCCAATTCCTAAGGCAATAATGGAAGTCGTCAACATGCCGCCAGCTCGCGATTCAACATCAACTTTGGTGCCACTCACGACGGAACGTGGTGAGATTATATGGGTCCATCCCGACCTTGTGCAAGAAATGAAGCAGAAGATAGTGTCTTCCAAAGCAAAGAGGGGCAAGAAATACAAGCCATGCCATATGGTGTATTATCCTATTTATGAAGTCCTATCTGGTGAGACACGATCCGGCAAGACTTACCTACGGACTTATGACCCCGCACAAGAAGACGTAATGCCTTCTCAAGCTCCTGCTGGCCCCACAAGTTCAGAAGCTGGTCCGTCTTGGTCCTCAACTACCGATAAAGCTAAGCAGAAGGAGACGCGATTTGACAAATCTTTGAAGTCACTAGCTTCCGAAGTCATGGATCGGCCTTACAACTTTGACATACTGGCACAATTGGCCAATACACCTGCCAGATTGTCATTGTTCGATCTACTACGGCTCTCCAAAGAGACGCGTAAAGCTTTAAGTGAGGCATTACTACATGCCGACTCTTATCTCGCTGAAGTCAAAACTCCCGCTGAAGATCCAGTCTCTTATCCTTATTGCCATAACACTATGGAAGTGGTTCCCAACATCACCTTTTCACAAGAGGACATGCTACTAAAAAATAATCGTCATGATAGACCTCTGTACTATACAGGGTATATCGGGGAGATTAAGGTAGATCAGATGCATATCGATCCAGGTTCCTCCCTCAGCATCATCCCTAAAAATTTACTCCAAATTCTAGGGATCCCTTTGCACAAACTGTCTGCAACCAATATAACTATCATGACTTTCAATACTGGGAGAAGTCATCCTCTGGGCAAGATCCGTCTCAAGTGCCAGATTGGTGATCTCCGGACAGAGGTTGCTTGGTATGTAATCGATGCCAATGTGTCCTACAACGTCTTTTAGGACGTCCGTGGATACACGAGAACATGATTGTTCCTTCTACCCTTCATCAGTGCTTTAAGTACGTCAACAGTGATGGCATCGTGAAGACAGAGTTTGCCGATGTCGATCCTTTTAAGGGTATTGAAGCCTACTATGGAGATTCGGTACTCTATCAATCTCAGCCTCCCAAGGATGACGACAACGAAGCTGACGATGAAGCTGAAGTTAATTCATCCGCCAGTGACGGTCCCCTGGTTATCCGAGTCAAAGGACGTACTACTCCAAAAATTACTTCAAAGCCTCTCACAATCTAGGTAAAAAAGAAACGTCCTGATATTGCCACACCATTGACCATCACTCTCCGCAAAACAACTCGGGTGAAACCTGCTGAAGCCTATCCTCCCAATCCTGATGAGTTACCCTACATAGTGAACTTGACCAAGTCTGTGACTCCTGTCCCGGATAATGACGCCCTTAATGAGTATATTAATAATCAAAATAATGTACCTTCAGTGGATGATGTTATCCCTGAAGAAAAACTCGCATATTTTCTGAGTAAAGGTTTATCTTTGAATTACTCTGATGTCTACCAGTACGTAGATACATTGTACGCCTTAGAGCATGGCATAAGACCACATCTCTACATGTCGGTCACGACATCCCGTCTGCGGAAAACAGTCTGGCCAGAGGATATCCACTACTTTATCGTTCCAGCGAGAAAGAAGGGTGAAGAACTAATCATCTTCGGTCGAATAATTGGCGTAAGAAAGTTCGTTCTGAACTTTACTACTCCCAATTACAACGCCGAAGCTGAATATAATTCAGGTAAAATGCAGCTTTACCGATATAGTTGCAGGCCAAGAATATCATCCAGAACATGAGATATGATATAAAAAGCAACCAGGGACTAAACCACGGTAAAGGACGACGATTGTCAATACGTCACTTTGCTCCTCCCGGCAAACCCGAGAACTATTATCAATGAAATGGTGTTGGTTTGGGTTATGTTACTCCTCCAACAACTCCTGAAGGATCAAATGTTGAAGTTGATCGTTGTTCTAATTCTTTTGATTCTTGCTTTTGGGATTCAGACTCCAGCATTGGAGACATGTTCAAAGCAACTCTATCCGTCAACATGGTATCAGTTAACCAAATTGCAGAAGATGTCCAATCAATTGAGCTCGAACAATGGGCTCAAAAGATGGACACCATGTGGGAGTTACGTTTCGAACAACGTGAACCACCTACTGAAGACGAAGTCGTCCAAGTTAATTTAGGAGATGAATCATCTCCTAAACCAATCTTTATCAGCAAAAGTTTGTGTGGTGAAGAACGGCAATCTCTTATACAGCTTATAAGAGAATATATCGACGTCTTTGCATGGAGCTATGAAGACAAGCCAGGCTTAGACCCTAAAGTTGCTATGCACCGCCTAAATATCTCGTCTAAAGCTAAGCCAGTGAAGCAGCAGCAACGGCGGTTCAGACCAAATATCATGGAGGCCATCGAAAGTGAAGTCAAAAAGCTTGTTTCAAGTGGTTTCATTCGCGAAGAACAACACTCTGACTGGGTTGCTAACGTTGTTCCGGTCATGAAAAAGAACGGTAAAGTACGAGTCTGTATCGATTACCGTGATTTGAATCCTGTATGCCCAAAAAATGAGTTCTCTCTACCGATCACCGACGTAATGATCGACAATACTTGTAGCTTTGAGCGAATGTCCTTCATGGATGGGTTCTCAGGCTACAACCAGATCAAGATGTTTCCCGATGATGAAAAACACACATCTTTTCGAACACCGTTGGGGGTATACTGCTATACGGTGATGCCCTTCGGATTGAAAAATGCGGATGCGACATACCAGCGAGCTATGAACACAATTTTTTGCGAGCATTTGTACAAAACAGTGGAATGCTATGTCGATGATATTGCAGTTAAAAGTCGCCTCAAGGGCAACTACCTCCAAGATTTGAGAATGGTGTTCAAACTGATGCGTACATACCAACTTAAGATGAATCCAACCAAGTCTTTTTTGGGAGTCTCCAGCGGCAAGTTCCTTGGTTTTGTTATCACTTCAAATGGTATACATCTTGACCCGGAGAAAGTTAAAGCTATCCTCGATATGCGTCCTCCAAGAAATCTCGAGGAGCTACGCGGACTTCAAGGAAGGTTAGCCTACATCAGACGATTCATTTCAAATTTTTCTGGAAGGTGTCAACCGTTTACTTAGCTCATGAAGAAAGGAGTATCTTTCGTCTGGACTGAACAATGACAGCGCGTATTTGACGACATCAAGAAGTATCTCACAAGCCCCCCAGTGTTGGTGGCTCCGATAGTCGGAAAGCCTTTCTTGTTATATGTTCACGCTATGGATCATTCTCTTGGTGCCCTATTAGCTCAGAAGAAGGAAGGCGATCATGAACAGGCAATCTATTACCTCAGCCGCACGATGGTTGGTGCCGAACACAGATACACACCTGTTGAAAAGGAATGTCTCGCACTGGTATTGGCTATCCAGAAGACACGTCACTATGTGTCTGGACAGACTATCCATATCATATCTAGAGTCAATCCTCTCAGAATACTCATGACTAAACCAGGTTCTCTTAATTTCCGTTTAGCTACATGGGCAATGCTGTTGACTCCATACGATATGCTGTTCGTTCCTCAGAAGGAAGTAAAAGGCCAAGCATTAGCTGACTTCTTAGCAGCTCATCCAGTGCCAGAATCTTCCAAACTCTATGATGAAATCCCAGATGAAGTGGTTGTCTAACACTGCAATTGAGGAAATCCCCATTTGACGAATGTTTTTTGACGGTGCGTCAAGAACAGGACCTAAAGAAAATATTGTGGCCGGAGTAGGGATCGTGCTTGTTTCACCCGATCATCTGTTTATACACCGTGCGTATTCTCTCGTGGAACCTTGCACCAACAATGTGGCCGAATATAACGCCCTACTGATTGGCCTTCAACTGGCAAAATAACTGTGAGTTGACTATCTTGAAGCTTATGGTGATTCTAAGCTAATAGTTAGTCAGGTTCGAGGGGATTATGAAGTTCGTCATGAAGATCTCATCCCATATAACAAAGCGACGATTGAGTTGGCTTCTACATTCGCTGGATTCTTCATCGAGCACGTACCTCGATTACAGAATATAGAAGCAGATGCTTTAGCCGGTCTGGCTGCTTCCTTGACTGTTCCTACCAACACTCAGCATTCGATCATAGTGTCTAGTCGAGAGTTGTTCTGTGCGAAAGATGTCTTGTATATTCATCACAGTTACGCAGCAGAGACGAACGTCGACATCAAAGACTGGAGATTTCCTTTCACAGACTAGGCTGTCTACGGAATCCTCCCTGATGACCCGAAGGAAGCAGTATCTATCCAACGGCGATCTCTCAAATTTTACTATGATATAGCTACCAAAATGTTGTACCGACGTTCTTACGATGGATTACTGTTACGATGTTTATCAGACACAAAAGCCAAACATGCACTATGTGAGGCTCACGACGGAATTTGTGGTGCAGACCAACCAGGCCCCAAATTACGGGATTGTCTCAGACGAATAGGTTATTATTGGCCCACGATGATAGCAGATGCTGTTGAATATGCAAAGAAGTGTAGGGCTTGTCAATTCCACGCTGATTTCATTCATCAACCTTCGGAGTTTCTACACTCGACGGCGGCATCTTGGCCTTTTGAAGCCTGGGGTATGGACGTCATCAGTTCAATCAGCCCGCCATCCTCCAGAGGACATCGGTTTATCCTGGCTATAACCGATTAATTCTCCAAATGGGCGGAAGCTATACCGTTCATCGAAGTAAAGACATCAAACGTGATCAGTTTCGTCAAACATCACGTCATCTACCGCTTCGGCCTACCTCGCAGGATCATCCATGATAATGGTCCACAATTTGTGAGCCATGCATTCTATCGGTTCTGCGATAAGAATCGAATTCAGAATGTAGCATCTACCGCTTACAATCCAGCAGCTAATGGATTAGCAGAAGCTTTCAATAATACTATCATCAAACTTCTCAAGAAGTTCGTGTCTTCAAACAAGCACGATTGGAATGAGAAGCTCCACGAATGTCTCTGGGCCTACTGCACAACGGTTCGGACTCCAACAGATATTACGCCGTTCTCTCTGGTTTATGGAAGTGAAAGAGTTCTTCCCCTAGAAATCCAGATTCCCTCTCTTCAAGTAGCCTTAGCCAGTGAGTTGACTGTCGAAGAAAGTTATCGTTTGCGACTACAAGAGTTGGAAGCGCTAGATGAAAAACGTTTATTAGCTCAACAGCGTATTGAGCTATACTAAGCATGCATTTCTAGAGCCTTTAATAAGAAGGTGAAGGAAAGATTCTTTCAAGTTGGTGATCTGGTCTTAGCAGTGAGAAGACCAATGGTCATGACGCACAAGACAAAAGGAAAATTCCAGCCTAAATGGGAATGTCCTTTCCTTATAGAATTGGTGTATTCTAACGGTGCGTATCGACTAACCAAGCCTGATGGTGACTTGCTTATGATGCCGATCAACGACAAGTTCCTGAAGAAATATTATTTGTAACCTTTATATACAGAGTTCACAGATACTCTGTTTTAATCATGTAAATGTACAGTCCAATGTTTATGTGATTCGGAAAATCATCTAACTATTATCCGTATTTCAAGAGTCTTGAATACGCCATGGATAATAGGTCCTCTAAAAAGATTCCTCAGTGGAATTATCTTCGTTTGAACTCTGTCCAAACTCGATCTTATGAAAACGGTCACGTCCATATTACCTCTGAACTGTTTTCCGATAATTATTCCCCAGTGGGATAATTAAGAAATGTTTTGCCACGTCCATATAACCTCTGAGCAAAACACTCGTCAAAGATAATCACGTCCATATTACCTCTGAATTATTTACTGACTCTTACTTAATGTTATATATCCGTCCACGTCCATATTACCTCTGAATTATTTACTGACTCTTACTTAATGTTATATATCCGTCCACGTCCATATTACCTCTGGTCAGATATAAAACATCCTCTGCTATTATGTCCACACTACCTCTATTAGCAGTTTCTTTTAACTTATTATCTATGTTTGAGAATCTTGAATATAAAACGGATAATAAGTCCACATCAAATTCTCCAGCGGAATACCCACCAGAAATATTTCTACTACGTCCACATTACCTCTAGTTCTGATATTTCACAAACTACATTCATGAGTTTCGAAAGCCAAAATATTCTTTATTAAAAACTTCTCTCAAAAAGCAGAGAAAGGAAAAGATACAAGAGTTTTTATGGCTAAATGAGCCAATTACAAACGAAGACCTAAGGAATACACAACCGATTGATGCTATCCCTTAAAGCCGTAATCTTAGTTTGAGACTTGACAGTGGCGTGACGACGCGCTTCTTCCTGCCGAGTAGCTTCATCCTTGAAGGGGATCAGTTTCGCGTGCTCTCCATCTAACTTCACCGGTTGTTCTTTCAATTGGTCTGAAGTTGTGGCAGTCACAGCAGCCTGAACCGTATAGTCTTCATTCTCAGACACAACTGTACTTAAGTTAGCCTCCAGTTGGGCAATCTTATTGTGGATCTGCATAATGTGATTATACTTTTCGGTGATCTGGGCGGCCAGCTTATTCTTCGAAGCAATACGAGCCTCGCTCGCAGCGTTGAACTGTTCGTATTGATCAGCCAACTCACTGATCTCTTTAGCAAGGGCATCCCTTCTTTCTTGGAAAGTAGCTTCTTCTTCTGCAAGAGTCGCAACCAAAGCCTCGTCTTCTTCAAGAAACAGCGATGTTGGGCTTCATTACTTGGCTTCCCGGAATTTGGCCACTCGGTCCTCCAAGTCATTTAGAACTTTCCTCAAAGCATTGGCCCGCTCTTCATAGCCAACAATGCTTTCAAAGACCGTCACTTGGCATCCGGCAATAGCCTTTACAGGTCCAAAGGCGGCATTCCGGTTTAAGACTCCAGGAAGCTTTACTTTCAGAATGGAATAGAAAGTTTTTATGACTTCCTGGGCCAATCTCGTTATCCTCAGAGGAAGTCGTTGGGGAGGGAGCTTGATGGGGATCTTCCGCTCCAGGAAGAGATACTTGATAAGAAGCCGAACCTGACAATAAAACAATATATATATCAGTAACGGAAAGAAAAAAAAGAGTGCGAAAGAGTTGTAATTTCGTACCTTCTGCTTGCTCAGCGCCAACTTGAACTAGGTCATCAGCCCTGGTTACAAGGGAATCAAGAGCAGGCCCAGGTTGCTCAATAGTGACAACGTCAAGGTCCCGAGCATTCCCAACATCAAGTTGTATATCTTCCATGGCCCCAGTTGGACCTGGAGCAGATCTAGTAACAGCCGCCTTAGTGCGCTGTTCAACTTCTCCTTCCGCAGTCGATGCCGGCTTACTGACAAATTCCTCTGCACCAACAAACCTAGTGGAACCGGAGATAACTTCTTGTCTTACCCCAGTGTCTTGGGCAACTTCTGTACATTGTTCCCTCTCCTTGTCTACAAAGGAATATACGACGGCAGTCAGCCTCGCGAGGAGTACGCAAAATTGAAGTCGGAAAATCTCATCCGAAGTAAAGTGCAAAGATAACATACCTGCGGGAGGGTGAGATGATTGGACTTGATTCTCGTCCAACTCCTTTATCATAGCTCCAATCTCAGACATATCTCCTAAAGAGATATCATAGGAGGGACTGGCTTTCTGTTCACCATCATAGTCCGGGCCTTCGCCCTGATCATCCCTTTACTCAGCCCCTTTGACTGGGGAAGACCAACCTTCGTCCGTTGGTTGAGGACAAGTGGGGGACACCGTTGTCACGTCCACTTCTTCAGACGAAGAAGCACCTGTCTCGGTCGCAACTTCGAGGTCCTGTGCAAAGGACAAACGCAAGGGTGAAAAAGCGTTATTCAAAGACTGCACGAGTATTGGTTTGATCAAAACGGCTATGGAGTCTAGAAAGGGATCCACCTCCTGGATAGACGGCCCGTGACGCCGTTTCACCTCTTCGAGTCTTCCGAGAAGATCTTCTTGGAGGAGGCAAGCCGACACCCACATCCTTGGCTTTCTTTGTCCCTCTTGTGGCAACAGTCTTCTTCTTCCTCTTAAAAGTTGACTGTTGGGCCAGTTTAGTTGAAGCTTTTCTCTTTTGAGGAGGATCAGGGAGAGCAGAGTCATATTCGATATCCTCTCTCTGAGGCACTGTAGCAGTCGGCTCCCCAAAAGCGGCTCTTTGTCGTGGTGCTGCGGCAGGCTCGACGGCTGGAGCGACACTCTCCTTTCTGCTGCCCTCCGCAACTTTCGGGCTTCTTCTACATTTGCAGGAGTGGGGGCAAGCCTAGTCCCCAATACCAAACTCTGCTCACGATCATACCGAGGATGAAGGGTATTGATCTGAGTATAAAACTTTGCAGCGGCATAGAGCAGATGGGTCTCAGGCTTATCTTCGGGCAGAATAAAAATCGCTTTTGTACATCCGGCGTTGTAATAAACCCATGCACGCGCCCCATCGATCAAGCTTCCTATCGACTCCAGATGAGGGCTAGGATTGCCCAGAAGAAGCTGACTATCTCCAAATTGCCGCGCGAAATGGCTTGGTAGATAAGGCTCCAGGTAGGTGCGGTTCCTATTCCTGAGCACCAGATGAGAGGGCCTGATAGACTGGAGCCAACGGAATGTCCCAGTGGTCAAGCTAGTAGTGTGTGCTCCCTCATCTACTAATGTGTCCCCTGCGTTGACACTGGGGGATGGAGGGGATATTCTGAAGAACTCGTAGTTCGGAAGGAAGCTCCAAGCCCTTCTACAAGCAGGCATTCCAGTGACGGCCCAGTTTGCGTCACAGAATCTTCGAAGAAAGGCGTCTCCTGTCAAAGAGTCCGCCATCAGCCTGGCAACATCTATGCGCCCAAAGAGATAGTCTGTTATGTGCCTACAGAGCCATAAGAAGACAGTCTCCCATGTTTCTTTCAATGTATTTTGAACTCGTTCGAGTATCAAAAATTTTGAAGTGGGTTTTGTAGAAGCATAAAAATATCCATACTATGCGCCCACATAAAGAAGTGACTATGCGCCCACATGTAGCAATTCTATACGCCCACATGTAGTAAATTCTTTGCGCCCACATAATTTTTCCAAAGGTGGGCGCATGGTTGTCTTCCTACACTATGCGCCCAAGTCAGAACAGCTCTACGACTCGGTCAACATCTACGATCAGTCATGGGCCGAGGCATGCGATTACGCCAGTCTCCACGAACAATCGTGCACCGAAGCATGCGGCCATGTCAACCCCACGATCTACCCACGATCATCCAGTTCTTATGCGCCAACATCCTATGCGCCCACAGGGAGATCAGTGTATTCTCCACCTGTGTGCGCATAACAGTCGTTTCAGTGCAAATCGACTATAAATAGAGGACATATGCCTCTTCAAGTGAACAGAACAGAGCATTTCAGAGCCAAATTGCTGTCCTTCTTGCCAGTGAGCCGAGAGTTAGCAATTTTCTTAGATTTTCTCCTACTTTTGTAAATCGGTGTGTCAACGGAGTAAAGGAGCAACTGTCGCTCGATCTCCATCATCCCATTTCTCAGAATTATTTTTGTACTCGGGGATTCTCAGTGTAGAATCTCTCAAGTGTATTCGATTTGTGGTGCCTTGTGCTAATAAGAAAAGACAGTGATTCTTCTCTTTTTTGTAAGCGTGTACAATATCCTGCGAACATATTTGGTATGCCAGAATATGCCACAGGATATTCCATCATTGTAATATAGACTGTAAGACTATATAAAGACAAGAGGACTTATCAATAAAATCATCAATCAATTACAACATGGTATCAGAGCTAAGTTTCCACAAACCCTAACCCTAACCGCCACCAACCGACCCACCCCTCCGCTATTCCTACCAAACCCTAACCCTAGCCGCTACCCCCCTTTCCCACACGCAGCCAAAGCCCCCGCGCGAGCGGCCAGAGCCCCGCGCGCGTGGCCAGATCCCCCGCAGCCCCTCGCGTGCCCCGCGGCGGCGGCTGCTGCTGCTGCGGTGCTGTTACATGCGCGTCGGGCGCCTCCCTCTCCCACGGTGCGTACGGCTCCTATGGCTATTGTCGACACTGACGCACGCGACGACACTCGTGTCACCGTTGTTCGGATCGTTCCGAAAGTTGACACCGAAGGCCTAGATCTGATAAAAATATGTTTTGATCTAGAATCAGACGACGGGGACGAGCGTGAGTCATGTGACGGGTGTGACGTGATCATCGAAGAGGATGATCGATGGAGGAGATCATCAAGAAGCTGGATCCTGCGAAGATTGCGACGTTGATGAAGCTGATAAAGATGTCCGCTGGTGAGAGCACGACACGAATGTCGACGAGGTTAGACATTCTCTCCATCGATCTGAAGCTGGATGGACCAGCTACCTATATGACTGGTCACGGCAGGTAAGGCGAACCCTCGCAGGAAAGAACCTGGAGGGGTTCCTATCGGGCGAGAAGACGGAATCGGACAAGGGTTCGGTGGAACATGACGAGTGCAAGTCCACTCATATGGTGATCTACATCTGGCTTCTCAACTCCTTAGTCCAGTCTATTGCCGCCACAGTCGACGGCATTGAGATGGTGAAAGATATGTAGGAAAAGTTGAGGCGGACCTATGACGGTGTGGGAAACAACTTACGGGTCTTCCAGATTAAAAGGAAGATCGACGACACCGTACAGGAAGAAAGCAGGGTGCAGGAGTATGCCACAGAGTTGGAGAGTCTGTGGCTGGATTACGACCACACCTCAGATCGGGCACCCAAAATGTAAAGAGAGACAGGTATGTCTACAGGAGAGGACGATGAAATTCCTCAAAAGGCTGACTGCAGCATTTGCTCAGAGGACGGCCCTACTTCTCGTCCAACCGAAGATCCCTACTCTTGAGGAGGCTATCTCAACCATGATCCAGGAGGAGACACGCATCAGACTACAGGCAGGAACATGTAGTCCTCCTGAAGCAAAGTCAGTACTGACGGCCACCAGCTCGGACGAACACAGGACCTAAAGAAGAGGCCTGGCAGCACAACCAGTAGTGCCACAACTGCGGGGAGATGGGCCACCATCGGTATGCTTGCACCAAACAACCTAAGGAGGGAGATTCAGGTGGTGGACGGGAACAATTCGGTAGACGATGACATTTTAGAGGACGTAGCCGTGGTCGTGGGGGTCGACGAGGCGGTCGAGGAGGTTATCAGACGAACCTGCTGATAGCAGAAGGAGATGGAGGAGCTGGCGGCACCTTTACCAAGGAGGATCAGGCACTGGTGGACATGCTGGAGATGCTCAGGAGGAAGCAACGAACGCAAATGATGGAGACAGGGTGAGCGCAACAGAGGAGACGCCCACCTCATTCTTCGCTGGAGGCAACATCGCCATGTATACCCATCTATCAGAAGGTACTGACGACTCACTTGCTCTTGCATCCATTGCTTCCCTTAAATCGTCAGACTGGATTATCGACTCGGGGGCATCTCGACATGTGACGAAAAATACTAGTAAGTTCTCCTCCTACACTCACCTAACATCAGCAGACAACATTCAGACAGCTGATGACACTTTCCAGCCAGTGGTCGGTAAGGGTACTGTTATTTGTACAGTTTAGTAAAATTATCCAATCTTTTACATGCTCCATCATTTCCAGTCAGTCTCTTGTCCATTAGTTCTATAATCCTTCAACTTAAGTGCATTGTTTCTTTTGATATCCCTAAGGTGATATTCCAAGAGAAAGAGACAGGACAAAAACTTGGGACTGGCACTGGCATAAGAGACTGTGGTACCTGAATCGAGAAGGACTGGACTCAGCACTAATGTCTATAACAGAGAAGGCTGGTATGGAAGGACTGCAGATGAGGACCGAGGATACTTTGATACTCCATTATAGGAGGTTGGGACATTCCTCCTTTGATACTTTAAGTAAATTGTATCTAGATATTTATGAAAAATCAAATAAAGAGAAACTAGTATGTGATGCATGCGAGTTAGGCAAACTTACTAGGAGTTCATATATTGGTACGAGTCATAGGAGCTCTTCTGTTTTTGAGGTAGTACACTTTGATGTTTGGGGTCCATGTGCCACTAATACTATGAATGGTTATAAGTACTTTGTTTCCTTCATTGATTGTGCTTCTCGTGTCACCTAATTGTACTTGATAAAAAATAAGAGTGATGTACCTACTTGTTTTCGGAATTTTCATAAACATGTCCCGACTTAGTATGGAACAATTGTGAAGGTACTGAGGTCTTACAATGGAACGGAGTATACAAACAGAACACTTGCAGAATACTTGTCAGCACATGGGATACAGCATCAGACCACTTGTGCATACACACATGCACAAAATGGCATAGCAGAAAGGAAGAACAGACACCTTCTGGAGGTCGCAAGAAGCATGATGATCAACATGAATGTCCCACAGAGTCTGTGGGGGCATGCAGACAGCATCTCAACTAATCAACAGAATGCCTTCGAAGGTCCTGGGATGGAAGTCCCCATGTGAAATATTGCAAGGTGATCCTAGAGCAGCCAAGTGCATCTTCGTGGGCTACTCGACGACTCAGAAGGGGTACGTGTGCTGGAGTCCAGTAGAAAAGAAAAAGTTTGTAAGTATGGATGTCCACTTCCGGGAGCATGAACCATACTACCGTCATGAGGGAACTTCAAACCACACGCTAATACTGCCAGTATGAGGCAAGAGGGGAAGAAAGAGAGCTCGGTGGTGACCGATTTAGGAGTTTGGCATAGAGGCACGATTGAGGATGAGCAAGAAGGTGAAGAGGAACAGGAGGAGGAGATGAGAGGTGTTAGGCCTACGGCTCAGGAGGAGTTACTTACCTACAGCAGAAGAGGGAAGCAAACTACAGGACCGGTACCTGCCATACCAGTGCCAAGTCCCTTGCCTGTGTTCGTCTCGACTCCTGAGACACCTACACTACCACCACTATCCCCTTCATATGATATCATTCTTCCTACTCCTCCCAGACCATTATTAGTACGGAGGACCACTCGCAGCAATGCAGAAAATCCTCCGGACAGATATGGTTGGGACCTTACTCAGTTTGTTTCTTATGACCATATTTCCTCTTCTCATGGAGCATTTATTGCATTTTTTGATAGTATTACTGTACCTAACAATTGGCAGGTTGCCAAGAACGATCCAAAGTGGAAAGCAGCAATGCTCGAGGAGTTAGAAGCTCTTGAGAAGAACTACACTTGGGAGCTGGTGAGACTGCCAGAGGGAAAAAGCGCAGTCAGATGCAAGTTGGTCTTTATTGTAAAGCAGAACTTAGATGGACAGGTTGAGCGCTACAAAGCTCGACTGGTGGCAAAAGGATACAGTCAGACGTACGACATCGACTATGACGAGACCATTGCACCAGTCGCAAAGATGAGTACTGTCAGGATCCTGATTTCTTTGGCAGCGAATGGTGGATGGAAGCTACACCAACTGGATGTGAAGAATGCATTTCTTCATGGAGATCTGGTGGAGGAGGTATACATGGAGATACCACCAGGATTCGGCACCAACCAGACAGTGGGCAAGGTCTACAGGTTGAAGAAGTCCCTCTATGGACTAAAGCAGTCTCCTCGGACGTGGTTTGACAGATTCAGGAGGGCGATGATAGGGATGGAATATCAACAGATTAATGCTAATTATATTGTATTCTTCAGACGGAGTGGAGGCCACATCACCATGCTTGCGGTGTATGTGGACGACATGATTATCATAGAAGATGATGAGCAGGAGATTGCCTGGCTCAAGGGGAAGCTTCGCAGAGAATTTGAGGTGAAGGACCTTGGTCTTCTTCGCTATTTCCTTGGGATAGAGATCGCTCGAGACGCAGAGGAGATTGTTCTTTCTCAGAGGAAATATGCATTGGACCTTCTTACAGAGACAAGGATGTTGGGGTGCAAACTTGCAGCAACGCCAATAGATCAGAGGTTCAAGTTGGAGGCCGAGGCTGGAGACCCAGTTGATCGAGACAGATACCAGAGACTTGTGGATAAGTTGATCTATCTAAGCCACATACGACCTGATATATGCTTTACAGTGAGTGTGGTGAGCCGCTACATGCACGACCCACGGAAGGGTCATATGGATGCAGTGTACCAGATTCTGAGGTACTTGAAGGGTGCCCCTGGGAAGGGGCTGATTTTCAAGAAGAACAATCACATGAGCATTGAAGGCTACTATGATTCTGACTGGGCTAGCTGTGCTGATGACAGAAGGTCTACCTCAGGATATTGCATATTCGTAGGAGGCAACCTAGTCTCCTGGAGGAGTAAAAAATAGTCTATGGTGGCCAGATCGACAGCGGAAACAGAGTACAGAACTATGGCCCTGGGAGTTGCAGAACTTCTATGGTTGAAGAACATGCTAGTAGAACTGAAGCTGGATCAAGGAGCCAAGATGAAGTTGTGGTGTGACAACCAATCAGCTATTAGTATCGCCAACAATCCAGTACAGCATGACAGGACCAAACACATCGAGATTGATAGGTTATTCATCAAAGAGAAGCTGGATAGCGGATTGCTGGAGCTTGGCCACATTCCGACTAGGGATCAGGTAGCAGACGGACTAACCAACGGACTTACCTCTGTGAGCATGATTAGAGGATGTGACAAGATGGGCTTAGTGAATATCTTTTGCCCATCTTGAGGGGGAGTGTTGGATATTTAGTATGTCATATTTAGTAGATTATATTAGCATAAAGAATATTGGAATATCCTGCGGACATATTTGGTAAGCCAGAATATGCCACAGGATATTCCATCATTGTAATATTGACTGTAAGGCTATATAAAGCCAAGAGGACTATCAATAAAATCATCGATCAATTACAACAATATGCCCCTTGCCGCATAGAGCCGCGCATGGCCACACATGCACCTCGCATATCCGAGCATATGCCCGTGCATATGCCACGAGCATGCACGCATAAAAGGCGCACGAGCACCATGCTAAGTGCAAAGTGCGTCATCAAACTGCCACTTTGCGCCCTTCTTCCGAGTCGCTAAGCCCCTACGAGGCTTAACTCCTATGGTTTCCCAAGTAAGTGACAAAACAAAGGCTTGTTCCTTGTGATTTACACTTAACCCTCTAGGAAAATCAACTCATATATGTCACCTCACCCCATGTGCATATACCAACACAAGCATAGCTATTATATTGCAATATACACCATGGTGGTTTTCCAATGTGGGACTAAAAGTTCCTAAAGCCAAGTGAAAATACCAAGATGAATAACAGCTAAATTACACTATTGATTCAGCAATTGTAAATTGCAAAGCAAGCTAATATATTATTACTTTATTTACTTTGGAAAATATATTTGAGACATGCGTGACAATTGAAGGGAAAGAAGAGAAAAAGAACAAGTGAACAATGTTGGTAAATGAAGCTACAAGAAGATAAGCTTACCCAAAATCTTCCTAAGCAACAGAAAGATCAAAACGTCAGATTGGTAGAGCCAATATAGTCATTCCTTTGGATAAGCAAGCTATGCATACCAATCAACTACACATTGAAGAATAAGTACAAACTGTCAGCTACATAATAATTGAGATTGGAACAACAAATAGTTTGCAAAGGATAAAAGGCTGCAGATGATATCAACAATAAATTCTAATAAAAATCATCGGGAGCAAATAAACTACCAAATCCAGAGATGCAAACCAAAATTGTTTTTTTCCCTTCAGAAAATGAACATAAATCATAAGGCCCGAAGATGCATTGAGCATGTAGAAATAATGAATTACTCTTATATTTCCTAACCAAATAGCTAGTAAGCAGCAAGTATTGGTGTGAGGTGTTGACTTCATTGAGGTGGTTGGAGGAAAGATGCTTACAGCTGTACGAGGAAAGATGCTTACAGCTGGAACTATTTATATCTATTCTATTCATCCACTAAAACTAGTATAAACTAGTATTAGTTTTTTTTTTCCCATTTGACTTAATGTACTTATTAAATGTCAAAAATAGTGTTGAAGTTCGTCATCCACTTTCAAAATGATTTAGGTTTAATGGAAATAATATATGACAATATTTGAGTAAAATAGTGAACATACATACTACATTTGGTGGATAAATAAAAATGAACTCTATCTTTAATCATGTTAGTTCCTTTTGTGGAAATCTGTATAATTGTTTCGAAAAGACTTCTCTTTTTTCTGTCGGAGACTTCTATTTTTTCTGCTAGAGCTCTCAGTCGTATTTTATCTTTTAGGGCTCGTTTGGATCAAGTTTTTGTCTTTCTAGAAATAGATTTTCAATTCCTTTTCCATGTAAAAGAAATTCAACATTCTCATACCCATGTTTGGTTAAGTTGAGAATAAGTAGATCAAGAATTTAAAATTTTTCATTCCCATGTTTGGTTCACACAGGGATAGGAATCTTAATTTATTTAGTTTTTCTTTAATACCCTTTTATTAATTTCATGATGATCCACATGTTTGGGATAAAAGTTAAAATTTTGAAAATAAAGAGAGGGTATAATCGTCCAAACAAAATAGCCAAACATCATTCCTAGGAAAGCAAATCTATTCCCAAGGGGACTTGGAAATAGCTTTCTCACATCAATGGGAATAGATTTCCCACATAAGAGCATCTCCAACCCTATTGTGACTTTGGAAAAAAGTTGTTGCCACATAGGAATGACAAAATTTTATTCAAAAGTTATTCTCCAATGCAATTGTCAAGTCAATTGTGAAGCTTATGTGGCAAAAATTAAAGAAGACATTGTGAAGTTGATTGTCTTGTTCTAGACAATGCACTTGACAATGTCTTCTCTTCCATGTCATCAATTATGAATAAAAAATATTAGAAAAAAAAAAAGAAGATGAGTAGTTTGGTTCGCGGAATGGAAGGAAAAGGAAAGGAAATCAATTCTTTGTCATTTCCTTTCCTTTGGGAGACTTTAATTCCTATTGATTTTCCTTTCCGATGTTTGGCAATGCCAAGAAATTTGGAAAGGAAAGTGAATAATCAATGTGGGAAAGTGATTCCTTCCTTGGATGGATGGAATCACTTTCCCCCATAATTTTCCTTCTATTGGAAATCACTTTTCTTTCCTCCTCAATTACTTTGGCACCAAAACATAGGAAAGTAATCACTTTCCTTTTCCAACCGGGAGATTCCGCGAACCAAACGAGGCCTAAAAGTTGACTTGGAAGTTGAAAAAAATATTTTTTATTGTCTCATCAATACTTTTGCATTGGAGAGAGTTTTTCTATCTCATTGTCTTTTGAGATATAATTTTGCCACATAAACAAGACATTGTCTTGTGGCTCATGCCACAGAGGAGCCACCTAAGACTCACAACACTTAACAAGACAATGGGGTTGGAGATGCTCTAAGCCCCTCATATTGCCTCCTCATTTTCAATCCTAAATATACCAAATATGGGTAAGAAATTCAAAACTCATTTTCAAGCCTCAAAAACTTAAACCAAACGTCCCCTTAAACTTTTTGCTCAAAGAAAATCCATGACAACTTTAGACTCGAACTCATTCCGCGAGTCTCCTCTTTAAGATTGCACCACCCTTTGAACTATATTTCTCATGTTGGTAGACATAAATAATTAACCTAAGATTGTGAGCATATGTAAGACATTAGTTTCTCGAAAACGCATAATATAAAAATAAAAATAAAAAACTAAAATAAAGTCTTGGGGAGGAGTATATATATATATATATATATATATATATATATATATATATATATATATATATATATATATATATGTGTGTGTGTGTGTTCACCAAAAACATATTTTATAAAATTTGACATAATTTTAAGTATTTATTTATTAGGGTCCGGCTATTGACACTCCAAGACTTGCTAAGGATACCACATATCAAAAAAAAAAATTCTATTCTACCCTTACTGCTGAGCACACCCCATACTCTCCTCCCCTCCCCTCCCCTTCCCCCCTCCGCCGACCCTCCTCCTCTCCCGACCCGCCGCCGCCTCCTCCCCCGACCCGCCGCCGCCTCCTCCTCCGACCCTCCCCCCTCCCGCCGACCCCCCCCCCCCCCCGACCCGCCTCCTCCTCCTCCCGCTTTCCGATCCTCCCTCCGCCGACCATAAACTGTTGTTAAAACAAAAAAAAAATTAGAAAAAAATTTGGATGTATTCACGGGTAGGTTCGACCTGTTAGTCCCGGGGCTTGATCAAAGATGGTAGACTCGATGTCGAGATCAGAGGTTTAACAAACGTTCACCTTCTGATTATTCTCGAGATCCAGGAGGAACACTATAATATAAGTCTGATTACAAAAGCAACAATAATCAGAAAGAAAATCTCATGTTCTTCATCGCAATCGCAGTTGCTGACGGACAGAACTGAGTTACAACTTAGATGAAGGAGAAGAAAGAAGAAAGAAGAAGAGGAAAGGTTCTTGCTGGGGTGATTAAGATCACCGATGCTCAAAGCAAGATTCGTCCCAACACGATCTGCTCCCAGGAACCAGCAAGTTCACAAAGAACTTCTGGAACGCTCGTAAGTCAATATTTGAGACTTGAACGGGCTTCCTGGACTTTACAGACTCCCTTAACTCTCTTCTTGGTGCATATTTCAAAGGAGGCCAAGAGGCTTTATTTATAGAGTGGAGTTGAGACTTCACCTCTTCTCCTATCCGATGTGGGACTAAAATACCAATACTCAAAAATAAAGTTTGATATTTTAGATCATCCCACAATCAGCATAGAAGTGTGCCAGTCCACGTCTACCCCCCGAACACTCCCGTGCATGCACGAGACATCCTGGAGTCCGCGTCCGATTCCGAGTCCGCACAACAAAAATCAACTTGCATCCTTGTTGAATTTAATCCTTTTTCCTTCTAGGAAAATACTCTCACATGGCATAAACTTGTGCCCCACTACACCTCATGTGCACACCTCAACACAAGCAATGCATTATATTGAGATACTCACCATTTGGTGTAGCCGATGTGGGACTATCTTTTCTAGTCCAAAGGCAAAAACACCAACACGATCCTGGTTTGTCGAACTCACAGAGAGGAATGTTCGACCCACGACAGACGAAGTATAGTGTGTACGTTCGACCAGAATATGTCGAACAGAAGATGGCATGTTCGATTAGAATATGTTCAACCAGTGTTTATCGAACACAAGAAAACACGTTCGACCAGTATTTGTCGAACATAAGAAGACATGTTCGACCAATACTTGTCGAACAAACCATTGTCCGTTCGACAAGTATTTGTCGTCCTTGTCGCAGATTTTTTTTTTTTTTTTGTGGGTGTTCTTAGAAAGCCTTGGGAGTATATTGGTCTTTTAACATGACATTTAAGTTATGTGGGATGTCCTTAGCAGGTCTTGGGATGTGTATAACCGACCCCTATTTATTATTTATTTTGTAGTTTTAAAATAAAATAAAATAAAAGTAACTTGTTGATTGGTTTTTACCCCCAACATCAACTTACAAGAATAGTAGACTGAGAACTTAACAAGCAATAAAGAAAAGAAAAATAAAGAAAAAATAAGAAGAAATTAATCAACCATATATGGAGAATATAGAATACTACATGCACAGGTGGTGGAAGAGATCCAAACTGGAATTTAATAATACACACAAGGAGATCTGATGAAGAAAACCTTTTGATCACACTACTTGATGGACCACATGGCCAACTAACTGACCAGAAACTTACAGTCATTGTTTAATACATATTATACTATCGTGAGTGCAGCTGGAGAGATGACTTGATACTAACCATTAATGGTGGATGTACAGAAAAAGACGATTGCAATTAAGAGGCATAAATTAATGTTATTAATAGTCATGTTAGGTGAACGTTGACTCCTATGTATATCAGCCACAATATGGATGGTGACCGATTGAAAACAACCACCAGAGTTTCATATATAACGGCTAAGGCCTTAAGAGCATCTCCATCCCTATTGTCTTATTTTGTGTTATGATTCTTATGTGACATAAAATATAAGATAATATCTTATATAAATGGCAAAATTATATTTACAAAATATAATGAGTTTGAAAAGTTTTCTTCAATGCAAAGTATTGAGAAAACAATACAAAATATTTTTTTACAATTTTCAAGACAACTTCTACTCTTCTTGTTATTTTTATAAATATTCTTATTCATAATTGATGATATGAACATAAAGCATTGTGAAGTGCATTATCTAGATCTACACAACCAACTTCATATTGTCATCGTCATGTCAATTCCATACTTTATTTCACATTTGCTTTGGAGAAGTATTTTTGAAAAAAAGCTTATCATTCTTATGTGGCAACCATTTTTTCTAAACTCACAATAGGGTTGGCCTGAGATGCTCTAACTAGTTCTATATTTAGAAAACTATTCCTATTTTAAAACTAATTATACATTATTTTATATATTTTTTAGAAATTTATAATACTAGCCATCTCTATTTTATCCTTTTCGAGTTTGAATTTGTTCATTTGGAATCTGGGCTCTTCCATCTTCTACTTTTTTTGTTTTATTCTTTATTTCATTTCGATTTTCTTTCCCTCTCTTTTCTTTTTATTCCCTTCCCTCATTCCTTAAGTCCCATATGTTCATTGATCCTGTGGAATCTGACCCATTTTCTTCTATTCTCTAATTCATCCGACCCGATAGTACCCATTTTGGGAACGTCCAGTGCCAAAGTAACTGAATGGGTAATTAGTCGCCAATCCCTAAAACGGACTATGTAATTTACTTTAAATAAACATAAAGTAGAGGAATTGTCCGTTATTTTCGAAAATAGGGGTGGTCCTATGATACTCATGAAACATAGGAAGAGTTAATTATTTATTTCTATGGCTAATTATATTAATACTTGGTTTGAAGATTCAAGAAAAGAAAAAGAAAAAAAATTTAATTGGGTACCTATACATCAATATTCTGGTAGATATAATGGTGGAGCATAAGCTGGATCGGCCCAGGATGTAGTCCTATGTTACGTCCAATTTGTTGCGTCCTACCGAGTCAGATTTGCCTAACTTTTCACGAACCAAGGTTATGCGGAAAGCTTTCAAAATGTTCTAGAAGATGGTGAAATCATCCAGAAGGTTTGAGAATCTTTCAAAAGACCCAAGATCATTCCAGAAGGCCCAAGATCTTTCTAGATGGCTCGTGATCTTTCTGCATGGACTAGAAGCTTCTTTGTAGCTATCTAGATATAGAATAATCCCCTAAAATATTTTTGTTTTCAGAAGTTTTATGTAAGCCCCATGGGCACTATAAATCAGTGGGAGCCTCATTTGTTCCTCACCAACAAAATTTGTAAGCATTCTCCAAGTTAATAAAGAATAGTTATAAGTTCCTTTCTTGTTTCACTCTTCTCTAATTTTGTAGCGTTCTTGCTAAGCGGGTTCGGAAAGGCATGTACGAGTTTTCAAGAAGGAAGATAGTGCGCCGCACGCAACAAAGTGTAACAAAAAAACACTAAGTTCGTGACAATGGTATCAGAGCAAAGGTCGATTGTTCCGATGTCGTCATCCGAGATTGTCCATGAGGAACAACCCGCATTGCCTAAGGAGAAGGTGAAGCCCTCGAGGAAAGGCAATAGCAAGGAGCCGTCGTTGGAACGTTGCCCCGAGTTGGCGTCTTGCATGGAGCTCTTAGAGAAATGCATGATGGACATCGAGCTTCAAGTGGAGCAGAACCAGCCGGCTCACGAGGAATTCGTCCATGGGTTAGAAACCGATGTTACTCATGCCATGGCGTTGTTCCAAGAGCAGCTTCACGAGATGCAACCCGAGTTCGAGGAGGAACTCAAGGCTACGAAGGCGGAGATTGCGGAACTCCACGAGAAACACAAAACCAAGACGATGATCCTCAAGAAGGCCATTGCCGGTGGTGGCTCTCCGATGAGGGAGGTGACACCAAAAGTGAAGTATACAGAACCCAAATCCTTCAATGGCATGCGAGACGCGAAGGAAGTGGATAAATTCATTTAGAATATCGAGCGGTACCTTAAGGTGGTTTCGAGTACCGATAAGGTA
Source organism: Iris pallida (assembly GCA_029216955.1). NCBI lineage: Eukaryota > Viridiplantae > Streptophyta > Magnoliopsida > Asparagales > Iridaceae > Iris > Iris pallida. The sequence goes on from JANAVB010001800.1 coordinate 37,243,658, forward strand.
AATACGACGTCTCTTTATGACGATGCTTGTTGTGGTGGTACCGTAGGTGCATAAAAAAGCAAAAGGGACTCTGTTCGATCGAGACTTGGAAGGATCTCAAGAAGGAGATCAAGTCCCAAAGAATGTTGAGTTTGTGGCAAGACAGAGCTTGCATCAACTCAAGCATCTTGGGTTAATCAAAGATTATGTGACAGAGTTCATCCGCCTGATGCTTACCATTTCCAACATGGACGAAGAAGATCGCTTGTTCTTCTTCCTAGACGGTCTGCAACCATGGACGACACTCAACGTGTCTCAGATCTGAACACGACCCTCGTGATGGGCGAGAAGCTGATGGAGTATCGACGGAGTGATACGTCCAAGTCCAAGGCAAAGGCTACCACCAAATTCAATGACGTAGGAGAGAAGAAGAACAATGAAAAGGGTGCTCCGTCGAAGAACAAGCAGTCTGCAAAGCCTCAGATGGAGCACAAAATTGAATCCTTCATGTGCAAAGGAGACTACTTCGCATGTGACTGCAAAAACAAGGGCAAGAGGGTGAACGCAGTCCAAGGCAAGGAGGACGAGGACGAGGAGCCTATGATAGGGGATCATATGGGCGCCTTGTGCCTACTCAATGCTCTGAAGAGCAAGGTCGTCATGACCGAAGCTCCGAGTAGGGAACTCATGTACGTGGACGTGAAAATGAACGGTCACAACACGAGGATAAATGGTGGACACGAAAGCAACACACAACTTTATCTCGGACACGAAGGTCCAGTGCTTAGGTCGGGTGCTAGAAAAAGACTCAAGTAGGATAAAGGCGATCAATTAGGAGGCCCGCCCCGTACAAGAAGTGGTCAAGGGGGTGAAAATCCACATGGAAGACTTGACGGGTGTCACCGTTCTCACGCCGCACCACTTGACGATTTTAAAGTGATCATCGGGATGGACTTTCTCACATCGGCAAAGGCGGTACCAATGTCTCATATATGAGTCATTAGGATCTTGGAGGAGGGCTCCCCGTGCATAGTAAATATACTTGTACGAGGCGAGTCAACGAATGGGAAGGCTCTTTTCGTGCTCAAACTCAAGAAATGGATGAGACACGGAGAGACGACCTATCTAGCAGTACTCAAGACGGAAGCGGCGTCCGTACAAGGGGATCTTCCACCAGAGATCGAGGACATTCTTGTGAAGTTCAGGGACATCGTGCCACGAGAACTTCCGAAGAGACTACCTCCGTGGAGGAAGGTAGACTACGCCATCGAGTTGGAGCCGGGCACAAAGCTGCCTGCCATGACCCCATATTGCATGTCCCCGCCAGAGCTCGATGAGTTGAAGAAGCAACTAAAGGAGCTGCTCAGTGCAGGATTTATCAGGCCATCGAAGGCCTCGTTTGGTGCACCGATGTTGTTCCAGAAGAAGAAGGATAGAAGTCTTTGTTTGTGCATCGATTACCGTACACTAAACAAGGTGATCGTGAAAAAAAAATCTCATCCCATTGGTGGCCGACTTGTTCGATCAATTGAGAGGCGCACGATTCTTCTCCAAACTTGATATGTGCTCGGGGTACTACCAAGTCCGGATTGCCAAAAGGAATGAAGCCAAGACGGCATGTGTCATGAGGTATATATAGCGCATATAAATTTTTAGTCATGTCCTTTGGTTTAATAAATGCTCCTACGACTTTTTGTACTTTGATGAACAAGTTTTTCCATCCCTTCCTGGATCAATTCGTCGTGGTCTATCTCAACGATATCATCGTATACTCAGACATGATGAAGGAGCACATCGAGCATTTAAAGACAGTTTTTTAAGTGCTGAGGGAAAACGAACTCTTTGTCAAGCGAAGGAAGTGCTCCTTTATACAAGAAGATGTGTCATTCTTGGGGCACTGGATCAGGTATAGGAAAATTATGGATGGGCAATTTATATCTACAATAGCCAGCATAAATTATAGATATCTAAATTTAATCAAATCAAATATTTAATCAGATTTAGACTCCACAAATATGATGTTACCAAATCCAGACTGGGCTCCAACAATATTGTTGGATTGTATCTCATTTCTGGTTGAGCCAATCTCAAAATGGGGGTAATAATGAAGTTGGTAATTTAGTTCCACATAGGATATGAGGTGGGATAATGAGGTATAGATAATTATGATTGGTTTAGGTCTTACATGGGAATTCCTTTTATGACATATGAGCCCAGTCTAATATTGTATGGCCAACTTTTGTTCGGGTCACACCGTATTCCCAATAAGTGGTATCAAAGTCCAATATAATTATGGGACTAATTTGGGTGACTCCAATTGGTTCTAGACAGATGGTGCTGAACGTTCATGCGTATAATCGAATTATACGGGCTCTTCTCAATATGGAGTAGGAACATCCTCTATAAGGAGGTTCGATGGCGAATCAAACCTAAGGTTAGAGGCAACTACACGAATTGGTTTCAAAGGTGGGTCCGTCTCGCCCAAGGTGGAGCAAAACGTAGTGTCTGGCACACAATTGGGGTATGGATGAACGTGTCGGTTTATTTCTGTAGTTCGAGCGGATTGAGTTGACAATATGTTAGATCTCCTAGGTGCTCGGCTGGAGTAAACGAGAAAAGGTAGCAAGAGTAGTAAGGTTATTCGGCTAGCATTAACGAACAAATGTAGCACGGGTACTAAGGTTGTTCGGCTGACGGGAACGAGCAAAGGTGCTAAGGTTGTCCGGCTAGTGAAACGAGCTAAGGGAAAGATTGTTGGATTGTATCTCGTTTCCGGTAGAGCTCAATAGAGTTGATAATTTAGTCCCACATCGGATAGGATATGGGATCATGGGGTGTGTAGATTTGAGATTGGTTGGGGCCTTACATGTCAATTCTTTTTAAGACATATGAGACAGTCCAATATCGCTCCTCATGGGCCAACTCCGGTTCGAGTCACACTATTTTTCCAACACAAACAACATATATACATGAAACCAGAACATGAGTTTTATAAGCATCACTAGCTAGTCCAAGGAGTTCTACACGGTTATTTTGTCAATTTTTTTTTCTTTCTAATCCATCGTAGCATCTCCAACCATATTGTGACTTTGGAAAAAAAAATCCAAATACATTTTATTTAAAAATTGTTCTCCAATGTAATTGTCAAACGAATTATGAAGTTTATGTGGCAAAATTTATATAAGACATTGTAAATTGTTGTTAGTTCTGGACAATGCATTTGACGATGTCTTTACCTTCATGTCATCAATTATGAGTAAAAAATATTTAAAAAAGGAAGAGAAAAAAAATTATCTTGCAAGTTGAAAAATCAAAAGAAGAAAAGACATCTCATTACTTTTATTTTGGAGATTTTTTTTTACTTTATTGTCTTTTGTAAATGTAGTCGTCACCTAGAAAAATATTGTCTTTCTGTCAAATGCCACATAAATTAACATTACAAAAGACAGTAGTGTTGGAGATGTTGGAGTTTGGTCTTTTTCTAAGTGAATTTTAGTCCCATATCGGCTAGACCAAAGGAGTTGTATCTCCATATAATATCTTTCCTATTTTAGAGATGCACATGTTGTTTGGAGGTGCACATGGGTGTGCCATGTGGGGTTATTTTTCTAATGGAAAAAGGACTAAATCAACAATAAAAGCATTCATGCTTTTTGCTCTTGAAAAATTCATTTCCATGGGAGCTAAGCCCCGTAGGGGCTTAGCGACTCGGACTCGGACTCGAACTCGGACTCGGGCTCGGGCTCATGGGCTCATGAGGCGTAATGTGGCATTTTGTTGGCGCACTTTGCACTTAGCACGTCAGCGGGTTGCGCTGGTTGCGCTGCGTGCGCGGTGTGCGCAGTGCGCGCAGTGTGCGCGGTTCAGTGTGTGCTCTGTCGCACAGAGTGCAATGAGCGATGGGTGTGCACAGTTGGCAGCAGAACGTGCGTTTGCTTGTTCTGGGCGGTTGTTACATGTTCGGGGTGGTTATTACCACGTCCCTAACTTTGTGGCAACCGACCAGTTGCTGCAGGGCCTATATAAGGCATCCTCTCTCTCAAGACTTATGACAGAATAGAAAGAGAAGCCACCACATAAAGTTTACAAAGTGTTTTTTAGCACAAGTAAACAGAGAATTCAGACGTGTTCTTTAACACAGTTCTGATCAAAATTTGCTTGCGAATTCCAGCAGCCTTCGAGAAAGAGGAAAGGCGACGCACCAGCGTTGCTTTTGCACGGGAGTTCGTGTCCATCCGAGGAGTCAGAAGAGCAGGAGTGTTCCAAGTTCTCTGACGAACTTGCTGGTTCCTGGAAGCTGTTCGTGTAGGGCGAATAAAGCTTTGATCAACGGTGATCTTTCATCCCAGCAGGACATCTTCCATCTTTCGCTTGTCATCTTCTTTGCTGCTGTAATTATGAAATCTTTTTAGATTCTCGTAATATCATAACGATATCTTTTTAGATCTTCGTTATACTTGCACAACCTTCCTAGAAGTGTTGTGTTGGAACATTGTTTTTATAATTGTTTCATATTCTCAATTTTCCATCGAAAAATTGTGCTCCGGCAATAACAATCTCAAAGCTTTATTGCTACGATGGAAAACTTTAATGCTTCACTCCTCAACACTGACTTCTGTAAGTTAGAAAAGTTTGATGGAGAGCATTATCAAGTCTGGAAGAGGAAGGTTTATCTCACTCTTCAACTCAGAGACGTTGATCACGTGCTGCTTGAAGAGGAACCTATTGTTCCAGATACTGGGTCTGCTGTCGCAATCACTGCGGCTACTAAACTTCAAGCCAAGTGGAGAAGGGAGAATAGCATTTGCAGGTTGCTTATCCTGAATGCTATGGAGGATTCTCTAGCAGAATCCTACAGTAAGAAATCTATTGCCAGAGACATATGGGAGTCTCTGGAGAAACTGTACGAAGAAGACAAAAACAGGAGCAAGATATTTGTGGTTGAAAAATATCACAAATGGATCTTTGAGGACGAGAAGTCCATGCTGCCGCAGGTAAAAGAATTTCTGAAGCTGCGACAGAAGTTGGAAGACGAGGCGATGCCCCTCCCCAACAAGTTTGTTGTTGGAGGGATTGTCTCAAAGCTCCCGGCTGGGTGGAGTAAGTTCTATGCAAACATGCATAGGAAGAAGCTTGAGATCAGCCTTGAAGATCTCTTGCAGGAAATCTATGTTGAGGACCAGATGCGGACTCAACTGAAGGTGGACACACTATCCAAGCAATTGGCTAACGCCAATCTGGTTCATACCAAGGAACTAACGGGAAAGCAGGCGGCTTCCCACAGCAAGAAGAAGGACCCTAACAATCTGAACGTGAAGGGGACTTCCTTCAAGCGAAAGAAGACAAAGTCTCAGATGCCTTATTTTAAGTGTGGCAAGAAGGGCCACTTCAAAAATGAATGCAAAGCAAAGACCAAGCAATCAGAGCAAGGAGAGCCTAGTAAGGTATCTATGATCACTGACGTTGTTGCTATGATTGTCCAGGTTGATGCCGTAAGGACTGACTCTGACTGGTGGGTAGACATTGGAGCCTCCTGTCATGTCTGCTCCAGTAAGGAGTGGTTCACCACCTACACCCCTACTTCTGAAGTGGTTATGATGGTGAACCAGGCACAAGCTGAAGTGCTCGGGATCGGGACGGTGGTGTTGAAGCTGACTTCGGAGAAGTCTCTGACGCTTCAAGGTGTGAAGCACGTACCTGCTATCGCCAAGAACCTGACCTCGAAAAGCCTACTCTGCAATACAGGCCTCAGGATTGACATCAATGCTGGCTAGATGGTGATGTCTATCAAGAGAACATATTTCGAGAAAGCTTTTTATACCGAAGGAATGTTCAAAATTCAGCTTGTAAATCAGTCCAATGTAATTAATGTGATTAATGAAATCACTACTTCTGCTTATACTCTTGAGTTGTGGCATAATAGGCTAGGACATGTTCATTGTAAACGAATAAATAGAATGTCTAGTTTAGGACTTATCTCCAAATGTGGGGGTAAGGTAGAGAAATGTGAAGTTTGTGCTCCAACAAAGATCACAAGGAAACCCTTTCCTCGGGTTAATCGAAGTACAGATCTTCTGGAGTTGGTACACTCAGATATCTGTGACTTCAAACAGTTCTCTACAAAGGCCGGGATGAAGTATTTCATAACCTTCATCGATGACTTCTCAAAGTATGCGTTCATCTACTTGCTGAAGGCTAAAGACGAAGCATTCGAGAAGTTCAAGGAGTTCAGAGCTGAAGCTGAGCGGCAGACTGGACAACAACTCAAAAGGATAAGAAGTGATCGAGGTGGGGAGTACAGGTCTCATGAATTCGCATCGTTCTGCAAAGAACATGGAATTGTCAATGAGACTAAGGCTCCATACTCTCCTCAATCAAATGGAGTAGCAGAGAGAAAGAACAGAACGTTAACAGAAATAATTAACTCAATGCTGTTGACTGCGGGTCTTCCTAAGTGCTTCTGGGGAGAAGTTGCATTGACGGCCACTTTTATTCTAAATAGAGTGCCTCATGCAACTTGACGTTACTCCTCATGAACTCTGGTTCAAGGTCAGACCTAACTTGAATGTCATTCGAGTGTGGGGGTGTCTGGCATATGTCAAGCTTCCAGAACTGAAGATTCAGAAGCTTGGGACAAGGACTACTAAGACGATCTTCTTGGGGTATGCCGAGAAGAGTGATGCTCGGAGATTTCTTGATATTGAGTCAAATCATATTATTGAATCTCGCGACGCAGAATATTTTGAAGACAAATTTGCAAGGCACAAGAATATTGTTCTTCCATATGTTCCGGAGAATAATGAGGGTGCGCAAGAAACTGAAGTCTTCAATAAAGATGTGGTCCAAGAAGATGTTGTTGTTGAAACAACGGTTGAACCGGAACAAGCTGAGCCGTCAGCTAAGCGTGTGAGGAGGCCGAAGGACTTCGGAAGTGACTTTGTCACCTATCATGTGGAAGCTGATCCGCTTACCTATGATGAGGCAATGAAGACCAGAGACACGGTTTTCTGGAAGGAGGCGATTGACAATGTAATTGATTCTATCACCTCAAATAACACTTGGGTGTTGGTTGATCTTCCTGAAGGAGCGAAACCCATCGGATGCAAATGGATCTTCAAGAAGAAGATGAAAGCAGACGAAACTATTGACAAGTTCAAGGCTAGGTTGGTAGCCAAGGGATTTTCTCAGAAGCAGAGGATTGACTATTTTGACACGTATGCTCCAGTAGTCCGGATGACCTCCATCAGAATGTTAATTGCTCTCGCAGTAATACTGTAGCACCCAGTTTCCCAAATAAGGGTAATTTTGAAATTTCGTATTTATAATTATTTTAATAATGATATTTAATTCATGATATAATTTTTGGTGATTTTAAATCATTTTAAAATTATTTAAATCAATGACTTGTGGTTTTGACGTTTTGCTAGTGAAACCCTAAAGACTGTTTGACCTAGAGCCTAACCATGTGATTATGATATTTTAATGTCATTTTTGGCCTAAGAATATTTTTGCATTTGACCTCTTTGAATTATTTTGATATTATTTTATTATTTATGATATTGTTTTGGGGTTATTTTAGTCGGGTTCGAATTTCAACTCAATCCGACTTGAAACGGGAACCTAGGGGTAGTTTGACTCTAGTGGGACCCATACACTAGTTAGGCATGGCCCATATAATATTAATTTTAGTCCACATGATAGAAATATTTTAGTTAGAGGTTAGACTAATTATTATGGATAAGGTTAGTGTGATTAGAGACTTTAGAATGACTAATTTAGCCCCAACCAATTAGCCCTTTCCTAATACTCATAGAATAGGTTAGTGGGGGCATTTTGGACCTTACCATAATAGGACAAATAGCCCCATATGGCCAACCACTTTGGGAGAGGATAGGCTCAAGTTCATTTCATTATTCTCATCCACACTCTCTCTCTTGTTCTTTCCCAAATTCCTAGAGAGCAATCCCTAGCAATTTCTCCACCAAATCCTTCCATTTTGCCACCAAATCTTCTTCTTTCCTTCTCCATTCTAGCCAAGGAGGAAGCTACCCAAGTTTGGGAGGATTCGGAGCTCGTTCGTGTCCTTTTGGAATCTCTACGTGTCGGTGTCGCTCCGGGAAGGCTTTTCTTCGATTCGATCTACCGGGAGGTATAAATCCCTTCTCCTTTTCATTTTCTCATGCATATAGGTCTATTTTGAACCCATAGGAATGACTTCCATGGTTGTATCTCCATTTGTGTCCATTTTGTGTCCATTTGGAGGTCATAGGAGTGTCTTTTGTGTTGTGGTTGTGTTCATGTGGAAAAATCCCAAATTTGGACACACTATGTGTTATTGTTATGTATGAATGAATTATTATATGTTTAATCTCATATTTTTGTATTGGAGATGTGTTCTATAGTGTCTCATATATATATATTAGTGTAGATAGTGAGTTCTTGATATATTATGTTATATATTTGTGTTCTTTTGTCTCAAACTACCCAAATCCGTCATGATTTTTATCCACGTTTTTAATTTCAGCCCTAACTTATAAATGTCATAACTTCTAGATCAAAGCTCGGTTTAATCTCCCATTTTTTTTAAAAGAAGCGTATTGAAGTTAGCTTTCCAAAATCATGTATTAATAGGCCTAATTCTTTCTGTAACTTTCTGGAGAATTATTTGAGTGTCAGCTGTACGAAAGACAAACGCGTTCTCGGTGTATTCGCGATTTCGGGAGTTTCCGGAAACGAAAACGCGATCCGTTTGAAGTTTCGAAAAGCTAACACATAGATCTATAACATACTTTAATCCTAGATTTTAATCCATGCTGAGATGGTACAGTATTGATTATTAGTAGGAGTTACTATTCGGCATATGCATTTTGTGCACCCTTGTGTGTAATATAATGTTCTATTTGATTTTAACCCATGTTAATGTATATACATTATGTAATTAAATAGAGAATGCAAGCATGAGTAAATGGTTAAATAAATGATGTATGAGGTGTAAGTATCCTATCTAATGTAAGCTTGTATAAGTATGGCTTGTAATGAATATGTAGGTTCCATAGTATGTAATATATGGTGCATATAGTAATACAAGAGAATAAATGAATGATGAATAAATGCAAGCATGAATGTAATGTAATAATAGATGTAATGTATGCAATATACAAGTTAATGAGATGTAATATTCTATGTTAACACAAATCCTATATTACCTCATGTACCCCTTACACTATGTTGACACTATCACACTTGACACTTTGTTCACTTACACTTTGACACTCTTTGATATGTATACACTATGTATGTCCATTTAACCCTCACTTGCCCCTTTGCCATGTTCACATACACACACATAGCCTCTTAAATAAGTATTTATGAATACAGTTAACTTAGCTATGTATGTATATTATATATATGTTAGCATATTGTGTTGTAATATATAAGTTTATATAACCATTTGAAATGCCATGATTATAGACCTAATGTTGAATACCAATATATGCATGTGTATATATGTGTAGACATATATAGCTTAAAGTAATAGATTACCTAGTGTATATCCAATGTGAATTCTTGCATATTTGAGTATTGAATAATTGCATGCTATATAGAGTTGGGTGTATATTGGCTTGTATAGCCTTGTATTGATATGTGCTTGCTAGGATAGTCTTGTTTAGGCCTAGTAAGACTTGCTGGGTTAGGACATGACCTAGTTTGACTAGTGCAGTTGACCAGAGTTGACCAAGGGTTGACTTTGGCCTAGTTTGACCTAGATTCATGTAGAATACATTGTAGTGCTTTATATTACCCTTCTGGACATGTTATAACCTGTGTTGTTCTAATTAGGAGCCAGACACCTCTCCTCGGACAGTATCTTTACCTTGGACATTCAGATATCAGGCGAGTACATTCTCTGATCATTTCATATCCTGCTTAGAATTATTTCCTGCAGTAGATTACTTTACTTGTACTGTCACGATGGTCACACGGATTGGTACTATATGGATCCTTTCTTGAGATGTTATCCTTAGGGAGCATCGGGTACTCTATGTTCTGTGCGTTTCACTTACATGGCGTATCACTATGCTTCTTGGTTCACTTGATTACTTGTGACATGTACCCTCATGATCACAGAGTCTCTTGAATCTTACACTGTTGGGTAACCCCCAGAATCCCTATTTATGGGACATCCATGTATCACCCTTCAGGGGCCATGCATAGAATCATATAACATAACCTGGCTGCATCCTTGTGTATTGATTGGGGGTACGGGGGAGTAGAAGTGGACATGTGAATAATACACCAGTAGTATCTTCATTGAATCATTCCGTAGTGTCTTCACAGAATCATCCTAGGCCATTTACATGTTCATGTTGTACTCTGACTCACTAGCCACATGTTAGCTCTCTATTATAGTAGATATTTCTATTACAGCTTACTCTCTCTGTTTACATACTGCATTTCTTTCAGTACTTGTATCTTACTTTACTGCATGATTTTATTTTCTAACCTGCTATGATCTGTTGAGATGTACTGTACTCGCTCCAGTCCTGACTGGACCCATTGATAAATTTTACAGATAGCTTGGAGGTTGCCTGCTAGCCTAGAGGAGACACTTTAGAGGATGTTTAGATAGTTGTTTCATTTGTTTGGAGTTGTATTTACTTTGTGGATTACTGTATATAAGTTTGAGGTGTATTTCTGGATTTTTGTATCTTAGACACTTAGACTTTTATCTGTTGTATCTCTTTCGATTTCATGTTTTATCTATCTTCCTTTATGCTCTACCTTAGATGTGATTGAGTTTACATTCTGCTATGTCACCCCCATTCAGAGAGTATAAACTGTTTAGTCTTATACTGTTAGATGCATTGAGACCTATGACAGCGTTCTACCGCCGACACTGCGGCGTAGGCTGGGCGTTGTTACGTTCTCGTGCCCTAACTCTAGGTTGTGGGTCGTGACAAATACATAAGATGGTGATACATCAGATGGATGTGAATACGACTTTTCTAAATGGCGAGCTGACCGAAGAGATTTACATGCAACAGCCAGAGGGATTTGTCATCAGGGATCTTGAAGACAAAGTCTGCAAGTTGGTAAAATCTTTGTACGGTCTTAAACAGGCTTCCAAGATGTGGCATGAGAAATTTTACAAAGTTATAAGGTCAAATGGCTACATGGTCAACGATACGGACAAGTGTGTTTACACGAAGTTCGCTGATGGAAGAGGTGTGATCGTTTGTCTGTACGTGGACGACATGCTTATCCTAGGTACGGATATTAGCTGTGTCACGGAGACAAAGAAATTTATCTCAAGCAAGTTCAGTATAAAGGACTTGGGGGAAGCTGATGTGATCTTAGGGATCAAGATCATCCGGACAGACACTGGACTAGCGCTGTCACAGTCTCATTATATTGAGAAAATGATCACTCGTTATGGATATCAGGATCTTCCAGGGATCGATACGCCGTACAGGTGTGATCTGAAGCTGAAGCATAATTCAGGAGAAAGCGTCAGACAGCTGGAGTATGCAAGCGTAATGGGAAGTTTGATGTATGCTACTACTGCCACAAGGCCTGACATAGCTTTCGCCGTGGAAATGCTGAGTCGTTTCACGAGCAACCCAGGTGCTGAACACTGGAAAGCTGTGAAACGGGTTATGAGATATCTCAAAAAGACTCAGACATATGCACTGTACTACAGCGGAGATCCGCCGGTAGTGGAAGGCTTCAGTGATGCCAACTGGTGCTTAGAGGTGGAGAGCGAGAGGTCCACGGGTGGATTCATTTTCACAATGGATGGAACTGCTATATCGTGGTAGTCGAAGAAGCAGACTATGCTCTCGCAGTCATCCATGGAATCTGAGTTCTTTGCACTTGATACCGCAGCCGAGGAAGCAGAATGGCTTCGGGAGCTCATGTATGATCTTTCAGTGGTTGGGGCGCAAATACCGACGATACAGATATACTGCGACAACCAGGCGACTGCGGCGGTGGCATCAAATGACCGCTTCAACGGGAAGAAGAGGACTGTGTGGTTGAATCACAGGGCAGTACACGATCTTATCAAGAGAGGTGTTATTGCAGTGATTGATGTTCGGAGTTAGGAGAACCTGGCGGATCCGTTCACCAAGGGCCTCAACCGCCAGCTGGTCGATGACACAGCTTGTAAAATGGACTTGAAGGCATTCTGATATTGTATTATTGTATTCCTACCATAAAGTTTTATGCTATTAGTTCAAAGATTTATCTACTAGGCATCTAGCTTTTGGTTCAAGGGAGGACCACTAATCGAAAGAATATCAGGAACGGTGGGTACATGTTCTATTGGGCATGGAGAGGTTACGGACCTATAACCACTGTTGTCTACTGTTGTTTTCTGCTGAAAACGGTTCCTGTGGGAAGGTTGGCTTAATTGCCTTAATGAGTTCTCAGGCAGAGTGAACGCCTGGTGTGCTTTACAGGAAGCACGGTAGAGCAGCATTACAAGGAGTGAAACTCCATGCTACAGTGGGGTGACTCCACAATGAGGTTCCTATATGTGGGTTGCTGCCCAGGAATAGGATAAAGTCTCGACTTTGCAGGCCAAGTCACAACGGCGTAGCACCGCAAATAGGCAGTTAGCCTAATGCTGTGTGTTAATATAAAGAGGGGTGTAGTCAGCACTACAAAGAGGAGGAGTTCCTCATGTTACAGTGGCACGACACCACGATGAGGTACCCGATTAGGGATAAAGCCTTGGCCTTGCAAGCCATGTCGTTGCGGCGTAACACCGCAAAGGAGCCTAAGGCTTCATGCTGGGTAGTTTGGCACTACAAAGAGGCAGTTGCCTCATGCTACAGTAGTATGACACTACAAAGGTTCCCAGATATGAGATGATTCCCAGAGAGGGGTAATGCCTTGGCTTTAAGCCATGTCTTAGCGGCGTAGCACCGCAAGGAAAGCGCAAAGCACTTCATGCCATGTCTCTTTATAATGAACTCACCTATAGTGTATGGACAAAGAGATATCAGGCCGTCTTTTGAGGGTAAACTTGTAGACGTCCAAAATTATACACTGAAACCAGGCTGGCACAGGGCCTTTAATGTGTAGCTAGAAGCGCACGTAACTATATTATGCGAGTGGAAAAAATTGCAGCTATGATGCATAATTCAAGGCTTAGTCCATTCTTGTATTATAGTCTGTTGTTTGACCCACACGGGAAGATTCAAGTCGTAAGCGACATCTCTCCTAATGCATGATGGACAGTTACTGTGGGGAACACTTATACCCATATATATAGAGATATGTGGGAGATTGTTGGAGTTTGGTTTTTTTCTAAGTGAATTTTAGTCCCACGTCGGCTAGACCAAAGGAGTTGTATCTCTATATAATAGCTTTCCTATTTTAGAGATGCACATGTGGTGTGGAGGTGCACATGGGTGTGCCATGTGGGGTTATTTTTCTAATAGAAAAAGGACTAAATCAACAATAAAAGCATTCATGCTTTTTGCTCTTAGGAAATTCATTTCCATGGGAGCTAAGCCCCTCTAATGGAAAAAGGACTAAATCAACAATAAAAGCATTCATGCTTTTTGCTCTTGGAAAATTCATTTCCATGGGAGCTAAGCCCCGTAGGGGCTTAGCGACTCGGACTCGAACTCGGACTCGGGCTCATGGGCTCATGAGGCGTAATATGGCGTTTTGTTGGCGCACTTAGCACGTCAGCATCGTCGCTAGGCGCATAGTGCGCTTTAGTTGCGCTCGTTGCGCGAGCCACTTGCGCTGCCACGTTGCGCTGCCCAGTTGCGCAAGCCCAGTTACGCTGCCCAGGTGCGCGCCCAGGTTGCGCTCAGGTTGCGCTGGGTTGCACTGGGTTGTGCGGGTTGCTCGGGTTGTGCAGGCGCGCTGGTTGCGCTGCGTGTACGGTGTGCGCAGTGTGCGCAGTTCAGTGCGCGCTCTGTCGCGCAGAGTGCAAGGAGCGCTGGGTGTGCGCAGTTGGCAGCAGAACGTGCGTTTGCATGTTCTGGGCGGTTGCTACATGTTCGGGGTGGTTATTACCACGTCCCTAACTTTGTGGCAACCGACCAGTTGCTGCAGGGCCTATATAAGGCATCCTCTCTCTCAAGGCTTATGGCAGAATAGAAAGAGAATCCACCACATAAAGTTTACGAAGTGTTTTTAGCACAAGTAAACAGAGAATTCAGACGTGTTCTTTAACACAGTTCTGATCGGAATTTGCTTGTGAATTCCAGCAGCCTTCGAGGGAGAGGAAAGGCGCCGCACCAGTGTTGCTTTTGCACGGAAGTTCGTGTCCAGCCGAGGAGTCAGAAGAGCAGGAGTGTTCCAAGTTCTCCGACGAACTTGCTGGTTCCTGGAAGCTGTTCGTGTAGGGCGAATAAAGCTTTGAGCAACGGTGATCATTCACCCCAGCAGACCATCTTCCATCTTTCGCCTGTCATCTTCTTCGCTGCTGTGATTATGAAATCTTTTTAGATTCTCGTAATATCATAACGATATCTTTTTAGATCTTCGTTATACTTGCGCAACCTTCCTAGAAGTATTGCGTTGAAACATTGTTTTTATAATTGTTTGATATTTTCAGTTTTTCATCAAAAAATTGTGTCCCGACAATAACAGGAGATGCTCTCACCAAAGTCAAATCTGACGGCTACATATGATCTGAATCAACGCAGAAACTTGGCAATATAGTTAGCGTTATAATCTCGGCAAGTTGGAAATAGATCACCAAAATCCAGGGGAGGAAAGGTGAGCTGCCCTCGTAAAGAAAATGGTCAGTCTCTCTCTCTTATGTTGCAAACATCGATTATGACACTACAAGAAGAATATTTGGACACGATACACTTCATGCTTCCTAAGCCACCACAATTATCTATGTGAATGTGGATGCTGATCTTTGTCAATAATCTTCTATTATACTGATCTTTGGTTCTATTTTGTTGTTAGTTGTGCTTCCCAGACTGGCTGCGTACAATACTTTGCTGCTGCTTCGGGGCTGAAAAAGCGGACAATGAGGTACGTACTCTATCTCTCTCTCTCCATACATATTCATGATCTTGTATATGATAATAAAAATTTCTTTCGAATCGAGGGGCCGTGCGCGACAGACCGACCGTTCCATTTCTGTTAGTATCGGAATTTCACTCCACCAATAAGGAAACAACATGTCAGCACGGTCTGTTGTGCACGGTTCTCTATTCGGTTCGACAAGCAGCAGCGATACATGGTATGATTTACAGTGTTGCATTTTGTTTGATCAGACGAGCAGCGATGGCAACGAGCCACTCCTGGTTAACACGAACAACGAGGAGCGATCGGAGAGGGAGGCACTCGAGCAAGCTGCTGGAGAAAAGGAGGCAGCGGCGGATGATGAGGAAGTTTCTTACGGCCCTGCAGCAAGTACTCGGGGCAGATCCGGAGGGTTGGCATTCGTAGGCGCCCGTTCGGTGTTTGCAGGCGTCGGCACAAGTGCAGGATCTGCTGCTGGCGCTGTCGGTGACGCTGTGGTCGCCAACTTTCATTTTCAACCCATTAGGGAAAGCAGACCCATCGGTGGAAAAAATATCCCCGGAGGACCCCAACCTCGTCCGCCCCGGCCACCTACCAAGCCTCGCTGATTATGTGACTCGTCTAAGAAAGAACATAGCCTGTAAGTTGTTGCATGAGAGATCGGTTGTAAGAGTTATGACACTAGCTAACAACTACTAGATTTTTGTTTCCATTAATGAGGGGGGCATGCAACACTGTCATGAAATAAGTATCTTGCTCAAGAAGAAGATCACATCTACATCAGTGTTCTTCAATACGCTGCATAACATAATTACATGGTTGACGGAATCATGACCTCGGAAGAAAATATGGATGTCAGTGGAAAGTAGGAGGAAAGAAAGATGATTATAAAATAAAGATAAACAGGGACACATCCACCTAAGAGCACCTTCAACCCTATTGTGACTTTGAAAAAAAGTTATTGCCACATAGGAATGACAAAATTTTATTCAAAAGTTCTTCTCCAATGCAATTGTCAAGTAAATTGTGAAGCTTATGTGGCAAAAATTAAAGAAGACAATGTGAAATTGATTGTCTTGTTCTAGACAATGCACTTGACAATGTCTTCTCTTCCATGTCATCAATTATCAATAAAAAATATTAGAAAAAGAAACAAGATGAGTAGTTGTCTTAAAAGTTGTCTTGGAAGTTGTAAAAAAATACTTTTTATTGTCTTCTCAATACTTTTGCATTGGAGAGTGTTTTTCTATCTTATTGTCTTTTGAGATATAATTTTGCCACATAAACAAGAAATTGTCTTGTGTCTCATGCCACATAGGAGCCATCTAAGACACACAACACTTAACAAGACAATAGGGTTGGAGATGCTCTAAGGCCCTGTTTGGTAAACAAGAAGTTTGTTTGGATTTGGATTAAGACTTTCAAGGAGAAAATAAGTATATAAATTCATTCACTTTCATGTCTCTCTTGTAGGGGACAAATGTGTTTGGCTGAGATAGGAAGTGAAAAAATGGAAAGTGAAAATTAGGCATGTGTGTTTGGTTGAGATATGTAAGTGAGAAGTGGAAAATAAAAAAGTACGTAATAATAATAAAAATTATTTGTGCTAGTTAATGTTAATAAAAATATTTGATTAATCAGTTAATTATTCTAATTATATAAAAAATATCTAATGTTAAAATAACACTTTAACTAATTAATATCAACTAACTAATATTAAATATATTTTAATAAACTATGCTTAGGTTTTAACTTAGTTTGAGAGAGAGAGAATATGACCAGATCAGCAAATATTTTGAGAGATCTTCTTCTTCTCCGGTCATCTCTCTCTTTCTCTCTCTCCTGTCGTGCTCGTGTGGCGTGCTCCGCAAGGGTTTTAATGATCGGATCCGACGGAGGTCGGTCCGCAAGGGTCGGATCCGACGTTGATCGGAGGTCCGGCCATGAGGAGCATGGGTCGGATCCGGCGGAGGTCGGTCCGCAAGGGGCTACAATTTTTTTTTTTTTTGGTTTGGCAAATCAAACCTCAAAATCTGCCACATCCGGTTGAGGAGAGTGGATGTGGGAGTAAAGAAAGGGGGACAGGGACTGCAACACTCTTTTCCAAGCAAAATCCAGCTTCCCTTGCATCTAACCAAACGGTTGATTCCCATATCCAACCCCAAAATCCTGCAAAACTCTGAATTTGGACCAAATTCTATTCCACTTCCTGTTTGCCAAACAGCCTCTAAGGGTGTGTTTGGTAGGAGGAAAAAGTGAAAGGAAGAAAAATGGAAGAGAGAGAAGTAGGGAATAATTAATTTTCTCTTGTTTGGTTAGGAAGAAAAAGTAGAGGGAAGGAAAAGTGGATTGATTAGTTTTCCTTTTAAACCTAAGAAATTCATTTCTCCCAAAAGTAGAAGAAAAAACGGATGCATATCCTAATTTACAATTATATCATATAGAAATTATATTATTTAAAAATTGTTCAATGAAGTTAAATGGAAAATAAATGATTTAGTTGAGGATATAATTGGTAAAAATGTTTTTTTTTTCTTCTCTTTTTCTTTCCATGCTAAACAAAAAAAAAAAAGTATATCTCCTCCATTTTTCATCCCTCCTACCAAACACAAAAGAATGAAATTGTATTTCCTTTCCATATGAATGGAAAATATATATAAACTTTTTTCTTCATCTTACTTTTCTATCCTTCATACCAAATGTAGTCCAAGGATTTCCTTTCTCACCCAAAAATTCACTTTTATTTCCTTTTTTTTTTTTGACTTTTTCAAACACCAAAATTTTTTTACTTTAAAAAAAAAATTGTATAAATTTCAGTTTTCCAAAAAAAGAAAAAAAAAGAAAGAAAGAATTGATTTCCTTTCCTTTTCGTGAACCAAATGATGCCCAAGTAGAAAGCACCATTATTATGTTTTAGAAGCTACTTAAAATTGGCTAATTATAAGGGCACATATCTTTTTGATCGGGGCTAGCCAAGATTAGGGCTAGTCAGGTTGGAAGGAACTTTTACTAGGGCTATCAAAATATTTCACTTAGGGGGCTGTCCAAAGCCCACAGCCCCTCCAAACCCAAAAAATTACTCTCATTTCTAAATTTCACTCTCTCTCTTCACAAACCCTAACTTTCTTCTTCTTTTATCCATCTTCTTCTTCTCCACCATTTCCATTCTCACATCTTCATCAAAATTCTAGTTTTTTTCTCATCATCATCATCTTCTTCTTCTCCACCATTTCCATTCTCACATCTTCATCAAAATTCTAGTTTTTTTCTCATCATCATCACCATCTCCATCAAAACCTTAGTTTCCTTCTCTTTCCCAATTTCGATGGCACACAAAAAATTAAATAAACCCTAAAATGTATGAAAATAAAGGTTAAATACCTCTTTCCTCACAAAGAATGCATGGAAATAAATCCTAAAATGTATATTTCACTCTATTATCAAGATTGAAATAAACCCTAACATATTTTTTTCATTCGGAAATGTCGATTTTAGGACTGCCAGAAATTGTGGCAGTCCTGAAAGGTACTTGCTGTACAACAAGTATCTTTCAGGACTGCCTCAATTTCTGGCAGTCCTCAATATGTCTAGGACTGCCAGAAATTGTGGCATTCCTGTTGTAGAGCATGTTCCTTTCAGGACTGCCACAATTTCTAGCAGTTCTCATTACTTTTAGGACTGCCAGAAATTGTGGCAGTCATGTTGTACATCGAGTCTATTTCAAGACTGCCACAATTTCTGGCAGTCCTTATTACTTCTAGGACTGCCAGCAATTATGGCATTCCTGTTGTACATCGAGTCTATTTCAAGACTGCCACAATTTATGGCAGTCCTCAATACTTCTAGGACTGTCAGAAATTGTGGCAGTCCTGATATGAACCAAATTATTCTACAACTAGGATTTCTTCCATAGTTTTCTTCTACAATTAGGATTTCATGCATAATTCTTCTATTAATAAAGAAAAATTGGTTAATAGACTAATAGATTTGATATATTTGATAACTCAATTTCTTCTACAACTATGGTTTCATCCATAATGTCCAAACAAGAAGAAGAAAAATAAAGTAGGATTTGGAGAAAGAGATCTGAGAAATTAGAAGAGAGCAAAAAATTAAAATAAACTAGGTTTGCAAAAATTGATGTTCTTGTTCTTTTTTTTTTTCTTTTTTTCTTGTTCTTGTTCTTCTTTGAGGAATGGAGAGTGAGGAAGAAAACAAAAATTATAACACTTATCTTTTATACCTACCACTTGGATAGCCCTGAGTAATTTTTTCAGTGGCAAACTTATAAATAATGAAAAACTAACACTTTGACAATTCCGATCAAAATGTGCTGTGTCCTTATAATTTACCCTTAAAATTTGACTATCTTGGCGTTCTTTCTTCATTGGTCTATAGATTGGCCAGTCATATCAGTTGGTATTTCTGTTTCGGATATTGAGCCATGATATCTCATATTCGCTGTTCCGCTCTACTATTTTCTTCTAGTGACTATAATCGTCAAAAAAGTTTTTACAATGTTCAAATTTTTTTAATACCAAAATTATCATTAATAAAATCCGAAAATATTGTAAAAGACTCTTTTGTAATTACAATTCCCTTCTTTATAGAGCTTTGCTATGCCTACAACCAAAATTTACAATCTTTCTACAACCGGACACGTGTCGGACTTCGATTGGAGGAGGGGAAGAAATGGTGGGGCCGGGTGGAGCCCATGTAGCAGGGAGGGTGAGAGTGGTGGTGAGACCCGGTAGGACCCATGTGTAAAGAGTGGAAGAGAGTAGTTGTAAGAAGGTTGTAAGAATTTGATAGTAAACTTAACATTTTTCTTCTTTATATTGGGCTACGTTGTTCTCTACTTGTTTACTCTGATATTTAGGTACGTTGGGTTCGGCTCATAAATGATAGAAGTGGACAAAATGGAGCTACTGTGCTCTCTTCCCACATATCATGTGTTTGACTGGGGAGAGAAGTGAAAGCTTCGAAGTGCACAATTTGATGGTTGCTACTGTGCTCTCTTCCCACATATCATGTGTTTGTCACCCTCCTCTTTCTCCTTTTAACTTCTATTTTTTTTTTTTTTCAAGAAGTCGGTTCGGAGCTCCAACCGTGCTCCTGCTGAAAAGTGATCCAATAAATTAATAATAATAATAATAATAATAATAATAATAATAATAAATGTTTATATTAAAGTATAATAAAAATCTTTAAAAAATCATGGATTAAACTCTCGTTGGAGTTGTGGGCAGATGCCCAACCCATACGTAACGTCGAACATCTCAAAAAAAAAAAAAAAAAATAATAATAATAATAATAATAATAATAATAATAACAACTATTATTATTATTATTATTATTATTATTATTATTATTATTATTATTAAATCTATAAAAAATAATGAATATTTTCGGTTGGGGGTAACATCACTATATTCAAAGGTAAAAAATCACATGATTACTTCTCAACTACCACTTTAATAACCGTCCAAATGAAAGAAATATAAAAAATTATACTTTTCGACTCACTTTCAATAATCATCCAAATAAAGAACTCATAAAATATACCTACGCATGATGTGCATGAACAATACATGTGCAAACTCTTCGCTTATAATTTTTTACTTCTTTCCATTTCCACGGACCAAACAGCCTCTAACATCTTTGGTTATTTTGGCCCTGCTCCCACGGTTGGTCACTGTGAGCTCTCTCATCATTGCTACTAATTCTTCGGGTCAGCACACCAGGAAATGTTTGTTATTATGCTAGTTGTACCCACTGATCCTTCGATGTGTGTATTAAGCCCATTTTTTCATAATATGCATTTATATTATTCTATTTGTGTATATACCCTTAGGTGTGTTTTGTATTTTTTAACCTTAGTTGACTATCCCAAGCCATATGTGTCAAGAGGGGCCGGCGGGACGGGCCGGTCCATAATTCACCATAATCCATCATTTGGCGGGACGGACCGATCCACCATTTAGACGGGCTGAAAAAATTCTAACCCAACCCAACCCACCGGCGGGCCGCAGACTAGGCTGGCCGGCCCGCTTAATTTTTTTAAAATTTTAAATTATTGTTTAGTTTCTTAAAAGAAAAAAAAATCATATATATAATATTTTCTACTCACTCTCATATGCATCAAATTACAAGTAAAATACAAGAAACATTATAATAGTATATATTTTTTTAAAACACCTCCATTCATGTAAATAAATGACCAAATTTAATATTTTATACGTCATTACGTGCATTAAATGAGAATTTTTATTATTTATAATACATATCTCATATATGTGCTAAATAAAAAAATTAAAATTTTTATAAAAAAATAGATGGCGGGCCAACTCACTTGGCCCGCGGGCTAGCCCACTGCGGGACGGACTACTAGCGGGCCAGCCCACCTAGGCCCGCCTTTTTGGCGGGCTCCTAAATGCTCGGCCCAATCCACCTTTTTGGCGGGCGAGGCGGGCCGGCCCAATGGACTTAGCCCATTTTGAGAGCTCTAATCCCAAGCCATATGTGTGAGTCACCATCCATAGGATAACCCCTTTGGTTGATACTGCTTAGAAACAATGGTGGTTAGGATCACAACTTGGATAATCACTTAAATTCACCCACAAATGATCTTAGTCTAACAGAGCCCATAGCCTAGAAACACAAATAGAAGAACCAAAATGTCGGGCCACTTATCATTGATATTGGAAAAGCACTAAGGGTCCGTTTGGTAAATCATATTTGGAGATGGATTTCAAAATTTTATGGGTTTAGAGTTAAATACATGAAATCCTATATTTGGTTGAAGATGAATTTGGATATGGAAAGTATAACCAAACTTAAATTTTGGATTTGGAAGAAAGAAAAGTAGATTTTGGAGAAAAAAATTAGTTGTTTTTTAATAGTTTCATTGTTATATTAAATATTTAGGTAAACCTAATTAATACTTAATTACTAATTAATTAATAATTCGTTATTTTTTATATATTATTTTTTATAATTATTATTTTTAAAAAATATTTAATTTATAATTAATTAAAATTAGTCATTATTATTGTTTTAAAAATTAATTTTTTTACAACTAATAGTTAGTTATTATTTTTATAAAAACTATTAACTAACAGTTAGTTATCATAATTATAATCTAAATTTATAATTTATTAATTAATAATTTAATATTTTATAATAATCTTAATTAATAATTAATAATTAATAATTAATAATTTTATTAATCATCACTATAATCATAATTATAGTTAGTTATTAATCAAGACTATAATCTTAATTAATAAGTTTATTAATTAATATTAAATTATAATCATAATTAAAAATTTATCAGTCTTATTATAATCTTAGTTAATAGTTCATTAATTATTATTTTAAAATAATCTTAATTATTAATATTTTAATCACAATTATAATCATAGTTAATAATTTATAATTTAATAATCTTTCATTATAATCCTAGTCTTATTATAATCTTAATTAATAATTAAGTAATTTATTAATCATAATTATAATCTTAATAATTTATTAATTATAATATTGATTAATAATTTATTAATTTATTTTAATATCTTATAATAATCTTAATTAATAATTTATACCTTCATTAATCATAATTATAATAATTTATTAATCATAATTATTATAATATTTAATTATAACCATAATCTTATTTTAATCTTAATTAATAATTTATTAATTTATTAATCATATTATAATATTAATCAATAATTTACTAATTTAATAATTATAATTATAATCTTGATTAATAATATATTAATTTATAATTTTATTTTAATATTCTATATTAATCCTAATTAATAATTTATACCCAAATTAATCATAATTATAATAATTTATTAATCATAAATATAATCTTAATTAATAATTGATAACTAAATATTTAATTATAATCTTAATTATAATTTATTAGCCTTAATTATAATCTTAATTATAAATTATTAGTTACTATTTTATTATAATCTTAATTAATAATATATTAATCATAATTATCATCGGTATAAATAATTTATTATTTAATAATTTAGTAATTAATATATTATTAAAATTTTAATGGATAATTTATTAATCGTCATTATAATCATCATTATAATCTTAATTAATAATTTATTAATCATAACTATTTTTATAAATATAGTAATAATTTAATTATTAGTTATAACTATAATGATAATTATAATAATTAATTAACAATTTATTTGTTTCTTATTTTATTAAATAATATTTTATTATCATAATTATTAATCATAATTATAGTTTTCGAAATCCTATGTTTGGTTGGAGTTTGATTTAAATTTGGAAATTCATGATTTGGATTTGGATTTTGGATTTCCAAATCCAAATTCAAATCCATTTTACCAAACAAGCCCTAACTAGGAGGAACTCGCATACCTCCAGTATGCGCTCTGACTGTTATGTGCCAAATTAGCCAATCCATGGCCCATTTGACCGACCAATCGTGTCTGGGGTTGTTGGAGGGGGTATGACATGAATTTGGATGTTTGGACTGTCTGGACAAGGATTTTAGGGACACTTAGCGCCTATCTATAGAGGCTTGGGAATCCACAAAAGTCCCTTCATCACTTTACGTGAGACTCGTCTCATTGTATCGATATTTGTATACGGATACATATATGTGTATTGTATACTATATTTTAACGGGTTTTGTAATAATTTCAGTATCTTTTCATGATGTCATTTCCAGATTCATGTATCAATGGCTTTCCTATTATTTAAGATTTCATGTTTTCCTGAATATCGAGGATCGTAAGACCGGTATCATGTAATACTCCTATCATGTGCCGTACTGTACTGTATTGCATTATCTTGTACATGATTCTATTGTCCGGTCCTGACCTGAACAGTAATGATCCTGTATAGATTCTTGTACTGTTACCTGTTGTGACTCGTCATAGCGCACTCTTGATTCGTGTACTAATTTTTAGCTGATACCCAGTAACTCGTATCAAACATCTATGTAACTTCATACTATCATAAATGGACTTAGAAAAGGTGGTCTTGCCTTGGTCACTGACACCAATAATAGGAATTACACATAAATTCTTCCCATCTCTGAGCAACTCAAGTATCTTTCTCCAAACTGATAATATTGGGGCCATGAGAT
The DNA here is from genome assembly GCA_029216955.1 of Iris pallida. Taxonomy (NCBI): domain Eukaryota; kingdom Viridiplantae; phylum Streptophyta; class Magnoliopsida; order Asparagales; family Iridaceae; genus Iris; species Iris pallida. Next base: position 37,267,791 of record JANAVB010001800.1, read on the forward strand.
AAATGTGACCTTGATCAACTACTTTACAGGCTCTTACATTTGGAACTGCTCCTACTCCCTCGAGTTTCATCTAGGCCATTAACACCAAGTGCTGCTTTTCGGTTGGAAATTTCAATTATCTAGGTCTTTAGGTTTTGAATAATTTGCCCTTCCAGCTTTGTAATGGCTAATTACAGCCCCAAAGGCGCAATAGTCTATCATTTGTTAGTCCCGAGACGGATCTAAGATGAGAACAAGCGCGAGCAACAACAGAGGTTCAAACAAGTCATACCAGACTGCTCCCTATCTAATCCTGAAGAAGAAGTCCAAGATTTCATGCAAGAATCTTACACTCCGAACTTCACGATCCCAACCACAGGTGGGATACCCAGGTTACAAGCACATAAAGAATAAAATTTGTTCTGCCTTGCAAACGCAGTTGCAATAGAGATAAAACGTTCACATTATAGAAGGATGAATAAGAAATAAACAAAAGCATTCTTCTCTTTACGTTTGCAGGCGCTACAATGAGAAAGAACGAAAATACAACAAAGAAGAACAAAAAAATATCTCCTTGTTGGGGTGAACATATCACCGTTGCTCAAAGCAAGATTCGTCCCATAGACGATAAGCTCCCAGGAACCATCAAGTTCAACAAAAAACTTCTGGAACGCTCATGGTCACTATTGGACGACTTGGAACTCATTTTTGAGCTTAAAGCTCTCTGCGGCGCAAAGGCCTGCTGCCTTGTAATGGATTTGTGGTTCTCACATTTTCTCTCTCATCCATTCATATGAAAATGAGAGGGGTGGAGCTCTATTTATAGAGCAGCTCAGCATCTACGCGCGTATAGCCATGCATATGCGCGCATACACGTTGATCGACCTAATCCCACGAAATTCGAGTCACAACGTTCAATGCCTTGAAAATCCGGCGTGCTGCATGCTGACAGTAGACAACGCCGGAAGCACACTGACAGCGTTGAAAGTCGCCGCATACCACGCGCGTACATCACGAGCATACGCCACGCGAGTACGCCACATGAGTACTCCACTTGCGTACGCCACTCGAGTACACCACTATGTACGCCATGCGAGTACGCGATGGGAGTATGCCACTGCATACGCTACGCGAGTACGCCATGCGAGTACGCCACTCACGTACACCACTCGCTTATACCACTCACGTACGCCACTCGAGTATATCTCGTGCATGCAACTTGCGCATAAAAGAAGCGCACGGGTATCATGCGACGAAGTTGACGTGCTAAGTGTGGCATCAAAGTGCTATTTTGTGCCCTTAGCCCGATCTTAGCTCCTATGGTTTTCCATAGTGAGTGACATAACAAAGGCTTGATCCTTATGATTTACACTTAACCCTCTAGAAAAATTTACCTACATGGGTCACCTCATCCGATGTGCATACTCCAATACAAGCATAGCTTTTATATTGTGATATACACCATGGTGGTTTTCCAATGTGTGACTAAAAGTTTCTAAAGCCAAGTGAAAACACCAATAATACCCACATACATCACAATATATGGTTGAGCGTTCCTCACAGTGACTGCTATCCTGCATTAGGAGAGATGCTGCTTCTGACTTGAAACTTTCCACATGGGTCAAACAACAGTACGATATAAGAATGTCGCCACCGACTTGAATTATGCATCATAGCTGTAGTTCTTCCCACTTATACAATAACATCAGCTCTGTTTTTGGCTGCACATTAAAGTCCCTGTGCAAGGCTGGTTTTGGTGTACGACTTTCGGGTGTTTACAAGTTTACCCTCAAGAGATGACTTGTATCTTTGTTCATACACTCTAGGTAAGTTTTTTTTGTTAAAAGTCCTGACATGAAGCGTTGCGCTTCCTTGCAGTGTTATGCCGCTATGACAAGGCATAAAGCTGATCGAGGTTGTACATCTTTTATCTCATCGTGGTGTCATGGTACTGTAGCATGAGGATACCGGCCACTTTGTAGTGTCATACTACTCAACATGAAGCCTTGTTCTCCTTTGCGTTGCTATGCCGCTGTGGCATGGCCTGAAGCTGAGGCTTTACCCTGTCAAGGTACCTCATCGTGGTGTCACATCACTATAGCATGGGGTCACCGGCCCCTTTGTAGTGCTTCCTACAACTCTTCATTTTTCAGCATTAGGCTACCTGCCTATATATGGTACTATGCCGGTGTGACATGGCCCGAAGCCGAGGCTTTACCCAGTTAAGGTACCACATGGTGGTGTCATCCTACTATAGCATGGAGTACTACGCTCCTTTGTAGTACTGAGCTACTCGTGCCTCCTGTCAAGCACGTCGAACATCCACGATGCCCGATATCTCATTAAGACGTCAAAACCATCCTCTCATAGGACTTGTTCTTTATAAAGAAAAAAATAGTAGGCCACAGTGGTTCCCGATATGTATTTCACACTGTCCAAAATGACTACCCACTGTACATGATATTTTTTCAGTCAAAGGTCCTCCCTTGAACCAAAAGCTAGATACCTAGTAGATTTCTCTTTAAACTAATAACACAAAACTTTATGGTAGGATTGCAGAGACACAATATCAGACGTCCGTCAAGCCGATCAGATTCTTGCTTTCTAGCATTTTTTTTTAACAAATGCGTAGTATCTTTGGAACAGATGGAAGGACATTACCAAATTTTAGGCATAAATATAGAAAAGAAACTCTATCGAAGGATCAAATTTACAGAGAAAACTCTGTCGAATTTTTGGTATAAATCTTTAGAACCTTATTTATAGCAACTATTAGCTAGCCCACTTTGCTCCAAAATTCTGGTAATTTTGGTATAATTTTTTAGAACCTTATAGTTAGCTAGTCCACTCTACTCGAAAATACTGGCAATTTTTGGTATAAATTTTTAGAACCTTATAGTAACTATTAGCTCCCCACCCTACTCCAAAATCCTGGCTCCACCCTGAAAAGAAGAATATGAAAGTGGGAAAAAAATTTAGGTAGGATAACTCCTTAAATTAGGAGGCAAGTTCTCACTTAATTTTGGATTAATTACAATGACCCCTCAAGGGTCCTATTTATGGCCTTAGGGTGGCTCTATAAGATGAAAACGGAAAAAAAAAAAAAAGAAAAAAAAAACTGAAAGAAGTGGCAAAAAAAACTGAAAGAAGTGGCTGAAACGGCTCTTGTAACCTCTAATTCTCATCCCGTTCTTACCCGATTTTGCTAGATAAATTGAATTTGATTAGTTTTATCTACCACAAAAAAAAAAAAAAACCGACCATCCTCCTGAATCACAGTTAAGAGTTAACTATATCTTGATAACCTTGTTCCCCAAAGGGTTGGTAGTTCTACTACTACTATTAAAAAAAAAAAAGAGCTTTGCTATGCCTACAACCAAAATTTACAACCTTCCTACAACCGGACACGTGTCGGGCTTCGATTGGAGGAGGGGAAGAAATGGTGGGGCCGGGTGAAGCCCATGTAGCAGGGGGGTGAGAGTGGTGGTGGGACCCGGTGGGACCCATGTGTAAGGAGTGGGAGAGAGTAGTTGTAAGAATTTGATAGTAAACTTAGCATTTTCCAAAAAAAATTAGGAGCAAAGAGTAAAGTACTTGTTCCGGACCTAAGACTTCCTTTTCCTGGCCAGGACCTCAATTACTCGGACTAACTCAAATAATCAAAACATAAAGCAAGGAGCCCATTTTTTTTTGTAACTTTTGGTCAAAGAAAACCTACAACGATGATTTTAGACTTGAAACTTTAAATGAACATTTCATTAACGTTGAACTGGGGACCCTTTCGCTTGAGTGGTTATTGCAAATAACACGGATTTTTCCTCAGCAGTAGCCTCAAAACATCACTAATTATATTAAAAAAAACATGTTTCATTCCACATGCAGTTTCCAACAAAACAGATTGCAATAGCATCCCTTGTTCAGTAGATGTTTCAAGTACAAAAGCATAAGACTAATTTAAACGATCGAACCAAATGAAGTCCATATATTAACCAAAGCTTTGTTCAAGGCACTTTGTTTATTAATAAGCATTTTCCAATCAGAATAAAGTCCACTGCGTCCTCTTGATCCTCGTCAGTACGAAGTCTATATTTTCTGTGGTTCAAAAAAAATGCAAATTTGATCATTAGAAGAGGCAAAAGAGAGTAGTTCATATGACAAGCAGATCTACAAATAGCCGTTACAGAAACATATAAAGACTATAATCTGGAGTTCAGCAAATCAGCCCCTTCAGAAGTTTGTTAGAAATTCTCTTAAAATTTTCTACACAAAATGTTTGAAACTATGTGCCGCTTGTAGATATTTCTCTGTAAAGCTCGTGTTGATCCAGTCGCGAAGGAAAACTCTGATCAACAAGACAAAACAGTATGGTTAATTATCCTTCTAATTAGAAGTAAACCACTCAAGGCTTTCCCAAGTAAATATAAATTTGTCTTGGATTCATTTATCCCATATGCAAAGGCATATCCCATATTTACTGAGGGGTCATACTCTTACAGACTCATTACACAAAAGTGGAGGTTCAAGTGAAGTGTCACGCTGTTGCAATAGAAGTATGGTTCAAGTATCCTGCTCTTTTGCAAACTGATATTTCTTGCATTCCCAGTGATTGTAGAGACCTACCACATCAAGAAATACACTAACTACCAATGATAATCTAAAATACACCAAACCCAAGGAGGGGTAAAAAGAGAGATCAGAGGTGTGGAACACAAAACACAGTCTACCTGGAAGTTGTTAGAGGATCAAACCAATTATAAATTCAAGTTCAAGCTTATCAGTTCAAACATCCAACTCATCCATCTCAGTCATCATGGATAATGAGAATATTCCTTGATTATATTATTGTTATCTTGATTAACATATTTCTATTTTTATTGTTACTAAGTTTGTTATAAATTAAAAGGCCACGCATTCAATCCGTGGTGAGTATTTTACCCCCTTCCATATGGTGAGATTTCTACCTACATGTGAGATTTCTACCAACCTGCACATCTTTGTTTTTTCTTCTTGGTATTTGAGCAGTTCTCTTTAACGTTGGCATCTTCAACACGCTCAGACTCACTCCTACCAATTACCTCTTATGGCGTGAACAAGCCTTGGCTTTTGCAGAGGGTCAAGGATTGGTTGGCCATCTCACTGATGAAGATCCTGCCGCCACCAAACACATCACACCAAATCCAAACAACCACCAAATACATCACACCAAAACCGAACAATCTCACTGATGCAGAAAATTTCTCACCATAGTGATGATTTCGTTAGTTGGCTAAGTTTTGATCGTCTTCTTCGTTGGTGGATCATCGGAACGTTTTTTGAAGAAATTCTCGGACTCGTGGTTGACTTAGACACAGTGGGGGAAAAGACATGGGGGGGAGGGATCTGAAGTAACAAAAGGCATGGGGGAAAAGACATTTTCGGCAGTGTATTGTGTGGAAGTTTTGTGTTCATTTCGTTTCACTTTATGTTGTAATTAGCCTATAATAGGCTTTTCATCGTTTTGTTAAAAAACTGTTTAATGAAACACAGGGAGGGAGACATGACTCCCATGGATTCTCTAAAAAAATCTAGATTACACCAAACACTCCTTCAATTCATAAGAACAATGAACCCACTAGAAAAACAAGTAAATGAGCTCAAAGGAAATAAACTTTCTCGATTATTTCACAACTGGCTACAAAGGGTTCCTTTATATTACCCACCTGAAGGCTTTAAAGTTTTAAAAGAGAAAGAAACTTGAACCAAGTCAGTTTAAAATTGTATTGATAAAACACTCTTCTAATACATAAGCTAATCAGAGTTCAGTAGAAACCGAATAAGATTCATGTTGGAAACGAAGCGCGAAAACCGTTCTCCCAAACCAGAAAGTCCTACGAGAAAATCGAGCAAAAGTACACAAACCAAAAACGCCAAACACAAAACGTAAACACGAAAATTTTTGACGTGGAAAACCCAGATGAGAAAAATCACGGGACGATCGGAGTTGAAGAACCTCCACTAATGGAATAAAGAGAATACACCCTCTACAAGCTCCTTCTAATCCAACACGGGTCACCACAACTCACTTGAAAGAAAAAAATTTGATTGTAGACTCCAAAGAACAAGAGATGTCGAAAAATTATTCGAAGCGATCTCTCCTTCACAATAGTCTTCAGTTCTTTCTCTCTCAAAAGTTGTAAAGCACTATTGTTCCTCTCTTTTTTTGGGATATTTTATGATGAGGAAACACCTAGTATATATAGCCTCAAAACCACAACTAATTGAGGTATTCTACTATATGTAGGAATACTCAATTTAAACCATTGATGTATTTCTATTATATATAGGAATACCCAATCCAACTCCATTGGGATATTCCTACTATATATAGAAATACCCAATCCAAATCCATTGGAATATTTCTATTATATATAGGAATATCCAATCCGACTCCGGAGTATTTTCCACATAGGTTGGGAACCCTACCCACTCCAACAAATCTCCTCCTTCACAGCTATGTGGAGGGGGTCGTCATCCCGACAATCCTCCTGCAGTACTTGAACTTTTCCCTTGGAAGAACCTTCGTGAACATGTCTGCTCCGTTGTCATCTGTATGAATCTTCTCAAGCGTCGCGTCCTTCTTCTCAACCACATCCCGTATCCAATGATATCGAGTCTCAATGTGCTTGTACCGACTATGAAATGTCTGGTTCTTCACAAGGTGAATGACACTCTGGCTATCGCAAAGGAAACTATAATGCTTTTGCTTTAGCCCCACTTCCTGCAATAGCTTCTTCATCCACAGCAACTACTTGCAAGCCTTTGTCGCCGCAATGTACTCTGCCTCTGTCGTCGACAAGAAAATACATTTCTGCAACCGCGACTGCCACAATACCGCTCCACCAGCAAACATCATCACATAGCCCGAAGTCGAGCGCCTCGTGTCTACATCTCCAGCCATATCAGCGTCAGTATACCCGACCATCTTCGGCTCGTCACCACCAAAGAAAAGTCTCCAATCGACAGTGCCCCTGAAGGTACCCTAGAATCCACTTGATCACACTCCAATGTACCCTTCCAGGATTAGAAAGATACCTGTTAACTGTGCCAACTGCGTGAGAGACATCTGACCTCGTACACACCATAGCATACATGAGGCTTTCCACAGCTGAAGCATATGGAACCCGTTCCATATCTTCCTTCTCGTACTCGGTAGATGGACACTGCTCCTCAGTGAACCTAAAGTAAGGTGCAAGGGGGTTACTCACTTTCTTCGACCCGTCCATCCCGAAATACTGAAGTACCCAGTGAATGTACTTCTTTTGGGACAAGTGTAGCAACTTGGACTCTCTCGGCCGATCTCTATCCCAAGAATAGTCTTCGCTGAACCCAAATCCTTCATAGAGAAGGGCCCGCTCAGTTGACGCTTCAACTCCGCTATCCTAGTGGCATTTCGACCCACCAATAGCATATCATCAACATAAAGCAATAAAATGATGAAATCATCCTTGGTAAAGTACCTCACAAATACGCAGTGGTTCGACGTCGTCCGCGCATAACCATGCTCCCCCATAAACGACTCGAACTTCCTGTACCACTGCCTCGGAACCTGCTTCAGACCATACAAGCTCTTACTTAACCGACAGACTAAGTGTGACTTTCCCTTCTCACAGAATCCCTCTGACTGCTCCATGTACAACTCCTCAAGATCACCGTAGAGAAATGTTGTCTCCACGTCCATTTACTCGACCTCCAAGTCGAAACTGGCTGCCAATGCTAGCACCACCCGAATAGACGACTGTTTGACGACTGGCGAAAAGATCTCATCATAATCTATACCTTTCCGCTGACCGTGGCGTTTAACTACCAGCCTCGTTTTGTATTGAGGACGAGTAGCATCATCTGTCTACTTCTCTGAACATCCATCGATTTCTCAAAACTTTCTTGTCCTTTGGCAACCGCACCAGATCACAAGTAGAATTGGCCTGCAAGGAACTCATCTCCTCCTGCATAGCCTCCATCAACTTCTGCCTATGTTCGTCGTCCATAGCCTCTGCCAAACTTTCGGTCTCTCCCCCGTCAGTCAGTAGCACATACTCATTTGGTGAGTTTCTCGTTGATGGTCGACGCTCTCTGTCGCTCCTCCTCAACGGAACCACTGGTGCTGGCTATATATCAACAGCCTCCTCCCCTTCAGGAACTACCTCTCCGGCATGCTTATCCTTCTGAGGGTTATCCTGACCACCATCAGCAGGTTGATGATCAAGGTTGGGAGCAACTCCATGTACCGGCTCCCCATAACTGGATCCTCTGCGATGTCCTCTGGAAATTGCTCGAAGCGAAATGACTCTAACACAGACAATTCCTCAGCCTCGGAAGGCATCTCGGTATCCTGAGTGTTGGTCATGGTCGGATCCTCGACGAATACCACGTCCCTGCTTCTGTAGAGCTTTCTTCCCACGGGATCGTAGAGTCTATAGCCAAACTCATCCCGACCGTAGCCGACAAAGACGCACCTTCTCGTCTTCGGCTCAAGTTTGGATCTATCGTCCTTCGGTACATGCACGAAGGCCTTACAACCAAACACTCGTAGATAATTGTATGACGGCTCTTTGTCGTACTATACTTTGTCAAGCACAACACCTTGCAAAGGAGCAATAGGAGATAAATTAATAGTATAAGCAGCAGTGTAAAGAGCCTCACCCCAGTAACTGCCCGTAAGTTTGCCACTGATAGCAAACATCGTACCCTCTCCATCAGCGTCCTGTTTATTCGCTCCGCTACACCATTGAGCCGAGGTGTCTTAGGCGGAGTCTTCTGGTGTCGTATCCCTTGTTCTTTGCAATAAACATCAAAAGGACTAATGTACTTGCTGCCGTTGTCTGACCGAATACATAGCAGCTTCTTGCTCGTCTCCCTTTCAATAGTGTCCTGAAAGTCTTTGAAAGTGGGAAGCACCTGATCCTTGATCTTTAAGGCATAGACCCAAACCTTCATGGAACAATCATCAATAAACATCACAAAATAAGAGACACCACCAATGGATTTTACCTTCATAGGACCGCAAATATTCGAGTGAATCAACTCGAGCAATGCCGGCTTCCTTGAACTTGGGTGACTTTGGAAAGACACCATATTTTGCTTTCCCGTCAAATAGTGCGTACATCTCTCCAATTTTGTAGATATTAACCCTGGAATCACCTTCTTGTTCACCAAGTAGCTCATCCCCTTCTCGCTGATATGGCTGAGCCGCCTGTGCCACAACTCGGTAGACGCATCGGTAGCTGTATTTATCTCATGTGTCCTTTGTGCGCTGTCCCCCTCCATATAGTAGAGTCCAGATTTTTTGCTTCCTCTGACAATCATCATCGAACCTTTGGAAAGCTTCCACTGATTGTTCCCGAAGAGATTGATTAAACTCTCATCATCCAACCTTCCAACCGATACCAAGTTGAAACGGATATCAGAAATATGACGGACATCTTTGAGAACAAAAACTACACCCGTATTTGTCCTCACATACGCATCTCCAATGGCAACCGCCTTCGACACATCTCCCTTGCCCATCTTCAACACTCCACAGTTGTCTGTCGTGTAAGTGGCAAATAGTGCCCTATTGTGAGATATGTGCGTTGAAGCACCCAAGTCCACCAGCCAAGAATTGTCATCGTAGGCGAGGTTCATGACAACCTCATCACCTACGACGATCACATTGCCTCCATGTGCCGAGGCCGTCGATGAAGTGTTCTTACTTTGCTTCCCCTTATCGCCCTTCTTCTCTCTCTTCCAAGCGAAACAGTTCCGCTTGATGTGGCCCTTCTTGCCACAATGGTAACACTTCGAGTCCTCGTATCGACCCTTGGACTTGTCTCTGCTCTTGTCTGTGCCACCACCTGGATTCCTGCTTTTGTTCCTTCCGCGGCTCTCTGAAACTAGCGTCTCTGAGTGGGATGTAGATGAAGTGCCCTGAGAACATCTCCACATCTCTTCATTCAATATCCCGCTCTTGGCAAACTCCAGACTGACCACGCCTTCCGAAGCAGAAACGATCATAGATACTTGTACGGTCTCCCACGCAATGTTGCAAAAAACGGCCCGGGCGGCCGACTAGTCGGCAGTCGGCCGCCGCCGACTCGACTTTGCTCCTGGGCGGTCCAAAAATCGGACAACGCAAGAAGTCGGCCTAGTCGGCCGACTAGTCGGCCCTAGGCGGCTAGCCGACGCTAGTCGGCCGCCTAGGCAGCAGAAAAGCAAAAAAAAAAAAAAAAAGGGTTGAAAGAGGAAACCCGACCCGTACCCAAATTGGGTTCAAAAATCTAACATTCTTACAGCAGTAGCAGCCAACAAACAGCTGTTCCCAAAAAAAAAATGAGAAAGAAAAAGAGTTCGAAGAAGAAGAGTTCAAAGAAGAAGGTTCAAAAACCTAACCTCTGCTTCCCGCCGACCTCAGAGCGCCACCGTAGACCGTCGCCGTCAGCCGCCGAGCGCTCGTCCCGCCGACCTCAGGGCCACCGCCACGCTCGTCCCGCCGGGCGCCGACCTCAGCGCCACCGAGCCGAGTTCGAAGAAGAAGGTTCTTCTTCTTCCTTTGCTTCTTCTTCTTCCTTTGCTTCTTCTTTTGCTTCTTCTTCTTCCTTTGCTTCTTCTTCTCCTTTTTTTTTTGTGAACAGCACTGAGCAGCATCTGCTGCTGCACGTTTAAACCCCGCCCCCCCCACCACCACACACGTGATGGTGCACTTGCAAGCACAGTGCAATTTTTTTTTTTTTTGGTTTGCATTGAAAGCAACAGCAGCAGTCATGAGAAAGGAACAGCACCACCACCACCACACGTTTTTGTTTGTTTGTTTGCATTGACTCAATCAAAGCAACAGCACTACCACCACCACACTTTTTTTTTGTTTGTACATTGACTCAAAGCAGCAGCACCACCACCACACGTTTTTTTTTTCCTCCTGCTTCTCCTGCACAGTAGTGACACTACAGTGAGTACACTGAACAGCAGCATATATATATATATATATATATATATATATATATATATATATATATATATATTACACTGAGCAACAGCACTACCACCACTACACTTTTTTTTCCTCCTGTTTCTCCTGTTTTTTTTTGGTTTATTTACTTGTTATGATATTTAATATCATTCAATTGTTTAATAGATATGACTACTTCGTCGGCCGCTTCCAATTCCAATGTAGGTGAAATGGCAAGTGATTTAAACATCCAAAATGCTCTCAAACGTGCATCCGGTGACGTTGGATGGGATTATGGTGAACTTGTGGATGTGAAGGCATTAGATCGAGTTCGATGCAAGTTTTGTTCAAAGATTGTGTCCGGAGGAATCTACCGGCTCAAATGTCATGTAGCGGGTCGTGCCGGAAATGTGAAAGCTTGCAATAAAGCCTCCAAAGAAGCAATACAAGCATGTATAGAGGCACTTGATGGTGCTAAGAGGAAGAAGACACAAAAGCAAAACGAAGAGACGGAACTTAGAAAAGAAGTTTCAACATCACATGATGCTATGGAAATGGATGCCGACATTGAACTTGTCACGAGACCGAAAAGGTCTACTATGGATAGATTTGTGGAGATCAACCCAGAAAAAAATAAAGAATCAACAATGTTTACAAAATAAGCTAATTTGACGGTGTTGATGGACAAGAAGAAGGTGATGGATACACAACAATATATAGCACGGTGGGTCATTGAGAGTGGCATTCCTTTCAACGCCATTCAAAATGATAGTTTCAAGCTAATGACTGAGGCTATTGGACAGTTTGGTCCAGGATTACCTACGCCAAGTCGATATCGGTTGAGTGGTCCATGTTTGAATGCGGAGGTGTCGAGAGTTAAGGACTCTCTAAAAAAGCATGAAGAAGAGTGGACTATATCCGGTTGTTCCATTATGACCGATGCTTGGACCGACCGCAAAAGGAGAAGCATTATGAACTTGTGTGTCCATTGTAGAGAAGGGATCTCTTTCATTTCTTCAAGAGAAGATTCCGATGCATCTCATACGGGGTCCTACATATTTGAGTATGTAGATAAATGCATCTACGATATAGGACAAGAAAAGGTGGTGCAAGTTGTGACAGATAATGCTTCAAACAACATGGCTGCGGCTACTTTGATGACTACCAAAAGGCCTAATTTATTTTGGACTTCTTGCGCCACACATACGGTGAACCTTATGCTTGAGGCAATTGGTAAACTTCCAAGGTAAGTCTCGTCTCATAAACTCTTAGTTCATTATTTAATTACTTGATTTGCTTCATTACTTATTTAATTTGTAAACTTTCAAGGTTCAAGAGTACAATTGATAAGGCAAGGGCCTTAACTATCTTCATATATTCTCATCACTCAACCTTGAGTATGATGAGAAAGTTGACAAAGAAGCGTGATATTGTACGACCGGGAGTCATAAGATTTGCAAGTAATTATCTTACTTTGCAAAGTTTGGTGGAGAAGAAAGAACAACTAAGACATATATTTGCTTCCGAAGAATGGGCCCGAAATTCACATTCCAAAAGTGTGAAGGGAAAAGTGGCATATGCAACCGTTGTTAGCCTATCTTTTTGGAAGTCGGTGAACTCATGCTTGATTGTTTTCCGGCCATTAGTGAAAGTCCTCCGCCTTGTTGATAGTGATAGGCCATCTATGCCATGGTTGTATGGAGAACTTGAAGTGACAAAAAAAGAGATCAAGGAGGAAGTCTATAGCGGACTTGAAAAGAATTATAAACCAATACTTGACATTATCGAAAGTAGATCCAAGGGTAGACTTGATTCCAATTTGCACTTGGCGGGATATTTCCTTAATCCATACTATTTTGCAAAGAATAGGGTGAAGATCGGAGATGATGTAGCTTGTATGGAAGCTATGCTCGATTGTGTGGAGAAATTCTTTCCCGATGACTTGAACACTCAAGTGAAAGTGAGTGATGAAGAATTAATCATGTACAAGAATTTGATGGGAATGTTTGGAAGAAAACAAGCGGAACTTTCCTATCAAACTAAAGGTGTCAATGAATTTAATCCCGGTAAGTCTTGACTCCTAAACTCACTTCATTACTTTACTTCATTGACTAATTACTTATCTATATATTTTTTGTATGATAATAAATACTAGCCGGGTGGTGGAGTAATTATGGTGGCAATGCACCAAACTTGAAGAAGATGGCAATTAGAATCCTCTCCTTGACCACAAGTTCATCGGGTTGTAAGAGGAATTGGAGTACTTTTGAAGGGGTATGCCACTTTTATTTTATTTTTTGATATTCTTCATCTAACTAACTAGAATGTTCTATATAAATATTGTAGGTGCATACAAAAAAGAGAAATAGACTTGATTCGGAAAGATTGAACAAGTTGGTGTATGTCCAATTCAACTCCAAACTTCACAATAAGAAGAAAAGAGTAAATGATGATAAAGATGTTCTTCAAGCGGATGATTGTACTCATGCTCAACATTGGTTGGTTGATGGGATGGATGATGAGAGTGATGTTGATCCCGTCACCGGAGCTACATGGGAGGTACTTGACCAAGCGGTGGGAGCAAATGAACTACTTGAACCTAGGAGGAGCTCTAGGATCATAAGAGAACTCGATCAGGAAGAGTTCATCTCGGAGGCCGAAGAAGATGATGGAGATGATGACTTTGAGTCCGATGAAGAAAGAGACGTGCCATTAGTGGATGAGTACGATGATATCTTTGATAATTGAGCACTTTAATCTATCTCCTTTTCTTTTTGTGACATTTTGATTATGTACAAGACTTTGGAATTTGGGTACTTAAGTTAATATTTTGATGTCATGTGATATATATTGCATAATTATATTTTTTTTATTGCATATATATATATATATATATATATTAATAAAAAATTCAAAATCGACTAATCCGACTAGTCCCCGACTAGTCCGATTAATCTCTAGTCCCCGCCAACCGACTAGCGGCCGACTAGCGATTTTTACAACCTTGCTCCCACGGGTCTGGCAACGTACATAGCAACCAAAGTTCCTGAACCTCGTCGTTGAACTTGACTTCCATCGAGGATAGCTGGTCCACCACGTTCTGGAACTCACTCAAGTGATCCGTAATTGACGCACCATCTTTGTACCGCAGACCCATCATCATACGGATCAGGAACAACTTATTTACTCCGGTCTTCTTAGCATACAAAGATTTCAGCTTATCCCACAGTGTCCTCGCGTGCTCAATACTGGCAACGTGATTATACACATTTTCGTCAACGAACTGCCTTGTGTACCCACACACCTGTATATGCTCAAAATTTCAGTCCTCTTCGAATTTACAACTGGGTCTCTCGGAAGCAAACACCGGCAGATACAACTTCTTGACAAATAGCAAATCCTTCATCTTGCTTCTCCAGTAGTGATAGTTGGTACTGTTCAGGTTTACCATGTGCACCGGCTTCACGTTCATCTCTGTTTCCTGGTTTGAATTTCAACTCCTGACACTTCTCTGAATCCAAAGCTCTAAAACCACTCTGTTGGAAATGAAGTACGGAAACCGTTTTCCCAAACCAGAAAGTCCTGCGAGACAACCGAGCAAAAGTACACAAACCAAAAACGGTAAACATAAATCGCAAACACGAAGATTTTTGACGTGAAAAACCCAAATAGGAAAAACCACGGGACGATCGGAGTCCAATCCTGAAGAACCTCCACTAATGGAATAAGGAGAATACACCCTCTACAAGCTCCTCCCGATCCAACATGGATCAGCACAACTCACTTGAAAGAAAAAAAAAATTGATTGTAAACTTCGAAGAACAAGAGATGTCGAAAAATTATTCAAAGCGATCTCTCCTTCATAATAGTCTTCAATTCTTTCTCTCAAAAGTTGTAAAGCACTATTGCTCCTCTCTTTTTTTGAGATATTTTATGGTGAGGAAACACCTAGTATATATAGCCTCAAACCCACAACTAATTGAGGTATTCTACTATATGTAGGAATACTCAATCTAAACCATTAATGTATTCCTATTATATATAGGAATACCCAATCCAACTCCATTGGGATATTCCTACTATATATATAAATACCCAAACCAAATCCATTGGAATATTTCTATTATATATAGGAATATCCAATCCGACTCCAGGGTATTTTCCACAGGTTGGGAACCCCACCCACTCCAACAATTCAGACTAAACCACCGAATAAGGATTCGTCAGATTGTGTCGTTATGGCATGAATATTTAACGCGGTGTGACCCGAACCAGAGTTGGCCCATGAGGTATGATATTGAATTGGGCCCATATGCCTTAAAAGAGAATTCTCATGTAAGGCCTGAACCAATTCCAATTATTTACACCTCATGATCCCACCTCCTATCCGATGTGGGACTAAATTACCAACTCCATTGTCACCCCCTTTGAGCGCTCAACCTGAAACGAGACACAATCCAACAATGGGACAATCAAGTTGAACCATGAAGGCTGATGCAATCAGTTCACTAGATAATTTCAATTGCTAAAGTTGAAATAATCCAATGCAGGAGAATTTGGTAGAGGGTTGTAGGACTTTTGATGCAGTACTGCATCAGAGTACAGGAAACGGAACATATGGCATACTTGGTTATATGGAATGTGGCATAGTGGACCATGAGAGTTTATTCCACATGAAGAGTGAAGAATAGAGCACAATATAGAAGACAAGAGGATAATGAAAGGAGGCGGAGAAACTTACAGGTACAACAATCACGCATTTTCTCTGACCTTCTGTGGCTTGAGGAATAAATGTGGCGTACATGCTTGATCTTATCCCAGTCCGCCCCCTCAGGTTGAATCCTATCCATGAATTCTGGGGACATTGCCAATAGTGTCAAATTCTGAAGTGTACTTACATGTTTCAGTCCCTTGGAAAGCCTCTTCAAGTGGTCACAAGTATGAAAGGTTAAGTGTGTGAGGCTGGGAAATGCCCCTTCATCCACTCTCCAAGCTTCTACTAACATATATCTAAGCACCAAGTGTCGTAGACGAGTAAATCCGCCTGCTTGAGAATGCAACTTCTTTCCATAGTATGCAGAATCCAGAAGTTTAAGACAAACGAGGTTAGGCAGCTTCATAAGGGTTGACATTGGATCTTGCTCCAGAAAAGTTAAACTTAGAGCGAGTTTGGTGAGGTTAGGAGGGAAGGATCTGCTTTCAGGAAGTTTGGACAATGCTCCATCCACCGACAGATGTCTAAGCGTGCAATGCCGTGAAAACATGGAAAGAACCTGAGTTGGGACCGGAGAACGTGAATTGAGTTTAAGGCATACAAGACCATGGAGTTTTTTTAATGATCTGAGAAGCATATTCCAATCAGTATCCAGAATATCTGATAATACCACCTTGCGAAGTTTGGTCAGTCTTGCCAACCCCTTCTCTGTCCAGTTTTCTGGAACACTTACATTTCTCAGGAACCAGAGATCCTTGAAGTCCCCTATAGTTGAGTCAACAGACACGAGACATGGAACATCGATGATTTGTAGATTAAGGAGGCTTTTTATTAGTTGAAAGTTCATGTAAGGTCCTGACTTCCACCTCAAATATCTGAGATTCACTAAACTACCAATTTCTTTGGGCACTTCTTCCCAAGTATAATCAAGATGCACATCTAGTATTCTCAGCAAAGTTAAACCGTTGAGAGAGAGCTGACCTCCTACTCCTGAGAATCTGAAGTACAAAGTTCGCAGAGTCGGGGTCCTCCATGTCTTGCTGGAGTGATCGATGCTATCAATAGCTTTCTTTTTCTTGTTCTTCGGAGAGATTAGGTAATATGTAGGTTTGATAGCATATGATGCCAATCGTCGTGTAGCTTCAGTATCTGACAGAAGTGTCTGGTTCCTTGCTAAAGACTGGAAATGGAGAAACCCGTGCCTTCTGGCCTCTATTCTGCAGAAATCATGTATCCGATCATGGATTCGGAACATCTTCACTTTTTCATCCCTTCCCCTACTCACAACTCGAACTAGATACCGGGCAGCTAGATCCTCCAAGAAACCATTAGCTGTCTCTTCCCATGTTTCTCCGTGACACGGTGGTATAAAACCTTCTACCATCCATAATCTCATCAATGGTTTGGCGATGATTTCATCAAGTCTCGGAAAAGAGCCTAGATAAAGAAAACATTGCTTCAGATGGCACGGCAAAGTTTCGTAGCTGAAGTCAAGTATGCCTAAGCACGAACCGACTTCAGAAGATTCCCAATCTAATCTGGTCAGTACCCTTGACCACCGAAAGCAGTTCTTCTCTTCTATTGAAAGGTAGCCGCCTAGCACCACCAGAGCTAGTGGCAGGCCCTGACACTTATCCACAAGATTTTGGCCCACAATTTTCAGTTCCTCCTGAAATTCCTCAATATTCCGACTCGGGTAGACCTTCCTAAGTAACAATCTTCTGCTCTGCTCTCCGTTCAATGAAGGCAGTTTATAAGGGAAGATAGCAGGACTAGCAGATACTGCAAAATCATCATTGCATGTAGTAAAGAGCACTCTACTTCCTTTGTTCTTGTCTGGAAGAACTTCATGAATTTGATCCCAGTCTTGCATCTCCCAGATGCCATCAACGACTATCAGGTACTTCTTGCGAGATAGTACTCGATCTAAATCATATATTATGTATTTATACTCTACTCTGTCGCTCCTTTCTCGCCCTTCAACTGCTTCTACCAATTTTTTGAGAATCTCGAGCAGTCTATCATCCTGGGACACAGATATCCAGTAACAAGCTTGAAACTCTTCAGTAACTTTCACGGTGAGAAAGATGTTTCTAACAAGGGTAGTCTTGCCTGAGCCAGTCATTCCAACAAGAGAAATTACCGATAGACTCTTCTCATCATTGAGTAGCTTTTTAAGGATAATATCCTTATGTTCAGCAAAACCAATAATGATAGGATCATCCTCCTCCGGTATCAGTTGTCTTTCCCCTTGCATGCTGTTATGGATGGAAGTACTTCCACGGTCCCCCATTTCTTCTAGATTAACAAGACCAAGTGATGCTCTGCGTTCAGATATCTCACTTACTCTAGCCTTTATAGTTTCAAGAATTTCCCTGCCATGTATGTGGTGATGCACAATACAGCTAAGTATAGGAAAGCACCGGCCAATGGACAACATTAAATTCTCGAAAGCAGTTGTAGGGCTACACCTGGTGACAGTACGCTCAAAGCTTCCAATAGGAGCGAGATTGTCTGCCTCGAGCATGAAAGTCTCTATTATATCTTCTGCAGCATGAGCCACATCCATGACATCCTTGATCCATTTCCTCACCATTTCATCATTCTGCTTCTCTTTAGAAAGTGCGTCTCTTAAGAAGCACAACACGTCACGCAGCTCTCTCTCTAGCCACTCAACTTCAATATGAATTCCATTCAAGGCACAGGAGTCTTGCAGTAGGTAGCCGCTAAATTTGTCCACTGCAGCAGACAAAACTGCTTCAGCCATCTCTATATCTTCCTCTGGCTGACATAAGAAGAAATAACATGAGATCTTTGCAGTATCTTAGATTTTTTAAATAAGAATATATATATATATATATATATATATATATATATATATATATATATGAGAGAAACTAGAACATAGAAGTAGAACAACATGGTTGATGATGATAGGTTCTGAATACAGAGCACAAAAGAACATAGTTTCTCAAAATTAAAGCATTAACAAAAAAGGTTTTGAGCACTGCTTTCAGAACAAGAACTTGGAGCACTGTTACTTTCTCAGGATTGAAGTTTCTCTTCTAGGAAGGAAATTTCAAATGTCACAGGATATACATACTATTTACAATGTCTCAAACCCAAAAGGACAAGACTAATAGTCGAGGCTTACCACTGGCATTTGCTATGCTGTCATCCATCGAACCCAAAAACATAATTTGACACTAGTCATGTAAGAGAACGACCTTAGTGTTCAATCATGAGCGAGGAAACCAAGAGAAGTCTCTCAAGCGTGGAACATGATCAGATGTTCCGAAGCAAGAAAAAGATCAAAGCTACACATGAGAGGAGCAACATCTCACCGGAGAAAGAGATGGAGGAATGCTCTCTTGATCAAATTTTGCTTGTGTAATAGCTGTTGGATTGTATCGCGTTTCCGGTTGAGCCCTCAAAGGGGATGACAATGGAGTTGGTAATTTAGTCCCACATCGAGTAAGAGGTGGGATCATGAGGTATAGATAATTGAGATTGGTTCAGACCTTACATGGGAATTTTCTTTTAAGGCATATAGGCCCAATCTAATATCGCACCTCATGAGCCAACTCAGGTTCGGGAGTTGAAATGAGTCTAATATCTCAGATAATATTATTGAGGGCTACTGCCTACTACTTATAGAGGGTCCAACCCCTCTTCATATTACATCTAACCGATGTGGGACTAAAGTCCCTTATTTACTCTCAACACTCCCCCTCAAGATGGGCGATAGATATTAATCATCCCCATCTTGTTACATAGCTTTGACAGACTCAATGAACTAAGACCCTTAGTCGGACAGTCTGCCACTTGTTCTTCTGAGCGAACATAGTCAATCTTCAGTATCCCTTGTTCCAGCTTTTCCTTGATGAAGAATCGATCGATCTCGATGTGCTTCGTTCTGTCGTGCTGAACCGGATTGTTCGCTATACATATCGCAGCTTGACTATCGCTCAGAAGGTGCAATGGTGTCCCCTTGTCTAGCTTCAACTCTGTCAGCAACGCCTTTACCCATAGCAATTCTGATACTCCTAGAGCCATTGCTCTGTATTCTGCTTCAGCTGTCGACCGTGCTACCACTGACTGTTTCTTGCTTCTCCATGAAATCAGGTTTCCTCCTACAAAAACACAGTACCCTGTGGTAGACCTTCTGTCGTCTATGCAGCTTGCCCAGTCTGCATCGCAGTATCCCTCAACATCTGTGCATCCATTCTTCTTGAACCACAGTCCTTTTTCCGGCGTCCCTTTCAGATATCTTAGGATCTGAAATACTGCATCCATATGACCCGTTCTTGGATCATGCATATAGCGGCTTACAACACTTACTGCAAATGAGATATCAGGACGAGTATGCCCTAGATAAATCAGTCTGCCTACTAGCCTTTGATACCTTTCGCGATCAACAGGCTTTCCTGCTTCTGCTCCCATCTTGCACTTCTGGTCAATTGGAGTGACTGCTGCTCGGCATCTCAGCATTCCTGTCTCCTTCAGCAGATCTAGTGCATATTTCCTTTGTGAGAGAACAATTCCTTATTCACCATCACACACCTCGATACCCAAAAAGTATCTCATCTCTCCCAGGTCCTTTACCTCAAACTCTTTGGCGAGTTTCGTCTTCAGCTTAGTGATCTCAACTACATCGTCACCTGTGATCACTATATCATCTACATATACAGCAAGTATAGTAATGTGGTCCCTTGCATGCTGGAGGAAGACAGTATGATCTGCATTTGTCTGATGGTATCCCATGCCAGTGACAGCCCTTTTGAATCTGTCAAACCAGGCTCGAGGAGATTGCTTCAGCCCGTACAGCGACTTCTTCAGTTTGCACACTTTTCCATGTGACGTTCCTTCACCTGAATCTGACACAGAGTAGCACCCCGGAGGAGTCTCCATGTATACTTCTTCTTGTAGGTCTCCATGAAGAAATGCGTTCTTTACGTCTAACTGGTGTAGCTTCCACCCATAGTTTGCTGCAATGGAGACCAGCGTTCTTACGGTACTCATCTTCGCTATTGGGGCAAAAGTCTCATTATAGTCGATACCATATGTCTGGGTATAGCCTTTTGCAACCAGTCTCGTCTTGTATCGTTCAACTTTTCCTTCTGGTGTCTCCTTCACTGTGTAAACCCATTTGCATCCCACAACTTTCTTCCCTTCAGGTAATGGCACCAGCTCCCATGTCTTATTTTTCTCTAGTGTCCCAAGTTCTTCCATCATTGCGGCTTTCCATCTTGGGTCCTTCTTTGCTTCCTGCCAATTCTTAGGTAAAGAAGTGGAGTCTAACGAAGTGAGGAATGTTTGATAAGTCAGAAAAATATTAGAATAAGATAGGTAGTTGGCAATAACATGTTCATAATCTTTATAACGAATAGGAGCCGTTCCCGCATTAATGCGAGAAGACCTTCTTAAGGGAGCAATGGGTGGTGGAGAAAGCATACCATCCGAATCGGAGAGACCCGCTTCCGAATCCGAGCGATCCGGTGCGGGAGTAACATCTTCAGGAGTCAGGGCAGGAGTAGACGAGGGACTTGGCACTATAGGCACAGGGCACGGCACAGTACTGGACCTCTGCTGTCTTCTTTTGTAAACTTGGAGCTCCTTTTCCCTTGTCTGCTTCTCCCCCGGCGTAATGTACGTATTGTCTTCTTCATCCTCCGTATCAGTATCATTGATGCTTTCTCCCCCTTTCTTCCAGTTTGTCACGACAGGACAAGGTACCGATCCGACAACTACGTTTGGGTGTACTACCTCCCCCTCACGTCTAATACCCGCTGTGTGAGGCGTGTTCCCAAACGCAGAACCTTCATCCGAACCATAATAAGGTTCCAGCTCTCTGAATGTAACGTCCATGCTTACAAACAGCTTCCGTTCAACCGGGCTCCAGCATACGTAACCCTTCTGTGTCCCGGTGTACCCAACAAAGACACACTTAACTGCTCGAGGATCCAGCTTACCAATGCCAGGCCTGTTATCGTGGACGAAGCATACGCAACCAAATACTTTCGGAGGAACGGTGTACGCAGTTGTCCCCGTGAGCATTTCCAAAGGCGTCTTCCAGTCCAGTAATTGAGAGGGCATCCTGTTGATGAGATAAGAGGCTGTCAAGACAGCCTGCCCCCACAAAAATTTAGGGACATTCATAGCCAGCATCATTGTCCGAGCTACCTCCAGCAGGTGCCTATTCTTTCGTTCGGCAACACCATTTTGAGCCGGTGTATATGCACAAGAGGTTTGATGCAGTATACCATGAGAGGATAAATACGCAGCAAACCTCTTATGGGTATATTCCGTCCCATTATCCGACCGGAAACACTTAACACGAGCATTATACTGTGTCTTCACCCGTTGATGGAGGCTTTGAAATGCCTCAAAAATATCATTTTTATTCTTCAGCAGGTAGACCCACGTTACGCGGGTAGAGCAGTCAACAAAAGTAAAAACCATCTATAACCATTAACACCGTTTGTAGGACAAGGGCCCCACACATCGGAATAAATCATATCAAAAGCAGCAGAACATCGATGCCCAGAACTCACATAGGAGCTTCTGGTATGTTTCCCCAACTCACAAGCATCACAAACTAACAACTCTTTATTTGCTTTTTGATATAAGGACGGATACAGTCGACTAATAACGGAAAAAGAAGAATGTCCTACACGCTGATGGTGGAGGAGCAGCTCGGCTTCGACACTTCGACTTCGGACTTCCGGGTGTGCGTCTGCAACCAAAGATGCCAGTGCTCTATCCAGACCGTTCCTGTCCAAGTACCATAGACCCTTATGCCATGTGCCAGTGCCTAGTCGTCTCCCCGTTCCCTTCTCCTGAAAAGTTACCTTAGGAATATCAAAGTAAACAATACAGTTTAGATCAAGGATAATGGCGCTAATGGATATAAGATTGACAGGAAAGGAAGGAGCATGTAAGACATTAGATAGAGTGATGGAAGGAGTGCAATCAACAGTGCCTTTACCCGTAACAGGTCTGGAGGTACCATCAGCAGTCTGAATGCTTTCTGGCGGCGTTAGAGTAGAGTATTCCCGGAACTCACCTCGGGACCCCGTGACATGGCAAGATGTCCCAGAGTCCATAATCCAAGCTGGCTGAGAGACAGATGCAAGAGCACGCGGAGGTATACCGGCACTGGTTTGGGAGAAGTAAGTGCAGTAATCTCCTGTAGTGGACGGCGCCCCAGGAATGACTTTTCGTTCACCAGAACCAAGCTTTGAGCCGCGCATCTTCCCGAAAACTCTCTCAAATGGAGTGATGTCCGCCAGCTGATTGTCCCCACCTTCATCCGCCAGATACGCCTTGTTGCCTCCAGAGTAAGTGCCCCTTCCACCACTGTAGCTGCCTCGACCACCTCGTCGTCCACCGCGACCACGGCCCCGACCATTCGAGGGAGTCCGTGTCGGTTTTGGGCAAAAGCGGATGTAATGCCCTGTGTCACCACAGTTGTGGCAAACGCCTCCCGTAGAAGGAGGCTGTTGGAAAGTGGCAAGAGCAGATGTGTCAACTCCGGCCTGCTCCCCCTGGGAGATACCCTTGGTAGGCATCAGCTTCAACCGTGCTTCTTCTTGTGCCATGGCAGCTATGGCGTCTTCTAATGTCGGCAGCTTCGGCTGTGCGAGAAGTACATTCCTCCGTTGTTCAAATGCAGGGTTGAGCCCCTTCAAAAACTTCATCATCCGTTGCCGCGAGATATAATCCAGAAATTTCTGGAAGTGTTTTGCAAAAGCCGGTTCAACCTGAGCATCCTCCATGCCAAGAGGATCATAATGGTCAAGATCAGACCAGTACTTCTTCAACAAGGCAACGTACTCAGAGATGGTACGATCGTCTTGGATTACCCGATCGAGCTCATCCTGCAGTTGGAAGACTCGCATGGGGTTACCCGAACCGGAGTACATGTCTTTCAATGTTCTCCAGATATCAGCAGCTCCCTCCATTGCTTCAATGTTACCCGACACTTGGTCGGTCAAAGAGGCTGTCAACCAACCAGCCACGACATTGTTGACAATGTCCCATACAGCAAACTTCTTCGAGGAGTGATCGACAGGGGCCTTGGTGTGGCCATCTACATAACCAACCAAGCCACGTCCCTTCAGCGTCCGCATCGCCTGCCGCGACCATTTCAAGTAGTTGGTCGTGCCTTCCAACTTCGTCTCCAACTTGTCCAACTTTTCCATTTTGTACGGTGACGAATCCACATCAGTATGGGTCACGCGTGGGGTTGCCTCCGGTAATCTCTTGGTCAGGAGATCCTCGACCAGGGCCTTCATTTCTTCTGCTGTCAACTTCCCATAGATGGAATCCATGACTTCTTCAACTGCAATCAGTGAGGTGTTGTTGTTTCCTGAGTCGTCTTCTTTTGAGTCGTCTTCGTCTTAGTCAGCTATCGGGAGGAAACAACAAAACGAGATCCCTCACTGATATGTCGTAGTTTATACGACCAACTAGAACCGCGTCATGATAACGCGTTCGGACGGCTCAAGGATAACCAACGTAGTTGTGCCTCCTTGCATGAGACAAACCAGAGGTATACCAGCCGTGCAGAAACGATTGTAAAGACAACGTTTCTGAGATACGAAAATCTAAAGAGATTTCGTATTCGTAGTAGAGCTTCTAAAAAGAAGGTACTCTGATTCTCGAGGCAACTACAGAGATCTTCTAAAGAGAAGGAAATCTGTTTTTTTTTTTTTCAGAACAGCGAAAAAAACCTAAAAAGGGCTGTTGTAGCAGCAGTAAAGGGGATCTGGAAAAAGGGGGGGTCGATCCTTGAGGATCTGGAAACAGCTGTGTAGGCTGTGGTGGGGGGCGGCGCTGGGGGGGGGGAGAATCAGCTGTGGAGGGGGGGGGGGCGGCGCTGGAGGGGGGGCGGCACTGGAGGGGGCTAGGGTTTGGCGGCTAGGGTTTAGAGTATGGCAGCGGCGTGGAGGAGGGTGGCGGCTGTGGAGGTGGGTAGGGAGGGCGGCTAGGGTTTGGAGGAGAGGATGGAGAACTCGGCTTTGATACCAAGTTGAAATGAGTCTAATATCTCAGATAATATTATTGAGGGCTACTGCCTACTACTTATAGAGGGTCCAACCCCTCTTCATATTACATCTAACCGATGTGGGACTAAAGTCCCTTATTTACTCTCAACATCGGGTCACACCGCATTCCCAACAATAGCTTTTACTGAAGCTTATGTAAGCATATTCAATTTGATGTAACATACTTTAAGTTTCCTCCATCAAGTTAAATCTAAGTCAGTTGGATGTAAGGTTTGGTTCTAATCTTTTTATTTTTGAGATAAAGGTGAATAGATACCCCAAGGTATCATTAAAGAGAATTAATGAAACAAGTCCCAATTACAAAAGGATAGTACTATCATAAGACAATCAAAGATACAAAAAAATAAAAAGAATAGTGAATCGCAACCTTTGCAGTAGTTAGAAAGTTTTGAAGCCATGGACTGGACGGATGTCAACATCTTGAAGTATTTTTTGCCATTGACGCTAACTCCCACTCAAAGCTCCATGGAGGAGAGACAATATCATTAAGTAGACATCCCGGTGAGCAGTGGTCATTGCTCCAGTGTTTGATGTGTTCCATTCTTATTCATCAAGCTTTGATGCCTTATTCAGTCGTGCCTATTCCTTAAGCATTTGATGAATGGCAGATCCAATTCATCAAAGTGTTCGCCTAGCCATCGTGTGGTCTCCTGATTCGTCACCCTAGGTGTTGTGATCCCTTGTCAATTCAAAACCCTTTAGCCCGCTTGTTGAATAACAATGTTGGCGTGAGTACCGCAATTAGCCAGCTATGGATATCTGAGATTTAGGAATCCCTCCACTCAAGGGATTCCTAACATGATTGTAGCCATAAATGTTGTATAGACGAAGAATAGCTTCCTAAAATAGTTTTTTGTACCTCTATATTTTGTACTCTGTTTTATGGAATTGACGAGGAAGAAAAATTAAGTTTGATATGGTATCATAGAATGATCTTGGGTTCCCTGTTTTTTATCAGGCAGGGGTCAAGATTTTGCTCCGCCTCCATGGCTGACTCCACCGAAACCATCCTTGATAATTTGACATCAAAAATGACGAAGGTCTCGACAAGGGTCCAGACCTCCCCCTCCCCCCATCACTGATTCAGCGATGGTTCCAATCAGCATCAAGTTGGATGGTTCCAACTATGGATTATGGTCCCAGGATGTTGAGATGTACATCTCAGGAAAAGACAAACTGGGATACGTCAATGGAGACTACCCCGAACCACCAGAAACAGACTCCTCCTTACATAAGTGGCGCACTGAGAATGCCATTGTGAAAGGCTGGTTGATCAACTCCATGGACCATTCCTTGGTCGTGAACTTTATTCGCTAATGTTTGCCATCTCTTCATGGTGCTTTGAAGGAGGAGCTTCAAAGGTTGCAAACGAGACTGTAAGAAGAAACTCATGAACATGAACCTCCCAATTACACTTTGTTTTTTTATCTGGGTTGTGATGATGGAGGATTGATTATGTACTCCATTGACGATCTGACGATGAGGGAGAATTGCCGGGCCTAGCTTCAGTGGCTAGGGGGAAGTAACTAGAACTTTCTCTGGAAAGCTCAGGAATTCTTGAGGAAATAGGGGGAACCGGGGGCTTCAAATGGAGGAGATCTCCTCCTATTTATAGTAGGGAGGAAACATCAATGTACGCACCTGTGAGAAACATGCGCGTCTCTGATTGCCACGTGGCATCCTATAAACAGAGTGCAGTTACAACGACACGCACACTTCACTGATGTGGGGTTGTAGCTGGCTGCCAAGTATAATATTGTTGAGATTTTGTTGGAGAAGATCTTTGAGCTGCTCAGAACCCGTTCCTTGGCGTGACTAGGTCTTCGATACGTGGCACGCGCCTAGTTCCACTGCAACCAACAAGACGCCCACGCCTAGGAATTCACTGTCCTAACTGGCGTGTGTTCATAGAGGGAGAGAACTATAAGCGCGGGGTAGAAGCACACGCGCCTGAATGTTAATACGCGCCTGGGTGGTTGATGTCAACACGCGTCTGAGTTAATCAGGAAGCACGCGCCTGTCTGCACTATTTCCAAGGAGTGTGAACTTCGACTTCTGTGTTCATTCTTTTGTACGAGAATCGAAATATCGAGTCGAAGTCTCGAGAGGAATTCAATTTATTAAATGCAGCCTCGGGAAGAGCAGCAGAGAGGCGTAGGTGGGAATGCGAGGGATTAGACATACCTGTATAAGTGAGGCGCGAGTAGTAGAAGGGGCGCGCCTTTAACGAGGCGTGAGTAGCATAAGTAATCATGAATCTTTGGTCTCCGTGCCTTGACCGCCTTTTGCACAGATATCGAGGCGTTCAGCTCGAGGCTCGAGAATAGGGCGTGGGTGACATGGCGCCTAGGCGAGATTCTTTGATGAGGCGTGAGAAGCTCAACGCCTAGGTGGTGTCCAAATAAGGCACAGGTAATCTTGTAGTCACGTAGCTTTTTTAGGGCGCGTGATCCATGCTTCTAAACTACCCAACGGCTAAGCAGGTATGGGATTCTGCAGCCACAACATACTTTGATGGAACTGACACCTCGTAGGTATACGAGCTCAGACGTCGTGTATCTCGAATGAAACAAGCAGGCGGATCTATATAATATAACGATCTACAGGGTTTGTGGCGAGAGATAGATTTTCGTCGACCAAATCTAATGGAATGTGCAATTGACATACAAAGCTACAACTCCATTCTACAGGAGAAGCGAGTAAACACTTTTCTTGACGGACTAGATGATCAACTAGATCAAGTGTGGAGCGATGTTCTTCGCCTGAAACATTTCCCTTCAATTGAGCAGGCATATGCTCACGTTCGAAGGGAAGATCTTCGACAATCTGTGAAGGTATTGGAAGCGGAAACAGTGGCTAGTGGTGATGTTATGCCATCAAAGATGTGAAATCTGGTCGAACACAAACTTCGCTAAAGTCTGGGTCATCCTCACAATCCAAAGGTCATTCTGATGGGAATAAATGTACTCACCGTGGGAGTACAAAACATACCCGGGACACCTGTTTCAAATTACATGGCTACCCAGAGTGGTGGCAAAAATTACAAGTCTGAAAGAAACGAGATGCCCCTACAACTGAAGGCGTCCTCGGTCGAGTTGCGGTGGCCACGAATGACTCTCAACTATCCCTTATTCTTGTGGACAAACCTTCTACCTCAATCCAAAGTAATTGTGGTAAAAAAAAAAGTTCAGCTCTACTACTCGAAATGATGGTGCCTGGATTATCGACTACGGAGCAACGGATCATATGACATTTGATCCAAATGACTTCTCCAACATAACTTGGCCAAGGAGGACTTGCATTGCTAATGCCAATGGGACAACTTACCCAGTCACTGGGGCTGGAACCGTACCCCTGCCTCCCTCTCTCTCTTTTGCTCACATACTTCTTGTTCCATCTCTCTCCAACAGGTTGATGTCTGTGAGTGAAGTTACTGAAGAGTTAAATTGTGTTGTACTGATATACTCTACATTTTGCCTTTTTGAGATACTCTCAACAAGGAGATTATTGGACAAAGTACTAAGAGGGGGGACTGTACTACTTGGATGACTTCAGTCCAGGCAAAGCAAATCACACACCATCAAATCAATAACCACGAACAACAGATTTGGCTATGGCATAGGCGTTTGGGGCACCCATCATTTGGCTATCTCCGACATCTACTCCCATCTTTACTTTCTCGTTTGTAGAATGGAGACTTTAAGTGTGATACATATATCAAGGCTAAAACCGCCAACGAGTTTCTTATGCAGTTAGCATGAATAAAGCCAATACCAGTGTTCTAAAAATCGGCCTAGGCGCTGGCCAACCGCACCGTGTTTTTTGATTTTTTGATTTTGTTTATTCTTAGTTGTATTTTGGATATTTGTTTGAGTTTTAAGATAGTATTTAGATTTTAGAACATTGAAATTTCAAATTTCAAATTTTCTAAAATTTCAAAAAAAATATATATATTCTAGGCGGCCGCCTAGGCGGGCTAGGCGCTAGGCGGACCTCCGCCGCACCAAGTCCGCCTAGCGATTTTTAGAACATTGGCCAATACTCCATTTGCATTAATACACTCCGATGTGTGGGTACCATCCCGATAACTACTTCCTTTGGTCACCGTTGGTTTGTGGTTTTTGTCGACAATTGTACTCGACTGGAGTGGCTCTATCAGCTGAAAATCGAAGAAGTTTTCACCGTTTTTCAAGCATTTCATGTAATGGTTCAAACTCAATTCTCTTCCAAAATAAAAATTCTTCGGCCCGACAATGATGGCGAAATCATCAACCAAAGATTTCTGACCTATTTCCAACAACATGTCCTCCTCCATAAGACCTCATACTCTCAAACACCACAACAAAATGGTGTCGCCGAGAGGAAAAATCGGCATATTCTAGAAACATCCCGTGCCTTACTACTTGGAGCAATGGTGCCGAGTTGCCATTGTGGGGGATGTTGTGGCTATTGTCGTATACTTAATCAACCGAATGCCATCTAAAATTTTACACTTTAAAACCTCCCTTTACAAATCCTCTCTACTCATATATCCCTTCCTTCAATATTGATGCTTCCTCCTAGAATTTTCGGGTGTGTTGCTTTTGTCTGCCTCCACAAGAATCAACGTACTAAACTGGACCCATGTAATATTAGGTGCTTATTTTTGGATATGGTTTACATAAAAAAGGCTTCCGGTGCTATGACCCCACTACCAACCGTACCTATATCTCCATGGACGTTACGTTTCTTGAGTCCAAGAATTTTTACCCTTCACCGGTACCCAATTCTTCCTTTCAGGGGAAGACTCAAGTAAAAGAGTCAAATTGGTGAATTGGTTGATGGACCCCGTGGGTGAGCATGGAACTGGAAATAGAGAGGTTGAACCGCACGAGGTACGACCAGAAATTGAACATGTCGAATTAAGAAATGACGAACCTGGAAATGAAGAGGCCGAAAATGAAGAACCTTGAAATAAAGAGGCCGAAAATGAAGAACCAGAAAATACAGAGTACCCTCAGTCCCCTCACTCCTCAGTACTCGAAGACCCTCCTCCTGAGAATGTCCCTGAGGTAAGTAATCCAACTGCACCTTTACATGCTAATATCTTGTATTCTTCTACTAGTTATGTGTTGCCTTTTAGACACAATCGCGGGAAACCAACGAACAGATACTCCCCGGATGAAGAAAGAAAGTTCAAGTACCCAATTGCAAATTATGTATCTACTCAAGGTTTGTCCAAGCCGCTCAAGATTTTCACTCAAACACTGTTCTCCTGCCATATTCACAGTAGTGTTGAGGAGCCGTTATTTGATTCGAAGTGGGCGCAAGCAATGCAAGAAGAACTAGAAGCACTAAAGAAAAATAATATCTGGAAGTTGGTTCCATTACCAAAAGGAAAAATATAGTGGGATGCAAATGAGTGTTTTTTTATAAAATACAAGGCTGATGGATCAATTGACCGATACAAGGCGAGACTTGTGGCGAAGGATTTTACCCAAACGTATGACATAGACTACTTAGAAACATTCTCTCAAGTAGCTAAATTGAATACCGTTAGAGTCTTACTCTTTCTTACAGCAAATTTAGACTGACCACTATATCAACTCGACCTGATGAATGCTTTCCATCACGGTGACCTTGACGAGGAGGTATACATGGATATTCCGCCATGATATACATGATCGGCTGAGACCAAAATTGTTTGTAAATTGGAGAGGGCATTGTATGGACTAAAATAGTCACTGCGAGCATGCTTTGGCCGATTTTAGTTCATCTATGAGGAAGTATGGCTATCGCCGAAGTAACTCTAACCATACTCTCTTCTTGAAACACCGACAAAGCAAGGCGACATCATTAATAGTTTATGTGGATGATATGATAATTACGGGAATGATGCCGAGGAGATCTCGAGGTACAAGAACAATTGTCTACTGAATTTGAAATGGAGAACTTGGGAGGGCTTAAGTATTTTCTAGGAATAGAGGTGGCGAGGTCAGAAAATGGCATATTCCTCTCTCAATAGAAATATGTACTAGACTTACTGACGGAAGTGGAATTACTAGAGTGTACACCTATGGATACGTCGATTGTGCAGAGCCATAGCTTGGAGAATATTCGGACCAGGTGCCAGCCGATAAGGTGAGGTATGAAAGACTAGTGGGGAAGCTCATTTATTATCTCATACTCGTCCAGACATTACTTACGCCGTATGTGTGGTAAGCCAATTTATGCATAATTCGAGCGAAGACCATATAGGTGTCGTAAATCGAACTCTTTGCTATCTAAAGTCATCACCAGGAAAAGGACTAATGTTCTTCAAGAGCGCCTATCTGACTATTAGTTGAAATGAGTAGAATTTCTCAGATTATTTTATTGATGGGCTCCTGCCACTACTTATAGAGAGTACACCTCCTCTTCACAATACAACTTCCGATGTGGGACTAAAGTCCCTTATTAGTTCTCAACACTCCCCCTCAAGATGGGAGATAGATATTAATCATCCCCATCTTATTACATAGCTTTGACAGACTCAATAAACTAAGACCCTGACAGTCTGCAACTTGTTCTTCTGAGCGAACATGGTCAATCTTCAGTATCCCTTGTTCCAGCTTCTTCTTGATGAAGAATCGATCGATCTCGATGTGCTTCGTTCTGTCGTGCTGAACTGGATTGTTAGCTATACTTATTGCAGCTTGACTATCGCTCAGAAGACGTAATGGTGCTCCCTTGTCCAGCTTTAACTCTGTCAGCAGTGCTCTTACCCATAGCAACTCTGACACTCCCAGAGCTATTGTCCTGTATTCTGCTTCAGCTGTCGACCGTGCTACCACTGGCTGTTTATTGCTTCTCCATGAGACTAGGTTTCCTCCTACAAAAATACAGCACCCCGTGGTAGACCCTCTGTCGTCTATGCAGCTTGTCCAGTCTGCATCGCAGTATCCCTCAACTTCTATATGTCCATTCTTCTTGAACCATAGTCCTTTTTTTGACATCCCTTTCAGATATCTCAAGATCTGAAATACTGCTTCCATATGACCCGTTCTTGGATCATGCATGTAGCGGCTCACTACACTCACCGCAAATGAGATATACGGGCGAGTGTGCCCCAGATAAATCAATCTCCCTACAAGTCTTTGATACCTTTCACGATCAACAGGCTCGCCTGCTTCTGCTCTCAGCTTGCACTTATGGTCAATTGGAGTTACTGCTGCTTTGCATCATAGCATCCTTGTCTCCTTTAGCAGATCTAGTGCGTATTTTCTGTGAGAGAACAATTCCCTGTTCGCCGTCACACACCTCGATACCCAAAAAATACCTCATCGCTCCTAAATCCTTCACCTCAAACTCTTTCGCGAGTTTTGACTTCAGCTTAGTAATCTCGACTTTATCATCACCAGTGATTATTATATCATCCACATATACAGCAAGTATAGTAATGTGGCCTCTTGTATGCTGGAGAAAGACCGTATGATCTGTATTTGTTTGATGGTACCCCATGCCTGTAAGAGCCTTTCTGAATCTGTCAAACCAGGCTTGAGGAGATTGCTTAAGTCCGTATAGTGACTTCTTTAGTTTACACACTTTACCATGCGACGTCCCTCCGTCTGATTCTGTCGCATAGCACCCTGGAGGGGGTTCCATGTATACTTCTTCTTGCAGGTCCCCATGACGAAAGGCATTTTAAACATCTAACTGGTATAGCTTCCACCCATAGTTTGCTGCAATGGAGACCAGAGTTTTTACCGTGCTCATTTTCGTTACTGGGGCAAACGTCTCATCATAGTCAATGTCATATGATTGTGTGTATCCTTTTGCAACCAACCTCGCCTTTATCGCTCTACTTTTCCTTTTGGCGTCTCCTTTACTGTGTACACCCATTTGCATCCCACAGCTTTCTTCCTTTTGGCTAATGGAACCAGCTCCCATGTCTTATTTTTTTCTAGTACCCCAAGTTCTTCCATCATTGCAGCTTTCCATCTTGAATTTTTCTTTGCTTCCTGCCAACACTTGGGCAAAGAAGTAGAGTCTAACGATGCAATGAAGGCTCGATAATTTGGAGAAATGTTAGAATAAGACAAGAAGTTGGCAATGTTATGTTCATAATCATCATAACGACGAGGAACCTTACCCGCATTGATGCGAGAAGATCTCCTTAAAGGAATAAGTGGTGGAGAGGACATACCTCCGGGGGGTCAGGTGGGGGGGGCGCTGGAATAGTAGATCGGGGGGTGGGGGGGCTGGCGTCAGGGAGGGAGGGGTGGTCCGGGGCGCTGCACCGCAGGTCCGGGGGGGTGTGAAGGAGCTGGAATAGTGGATCGGGGGGGTGGCGTCAAGGAGGGAGGTCAGGTC
The DNA here is from genome assembly GCA_029216955.1 of Iris pallida. NCBI lineage: Eukaryota > Viridiplantae > Streptophyta > Magnoliopsida > Asparagales > Iridaceae > Iris > Iris pallida. The sequence continues at coordinate 37,300,846 of JANAVB010001800.1, forward strand.
CGGGGCGCTGCACCGCAGGTCCGGGGGGGAAGGAGCTGGAATAGTAGATGGGGGGTTTGGGGGGTGCTGGCGTCAGGGAGGGAGGAAAAAAAATTTGGGAACCTGGCTCTGATACCAAGTTGAAATGAGTGAAATTTTTCAGATAATTTATTGATGGGCTCCTGCCACTACTTATAGAGAGTACACCTCCTCTTCACAATACAACTTCCGATGTGGGACTAAAGTCCCTTATTAGTTTTTAACACTATTGAAGGGTACACAAATGTGAATGGGCTGGGAATATCTTAGATAGAAAGTCTACCTCAGGCTACTTTACATTCATGGGAGGAAATTTAGTTAAATAGAGGAGTAAAAAGCAAAAGGTAGTGGCATTGTCAAGTGCTGAAGCTGAGTTCGGACACATGGCATAAGGATTGTGTGAGCTTTCTTTGGCTTTGAAGATTGCAAATAGATGTCGATTTTCCTCTAGGTTCTGCAATGAATTTATTATGTGATAACAAAGCTGTCATCAAAATATCTCACAACCCAATTCAACACGATCGCACCAAGCACGTGGAGGTAGATCGACATTTTATCAAACAGAACCTGGAAGAGAAGATTATTCAGTACCCTTTCGTTAGATCTGAAGATCAGTTGACTGACATTCATACCAAGGTAGTTTCCAGTATAAACTTCTACGACTCACTTGACAAGCTAGGTGTTAGAGATATCTATGCACCAACTTGAGGAGGGGTGTTGGCGTGAGTCCCGCAATTAGCCAGCTATGGATATCTGAGATTTAGGAATCCCTTCACTCAAGAGATACCTAACATGATTGTAGCTGTAAATATTGTATAGACGAAGAATAGCTTCCTAAAATAGTTTTTTGTCTCTCTATATTTGTACTCTGTTTTACGGAATTGACAAGGAAGAAAATTACGTTTGACATCATAGTAGAAATGCTTTGATTTATCACCTACCATTATGTTAGTAGAACACATCGCCATCTCACCTGGGTGTTGTGGTCCTTCAAAAATTCATCACCCTTCAGGCCCCTTTTCCATTAACATCACTGAAAATGCCTTTCACTATACCTCAAAGTGTCATGTACCCTTGCCAATTATTTCAGGTCACCCTGTCATTTACTTTCACTGTCATTTCCCACAATTCATAGCTTCTAACCAAATTCTCTAACAGCCTCCCACCCCAAAAAGGAAAACTAGAAACAGAAACAAAAACAAACAACCAACAAGAGAAGGGAAAAAATAATTCATCTCGAGACCACGATGGCAACCCACAACCCCGACGATGTTCCATGCTGCCATCACGGCGTCAGGGTGACACTAGATCTGTAGTCGTAATCACATGGATAGTGGATCTTTGAACAAGAAATTTGCAATAAATACGATCCTAATAGTCAAAGCCTCCTGGCTTTAGTGGTCTGTAGGTGGAGACATAGTGCATCCTGGCTGAGTGTGTTCGATCCCACGGAAAAACGGATTATTCTTTCCAATTATAGTGAGAGTTAAAAATATATATATATGATCGTAATAAAACAAGTACATAAGGATTCTGGCGTAGGTTAACTGGTTAACAACAAAACATAATCCACTATAATGTGGAATAAATGATGAGTTACAGAGTTTACAAGTAGGTTAGCCTTCGATGTGTTCATAGAAAAATAAACAGATAAACAAACAAAGAGCTGGGGAAGAGTAACATACATATTATTCATTACCAATCAACTGAAACCCCAAAAATGAACCTTGATTGCCTGCAAAAAGAAAATGAAAAAATGGATTAAGCATCAACCATAACACAGGATAATCCATACATGCTCAAGAAGGGATAGAACCTTGAATATTGAGCTCAGAAGATTGAGAAATCACAAGAAGCAGAGGTTCCCATTATGCATGCCTGCTGCTTGCTAGAGATGGTGGAGCAATTAATTACACTCGATAGCCTTTGTTTGTTAAGTGAATTATTTTAAGACTTGAGAGTCAATGCACACTGATTAACAAACTGCCAACAAATTAGAGAGCTATACTAGTGAATTAACAAAGAGCTTGGTGATCGTATTTGTATAGGTGTGAACTGGGCCGTGCCGACCTAAACCTACAGTTGACCAAATTTAACCGGATCTGGGTGGGGTAATCTGATCATGAGCTACGGATCGTCCGGGCCAAGCTAGAGACCCAAACCCCAAATTCAGCTCGGCCCATGACCCAGGTAGAACTGTTCTGGACTGGGCCCGGACCGGCCCATGGGCCTAAGTGCGTCAAGTCCTTGTAACTCAGTGGTTAGGAGGTCGAGACATAATGCATACTGACTGGGTTCGATCCCACGGGAAATGTCACATCTCGACCCGAAAAATTGCTCGTCCTCCTTGCCAATTAAAGGGAAGGAATAATATGAGTGGAAGTGAACATATATATGCTTATCTGTAAGATCGAACCCACCCAGTCAATATGCATTATGTCTCGACCTCCTTGCCACTTGAGCTACGAGACTTTGATTTATATTGGATATAGGTAATTTTATTGAACCAAAATCTATTTACATCCCATATTACAAAACTGGTACTAACTCTGGTTGTCCTTTGGCAACCGTAAGCAGCATACATCATACTGTATATTATGTAATATCTCAATCCACTCTGTCTTCTGTCCTTCAAATATACGATTGTTCCTCTCCCTCCAGACATTCCACACTGAGGCTGCTAGACATAACTGAGCCTCTCTATACCACTGTCCACCCCTGCGTTTGGCCGCTATAATATTCTGAGCAAGATTGAGAACCTCCAGGCTTCCACCATTCCGCAATTGCATTTTCAATTCTTGCTTCCTCCAGATATTTCGTGTAAAGCAACAATCAAAAAACAGATGACGGATAGTTTCATTCTCCTACCCAGACAAGACATAAGTTTGGTCCCCAGTTTGGACACCAAACCTATGAAGTCTATCCTTCATGAGCAACCGTCCTTGTAACAGGCGATACAAACACAGATGCATCTTCTTAGCACAACCCGTCACCCATACTATATCAGCAACTTCCCATTTGTCAGAAATTCCACGAATCAATCAGATCGCTGCCTTACACTCAAACTCGCCTGTAGAAGACCCATCAAATATCCACATATCCGCCCGAAGACTCATGTCAATCCTCATTTGGGAGAATTGATTTTAGAACATCCAAGCATACCTATGTTCCACCACCGCCCACTCACCATCCCGAATGATAAGACGCCACCGTCTCCTTGCGATATGCCTCGTGTATTGCATGTACGCCCACCCACTTGATTAGCCCCTCGTGTTGTAACCACGGATCTAGCCACAAATTTGTCTCATGTCCTTCTTTGAGCACCCGGGTTATGCTATGTTTAATCGCTCATCTGTGTTTTA